>NC_069464.1:28387066-28599566 GCF_026875155.1 Cherax quadricarinatus | reverse complement strand
GTCCTGCTTGATCCTCCTCTAATTTTATTCTCCTCATTAACCCTCACATCATCTGCGAACAGGGACACTACAGAGCCTGTCCCTTCCATCATGTCATTCACATATACCAAAAATAGCACTGGTCCTAGGACTGACCCTTGTGGGACCCCGGTCGTCACAGGCACCCACTCTGACACCTCGTCACGCACCATGACTCGTTGTTGCCTCCCTGCCAGGTATTCTCTAATCCATTGCAGTGCCCTCCCTGTTATACGTGCCTGATCCTCCACCTTCTGCACTAATCTCCTGTGAGGGACTGTGTCGAAGGCCTTCCTGCAGTCCTGGAAAATGCAATCAACCCACCCCTCTCTCTCGTGTCTTATTCTGTTACTTTATCATAAAACTCCAGAAGGTTTGTGACACAGGATTTGCCTTCCATGAATCCGTGCTGGTAGTCGTTTATATTCTTGTTCCATTCCAGGTGCTCCACCACTCTCCTCCTGATAATCTTCTCCATGACTTTGCATACTATACACGTCAGTGACACGTGTCTGTAGTTTAGTGCCTCGTGTCTGTCTCCTTTCTTAAAAATGAGGACTACATTTGTCGTCTTCCATACCTCATGTAGATGCCCAGTTTCAAGGGATGTTTTGAAGATTGTGGTTAGTGGGACACACAGCATCTCTGCTCCCTCTCTAAGGACCCACGGGGAGATGTCCGGTCCCATCGCCTTTGAGGTGTCAAGGTCACTAAGCAGCTTCTACACCTCCTTCTCAGTTGTGTGTATGTCATCCAACACTTGTTGGTCTATTCTCTGTTGGTGTCCCCCTCTGTCCTGTCTTCCCAGAGTCCTTCCTGTCTCCACTGTGAATACTTCCTTAAATCTCGTGTTGAGCTCCTCACATACCACACACACACACATACGCGCGCGCGCGTGTGTGTGTGTGTGTGTGTGTGCACTCACCTAGATGTTACAGGGGTCGAGTCACAGCTCCTCTGTCCCACTTCCCCAGTGCTTCACTGTCCCACTTCCCCAGTGCTTCACTGTCCCACTTCCCCAGTGCTTCACTGTCCCACTTGCCCAGTGCTTCACTGTCCCACTTGCCCAGTGCTTCACTGTCCCACTTGCCCAGTGCTTCACTGTCCCACTTGCCCAGTGCTTCACTGTCCCACTTCCCCAGTGCTTCACTGTCCCACTTGCCCAGTGCTTCACTGTCCCACTTGCCCAGTGCTTCACTGACCCACTTGCCCAGTGCTTCACTGTCCCATTTGTCCAGTGCTTCACTGTCCCACTTGCCCAGTGCTTCACTGTCCCACTTGCCCAGTGCTTCACTGTCCCACTTGCCCAGTGCTTCACTGTCCCACTTGCCCAGTGCTTCATTGTCCCACTTGCCCAGTGCTTCACTGTCCCACTTGCCCAGTGCTTCACTGTCCCACTTGCCCAGTGCTTCACTGTCCCACTTGCCCAGTGCTTCACTGTCCCACTTGCCCAGTGCTTCACTGTCTCACTTGCCCAGTGCTTCACTGTCTCACTTGCCCAGTGCTTCACTGTCCCACTTGCCCAGTGCTTCACTGTCCCACTTGCCCAGTGCTTCACTGTCCCACTTCTCCAGTGCTTCATTGTCCCACTTACCCAGTGCTTCATTGTCCCACTTACCCAGTGCTTCACTGTCCCACTTCCCCAGTGCTTTACTGTCCCACTTGCCCAGTGCTTCACTGTCCCACTTACCCAGTGCTTCACTGTCCCACTTCCCCAGTGCTTCACTGTCCCACTTCCCCAGTGCTTCACTGTCCCACTTACCAAGTGCTTCACTGTCCCACTTGCCCAGGGCTTCACTGTCCCACTTACCCAGTGCTTCACTGTCCCACTTGCCCAGTGCTTCACTGTCCCACTTGCCCAGTGCTTCACTGTCCCATTTACCCAGTGCTTCACTGTCCCACTTGCCCAGTGCTTCACTGTCCCACTTGCCCAGTGCTTCACTGTCCCACTTACCCAGTGCTTCACTGTCCCACTTCCCCAGTGCTTCACTGTCTCACTTGCCCAGTGCTTCAGTGTCCCACTTCCCCAGTGCTTCATTGTCCCACTTACCCTGTGCTTCATTGTCCCACTTCCCCAGTGCTTCACTGTCCCACTTCCCCAGTGCTTCACTGTCCCACTTGCCCAGTGCTTCACTGTCCCACTTACCCAGTGCTTCACTGTCCCACTTCCCCAGTGCTTCACTGTCCCACTTGCCCAGTGCTTCACTGTCCCACTTACCAAGTGCTTCACTGTCCCACTTGCCCAGTGCTTCACTGTCCCACTTACCCAGTGCTTCACTGTCCCACTTGCCCAGTGCTTCACTGTCCCACTTACCTAGTGCTTCACTGTCTCACTTGCCCAGTGCTTCACTGTCCCACTTACCCAGTGCTTCACTGTCCCACTTGCCCAGTGCTTCACTGTCCCACTTACCCAGTGCTTCACTGTCCCACTTACCCAGTGCTTCACTGTCTCACTTGCCCAGTGCTTCACTGTCCCACTTACCCAGTGCTTCACTGTCCCACTTGCCCAGTGCTTCACTGTCCCACTTACCCAGTGCTTCACTGTCCCACTTACCCAGCGCTTCACTGTCCCACTTGCCCAGTGCTTCACTGTCCCCCTTATCCAGTGCTTCACTGTCCCACTTGCCTAGTGCTTCACTGTCTCACTTGCCCAGTGCTTCACTGTCCCACTTGCCTAGTGCTTCACTGTCTCACTTGCCCAGTGCTTCACTATCCCACTTGCCCAGTGCTTCACTGTCTCACTTGCCCAGTGCTTCACTGTCTCACTTGCCCAGTGCTTCACTGTCCCACTTATCCAGTGCTTCACTGTCCCACTTGCCCAGTGCTTCACTGTCCCACTTACCCAGTGCTTCGCTGTCCCACTTGCCCAGTGCTTCACTGTCCCACTTATCCAGTGCTTCACTGTCCCACTTGCCTAGTGCTTCACTGTCCCACTTCCCCAGTGCTTCACTGTCCCACTTTCCCAGTGCTTCACTGTCGCACTTGCCCAGTGCTTCACTGTCCCACTTGCCCAGTGCTTCACTGTATCACTTGCCCAGTGCTTCACTGTCCCACTTACCCAGTGCTTCACTGTCCCTCTTGCCCAGTGCTTCACTGTCTCACTTCCCCAGTGCTTCACTGTCCCACTTTCCCAGTGCTTCACTGTCCCACTTGCCCAGTGCTTCACTGTCCCACTTGCCCAGTGCTTAACTGTCCCACTTGCCCAGTGCTTCACTATCCCACTTACCCAGTGCTTCACTGTCCCTCTTGCCCAGTGCTTCACTGTCTCACTTCCCCAGTGCTTCACTGTCCCACTTGCCCAGTGCTTCACTGTCCCACTTACCCAGTGCTTCACTGTCTCACTTCCCCAGTGCTTCACTGTCCCACTTGCCCAGTGCTTCACTGTCCCACTTGCCCAGTGCTTCACTGTCCCACTTCCCCAATGCTTCACTGTCCCACTTACCCAGTGCTTCACTGTCCCACTTGCCCAGTGCTTCACTGTCCCACTTACCCAGTGCTTCACTGTCCCACTTACCCAGTGCTTCACTGTCTCACTTACCCAGTGCTTCACTGTCCCACTTACCCAGTGCTTCACTGTCGCACTTGCCCAGTGCTTCACTGTCCCACTTGCCCAGTGCTTCACTGTCCCACTTGCCCAGTGCTTCACTGTCCCACTTGCCCAGTGCTTCACTGTCTCACTTACCCAGTGCTTCACTGTCCCACTTTCCCAGTGCTTCACTGTCCCACTTGCCCAGTGCTTCACTGTCCCACTTGCCCAGTGCTTAACTGTCCCACTTGCCCAGTGCTTCACTATCCCACTTACCCAGTGCTTCACTGTCCCTCTTGCCCAGTGCTTCACTGTCTCACTTCCCCAGTGCTTCACTGTCCCACTTGCCCAGTGCTTCACTGTCCCACTTACCCAGTGCTTCACTGTCTCACTTCCCCAGTGCTTCACTGTCCCACTTGCCCAGTGCTTCACTGTCCCACTTGCCCAGTGCTTCACTGTCCCACTTCCCCAATGCTTCACTGTCCCACTTACCCAGTGCTTCACTGTCCCACTTGCCCAGTGCTTCACTGTCCCACTTACCCAGTGCTTCACTGTCCCACTTACCCAGTGCTTCACTTTCTCACTTACCCAGTGCTTCACTGTCCCACTTACCCAGTGCTTCACTGTCGCACTTGCCCAGTGCTTCACTGTCCCACTTGCCCAGTGCTTCACTGTCCCACTTCCCCAGTGCTTCACTGTCCCACTTCCCCAGTGCTTCACTGTCTCACTTCCCCAGTGTTTCACTGTCCCACATCCCCAGCGCTTCACTGTCCCACTTGCCCAGTGCTTCACTGTCCCACATCCCCAGCGCTTCACTGTCCCACTTGCCCAGTGCTTCACTGTCCCACTAACCCCGTGCTTCACTGCCCCACTTCCCCAGTGCTTCACTGTCCCACTTCCCCAGTGCTTCACTGTCCCACTTGCCCAGTGCTTCACTGTCTCACTTGCCCAGTGCTTCACTGTCCCACTTCCCCAGTGCTTCACTGTCCCACTAACCCAGTGCTTCACTGTCCCACTTCCCCAGTGCTTCACTGTCCCACTAACCCAGTGCTTCACTGCCCCACTTCCCCAGTGCTTCACTGTCCCACTTCCCCAGTGCTTCACTGTCCCACATCCCCAGCGCTTCACTGTCCCACATCCCCAGTACTTCACTGTCCCACTTACCCAGTGCTTCACTGTCTCACTTCCCCAGTGCTTCACTGTCTCACTTCCCCAGTGCTTCACTGTCCCACTTACCCAGTGCTTCACTGTCCCACTTACCCAGTGCTTCACTGTCCCACTTACCCAGTGCTTCACTGTCCCACTTCCCCAGTGCTTCACTGTCCCACTTCTCCAGTGCTTCACTGTCTCACTTCCCCAGTGCTTCACTGTCCCACTTACCCAGTGCTTCACTGTCTCACTTGCCCAGTGCTTCACTGTCCCACTTCCCCAGTGCTTCACTGTCCCACTTACCCAGTGCTTCACTGTCTCACTTCCCCAGTGCTTCACTGTCCCACTTACCCAGTGCTTCACTGTCTCACTTGCCCAGTGCTTCACTGTCCCACTTACCCAGTGTTTCACTGTCTCACTTCCCCAGTGCTTCACTGTCCCACATCCCCAGTGCTTCACTGTCCCACTTACCCAGTGTTTCACTCCTCGGAACCCTCTGTTACCTCTCTTGGCTCACTTATCCAAGTGCTCTGTAGCTTCTTCTAGTTTCAGAGTTTTAAGATTCATTCTTATTACGATTTCGTGAGTCACGACTCACCTGTTCCCTGGTTAACATGCTCTGAATTTTAGTAAATTTACCAAGAATAAGGAATACCTGACTATCCTCAACAAACCGCCCATGGAACAGCCCATTAGTGCATAGCGCTCCCTTGTGGTGATGTCACGAACACTAGACGGGCCCTTGCGAAGAGTAACATCAATGAAGTTGCTAGAATTACCGCTCCTGGAGAGCGAAACGTTGCCACGAGGAAATGTCACATTAGTTGCACTTGTGTCCTTTTACGTTACAGTAACATCAATGTTCCACATCTATCAAAGACATCATCACGAAACGCAGCCCAACACCTCGAACTTCCACAGCTGGCGTCTACACCATCCCCTGTGGATTCTGTGCCAAGAAGTATGTAGATGAATGGTTCAGGGAACCGATACGTTGATAAATTAGACACGTGCAACTCTTGGGTATCTTTATTGAGGAAACGTTTCGCCACACAGTGGCTTCATCAGTCCATACATAGGAGAATCTTGAAGAACAGGAGGAGAATGAGGTAATCAGTCCCTCAACCTTGAGTCGATGTGGTCAGTCCATCAATCTTGAATAGAATACGGCATATGAGTGGAGAAGCAGCTTATAAACCGTATGGCAGGAGAGGTGCAGCAGTCATAGGTCGTGTCACAAAGTGTCGGTTCTCTGAACCATTCATCTACAAACCTGTCAGACACTGCAACATCTTGGGATCTTAATACTTGGGAATTTTTCGCTTGCCTAACCCTTGGGCACGACCTACTTCCACATTGGGCAAATGTGACACGACCTACGACTGCTGTACCTCTCCTGCCAGCAGTATATAAGCTGCTTCTCCACTCATATGCTGTATTCTATTCAAGATTGATGGACTGACCACATCGAATAGGCAGAACTTGCGATCTTGGCTTAAATAGCAACGTTCATCTTGCCATATAGGACAAGTGAAAATTTGTGTATGCAATAATTTCGCCAAAATCATTCTGAACCTAACGAAAAAAAATATATTTCACTGTTTGTTTAGTATTAAATTACTGTAAACAAATCTAAAATATATTTAGTTGGGTTAGGCTAAAATAAATTGTTCTTGTTATAATAAGGTTAGGTAAGTTTTCTAAGATTCTTTTGGTGCAAAATTATAAATTTTTACATTAACATTAATGAAAAAAATATATCTTTAAACGTATTAGAGAAAATTTCAGAAAGGACTTAATTTTAAATGAGTTCTTGCTAATTGACCAGTTTTACATATTCGGCACGACATATATAATATATATATATATATATATATATATATATATATATATATATAATATATATATATATATATATATATATATATATATATATATATATATATATATATATATATATATATATATATACCTGGTGTTTATATTAATCTCTAACAATACTTTGAACGTGACGTCCACATAACAGATATATTTTTCAACTATCATTTCGGTATTTTCTAACGATATTTAAAAGTGTCCTGGAGTCTCGTTATTTTTCCATCTGGAAAACACAACAAATATTTGTACCAAAGTTCAGTCTGAACTCGTCTCCATCTATATAGGCCTCGTGTTAAGCTCTCACACTAAATTGCCTTTTCTGTTTTGGCTTGAAATTTTTTTTTCGACTCTAGTGTAAGTATTGTATACTTTATTATTTATGACTGGAGGTCCATCATGTAAATTAGAAAAATTAGAACCAGATTTAATGACTGCTGAGACTCTGGGAGGCTGTGAAGAAGGAATCTGGCAGATTTATGGGTGGGAGAGGCTGGGTTTGGGTGGTATTTGGGGTACAGAAGTAAATTCTTGGGTACGTTTGGGTACCTGGAGTTTACCTGGAGAGAGTTCCGGGGGTCAACGCCCCCGCGGCCCGGTCTGTGACCAGGCCTCCTGGTGGATAAATCCTGCAGCCTTTGTATTAAACTGAAGAGGTCTACTCTCTAGACGAAATATTTTATAAGTAAAGACACCCAACTGTTGTACATGTATCTTAATTAATGGTGTTGATGAGGACCTGCCTTGTATGGGCCAGTAGACTTGCTCCATAATACACCATAGTCCCGTAGCTCGATCGCTAGCACACTCGGCTCACACACTGAGATGTGCGGGTCAGTCCTCGGTGCGGGCGGAAACACTGGGATATGTTCCCTCAAGACACCTGCTGACCATGGGAACCCATCAGTAAAATAGGTATCTGGGTGTTAGTGGACTGATGTGGGTCGCATCCTGGGACAAAACTGTCATCTCTGGACGACACTGTCATGCACTCTCCTCCTACATCTCTGGACGACACTGTCATGCACTCTCCTCCTACATCTCTGCACGACACTGTCATGTACTCTCCTCCTACATCTCTGGACGACACTGTCATTTCACTCTCCCTCCTACATCTCTGGACGACACTGTCATGCACTCTCCTCCCACATCTCTGGACGACACTGTCATGCACTCTCCTCCCACATCTCTGGACGACACTGTCATGCACTCTCCTCCCACATCTCTGCACGACACTGTCATGCACTCTCCTCCCACATCTCTGCACGACACTGTCATGCACTCTCCTCCCACATCTCTGGACGACACTGTCATGCACTCTCCTCCCACATCTCTGGACGACACTGTCAAAGCACCTCTCCTCCCACATCTCTGCACGACACTGTCAATGCACTCTCCTCCTACAAACTCTGCACGACACTGTCCATGCACTCTCCTCCCACATCTCTGCACGACACTGTCATGCACTCGCCTCCTACATCTCTGCACGACACTGTCATGCACTCTCCTCCTACATCTCTGCACGACACTGTCATGCACTCTCCTCCTACAACTCTGCACGACACTGTCTGCACTCTCCTCCTAAATCTCTGCACGACACTGTCATGCACTCTCCTCCTACATCTCTCCACGACACTGTCATGCACTCTCCTCCTACATCTCTGCATGACCCTGTCATGCACTCTCCTCCTACATCTCTGCACGACACTGTCATGCACTCTTCCTCCTACATCTCGCATGACACTGTCATGCACTCTCCTCCTACATCTCTGCACGACACTGTCATGCACTCTCCTCCTACCTCTCTGCACGACACTGTCATGCACTCTCCTCCTACATCTCTGCACGACACTGTCATGCACTCTCCTCCTAAAATCTCGCACGACACTGTCATGCACTCCCCCTCCTACATCTCTGCATGACCGTCATGCACTCTCCTCCTACATCTCTGCACGACACTGTCTGCACTCTCCTCCCAAAATCTCTGCATGACACTGTCATGCACTCTCCTCCTACATCTTTGCACGACACTGGGCATGCACTCTCCTCCTACATCTCTGCACGACACTGTCATGCACTCTCCTCCTACATCTCTGCACGACACTGTCATGCACTCTCCTCCTACATCTCTGCACGACACTGTCATGCACTCTCCTCCTACATCTCTGCATGACACTGTCATGCACTCTCCTCCTACATCTCTGCACGACACTGTCATGCACTCTCCTCCTACATCTCTGCACGACACTGTCATGCACTCTCCTCCTACATCTCTGCATGACACTGTCATGCACTCATCCTCCTACATCTCTGCACGACACTGTCATGCACTCTCCCCCTACATCTCTGCATGACACTGTCATGCACTCTCCTCCTACATCTCTGCACGACACTGTCATGCACTCTCCTCCTACATCTCTGCACGACACTGTCATGCACTCTCCTCCTACATCTGGACGACACTGTCATGCACTCTCCTCCTACATCTCTGCACGACACTGTCATGCACTCTCCTCCTACATCTCTGCACGACACTGTCATGCACTCTCCTCCCTACATCTGGACGACACTGTCATTTCACTCTCCTCCTACACTCTGCACGACACTGTCATGTACTCTCCTCCTACATTTTCTGCACGACACTTCATGTACTCTCCTCCTACATCCTGCACGACACTGTCATGTACTCTCCTCCTACATCTGGACGACACTGTCATGTACTCTCCTCCCACATCTCTGCACGACACTGTCATGTACTCTCCTCCTACATCTCTGCACGACACTGTCATGCACTCTCCTCCTACATCTGGACGACACTGTCATGTACTCTCCTCCTACATCTCTGCACGACACTGTCATGCACTCTCCTCCTACATCTGGACGACACTGTCATGCACTCTCCTCCTACATCTGGACGACACTGTCATGCACTCTCCTCCTACATCGACGACCCCTGGGCATGCACTCTCCTCCTACATCTGGGCGACACGTCATGTACTCTCCTCCTACCCTCTCTGCACGACACTGTCATGCACTCTCTCCTCCTACATCTGGACGACACTGTCATGCACTCTCCTCCTACATCTCTGCACGACACTGTCATGCACTCTCCTCCTACATCTCTGGACGACACTGTCATGTACTCTCCTCCTACATCTCTGCACGACACTGTCATGTACTCTCCTCCTACATCTCTGCACGACACTGTCATGCACTCTCCTCCTACATCTGGACGACCCCTGTCCATTTTACTCTCCTCCCACATCTCGCACGACACTGTCATGTACTCTCCTCCTACATCTCTGCACGACACTGTCATGCACTCTCCTCCTAAAATCTGGACCCACACTGTCATTTACTCTCCTCCTACATCTCTGCACGACACTGTCCCTGCACTCTCCTGCTACATCTGGACGACACTGTCATGTACTCTCCTCCCACATCTCTGCACGACACTGTCATGTACTCTCCTCCTACATCTGCACGACACTGTCATGCGCTCTCCTCCTACATCTGGACGACACTGTCATGCACTCTCCTGCTACATCTGGACGACACTGTCATGTACTCTCCTCCTACATCTCTGCACGACACTGTCATGTACTCTCCTCCTACATCTGGACGACACTGTCATGTACTCTCCTCCTACATCTGCACGACACTGTCATGCGCTCTCCTCCTACATCTGGACGACACTGTCATGTACTCTCCTCCTACATCTGCACGACACTGTCATGCACTCTCCTGCTACATCTGCACGACACTGTCATGTACTCTCCTCCTACATCTCTGCACGACACTGTCATGTACTCTCCTCCTACATCTCTGCACGACACTGTCATGCACTCTCCTCCTACATCTGGACGACACTGTCATGTACTCTCCTCCTACATCTCTGCACGACACTGTCATGTACTCTCCTCCTACATCTGGACGACACTGTCATGCACTCTCCTCCTACATCTGGACGACACTGTCCCTGCACCTCCTCCTACATCTCTGCACGACACTGTCATGTACTCTCCTCCTACATCTGGACGACACTGTCATGCACTCTCCTCCTACATCTGGACGACACTGTCATGCACTCTCCTCCTACATCTCTGCACGACACTGTCATGCACTCTCCTCCTACATCTCTGCACGACACTCTCATGCACTCTCCTCCTACATCTCTGCACGACACTGTCATGCACTCTCCTCCTACATCTGGACGACACTGTCATGCACTCTCCTCCTACATCTCTGCACGACACTGTCATGCACTCCCCCTCCTACATCTCTGCACGACACTGTCATGCACTCTCCTCCTACATCTGGACGACCCCTGTCATGCCCCTCTCCTCCTACATCTGGACGACACGTCATGTACTCTCCTCCTACATCTCTGCACGACACTGTCATGCACTCTCCTCCTACATCTGGACGACACTGTCATGCACTCTCCTCCTACATCTGGACGACACTGTCATGTACTCTCCTCCTACATCTGGACGACACTGTCATGTACTCTCCTCCTACATCTGGACGACACTGTCATGCACTCTCCTCCTACATCTGGACGACACTGTCATGCACTCTCCTCCTACATCTGGACGACACTGTCATGCACTCTCCTCCCCCATCCTGCAACGACACTGTCATGTACCTCCTCCTACATCTCTGCACGACACTGTCATGCACTCTCCTCCTACATCTGCACGACACCCGTCCCTGTACTCTCCTCCTACATCTGCACGACACTGTCATGCACTCTCCTCCTACATCTCTGCACGACACTGTCATGTACTCTCCTCCTACATCTCTGCACGACACTGTCATGCACTCTCCTCCTACATCTGGACGACACTGTCAGCAAAATCTCCTCCTACATCTGCACGACAAATGTCATGTACTCTCCTCCTACATCTCTGCACGACACTGTCATGTACTCTCCTCCTACATCTGGACGACACTGTCATGTACTCTCCTCCTACATCTCTGCACGACACTGTCATGTACTCTCCTCCTACATCTCTGCACGACACGTCAAAGCACTCTCCTCCCACATCTGGACGACACTGTCATGCACTCTCCTCCTACATCTGCAACGACACTGTCATGTACTCTTCCTCCTACAAACTCTGCACGAAAACTGTCATGCATCCTCCTCCTACATCTGCACGACACTGTCATGTACTCTCCTCCTACATCTCTGCACGACACTGTCATGCACTCTCCTCCTACATCTGCACGACACTGTCATGCACTCTCCTCCTACATCTCTGCACGACACTGTCATGCGCTCTCCTCCTACATCTCTGCACGACACTGTCATGTACTCTCCTCCTACATCTCTGCACGACACTGTCAGGTACTCTCCTCCTACATCTCTGCACGACACTGTCATGCACTCTCCTCCTACATCTCTGCACGACACTGTCATGTACTCTCCCTCCTACATCTCTGCACGAAACCTGTCATGCACTCTCCTCCTACATCTCTGCACGACAAATGTCATGTACTCTCCTCCTACATCTCTGCACGACACTGTCAGGTACTCTCATCCTACATCTCTGCACGACACTGTCATGTACTCTCCTCCTACATCTCTGCACGACACTGTCAGGTACTCTCCTCCTACATCTGGACGACACTGTCATGCACTCTCCTCCTACATCTCTGCACGACACTGTCATGTACTCTCCTCCTACATCTCTGCACGACACTGTCATGCACTCTCCTCCTACATCTGGACGACACTGTCATGTACTCTCCTCCTACATCTCTGCACGACACTGTCATGCACTCTCCTCCTACATCTGGACGACACTGTCATGTACTCTCCTCCTACATCTCTGCACGACACTGTCATGCACTCTCCTCCTACATCTGGACGACACTGTCATGTACTCTCCTCCTACATCTCTGCACGACACTGTCATGCACTCTCCTCCTACATCTGGAAAGACACTGTCATGTACTCCCCCTCCTACATCTCTGCACGACACTGTCATGCACTCTCCTCCTACATCTGGACGACACTGTCAGTACTCTCCTCCTACATCTCTGCACGACACTGTCATGCACTCTCCTCCTACATCTGGACGACACTGTCATGCACTCTCCTCCTACATCTGGACGACACTGTCATGTACTCTCCTCCCACATCTGGACGACACTGTCATGTACTCTCCTCCTACATCTGGACGACACTGTCATGTACTCTCCTCCCACATCTCTGCACGACACTGTCATGTACTCTCCTCCTACATCTGCACGACACTGTCATGTATCTCTCCCTAAAATCTGGACGACACTGTCATGTACTCTCCTCCTACATCTCTGCACGACACTGTCATGTACTCTCCTCCTACATCTCTGCACGACACTGTCATGCACTCTCCCCCTACATCTGGACGACACTGTCATGTACTCTCCTCCCACATTTTCTGCACGACACCCGTCATGCACTCTCCTCCTACATCTCTGCAAAGACCCCTGTCATGCACCCCTCCTCCTACATCTCTGCACGACACTGTCATGCACTCTCCTCCTACATCTCTGCACGACACTGTCATGTACTCTCCTCCTACATCTCTGCACGACACTGTCATGTACTCTCCTCCTACATCTCTGCACGACACTGTCATGCACTCTCCTCCTACATCTCTGCACGACACTGTCATGTGCTCTCCTCCTACATCTCTGCACGACACTGTCAGTACTCTCCCCTAAAATCTCTGCACGACACTGTCATGCACTCTCCTCCTACATCTGGACGACACTGTCATGTACTCTCCTCCTACATCTCTGCACGACACTGTCATGCGCTCTCCTCCTACATCTCTGCACGACACTGTCATGTACTCTCGTCCTACATCTCTGCACGACACTGTCATGTACTCTCCTCCTACATCTCTGCACGACACTGTCATGTACTCTCCTCCTACATCTCTGTACGACACTGTCATGCACTCTCCTCCTACATCTCTGCACGACACTGTCATCACTCTCCTCCACATCTCTGCCGACACTGTCATGACTCTCCTCCTCACTCTGCACGACACTGTCATGCACTCTCCTCCTACATCTCTGTACGACACTGTCATGCACTCTCCTCCTACACTGCAAGACCCCTGTCATTCACTCTTTCCCCCTACAATCTCTGCACGACACTGTCATGCACTCTCCTCCTACATCTCTGTACGACACTGTCATGCACTCTCCTCCTACATCTCTGCACGACACTGTCATGCACTCTCCTCCTACATCTCTGCACGACACTGTCATGCACTCTCCTCCTACATCTCTGGACGACACTGTCATGCACTCTCCTCCTACATCTCTGCACGACACTGTCATGCACTCTCCTCCTACATCTCTGGACGACACTGTCATGCACTCTCCTCCTACATCTCTGCACGACACTGTCATGTACTCTCCTCCTACATCTCTGCACGACACTGTCATGTACTCTCCTCCTACATCTCTGCACGACACTGTCATGCACTCTCCTCCTACATCTCTGGGACGAAAACTGTCATGTGCTCTCCTCCTACATCTCTGCACGACACTGTCATGTACTCTCCTCCTACATCTCTGCACGACACTGTCATGCCCATCCTCCCTACATCTCTGTACGACACGGGCATGCACTCATCCTCCTACATCTGGGAAGACACTGTCATGCACTCTCCTCCTACATCTCTGGACGACACTGTCATGCACTCTCCTCCTACATCTCTGCACGACACTGTCATGCACTCTCCTCCTACATCTCTGGACGACACTGTCATGCACTCTCCTCCTACATCTCTGCACGACACTGTCATGCACTCTCCTCCTACATCTGCAAGACACTGTCATGCACTCTCCTCCTACATCTCTGCACGACACTGTCATGCACTCTCCTCCTACATCTGCAAGACACTGTCATGCACTCTCCTCCTACATCTCTGCACGACACTGTCATGCACTCTCCTCCTACATCTCTGGACGACACTGTCATGCACTCTCCTCCTACATCTGGACGACACTGTCATGCACTCTCCTCCTACATCTCTGCACGACACTCTCATGCACTCTCCTCCTACACTCTGGACACACTGTCATGCACTCTCCTCCTACACTGGACGACACTGTCATGCACTCTCCTCCTACATCTCTGCACGACACTCTCATGCACTCTCCTCCTACATCTCTGGACGACACTGTCATGCACTCTCCTCCTACACTCTGCACGACACTCTCATGCACTCCCCCTCCTACATCTCTGGACGAAAACTGTCATGCCCCTCTCCTCCTACATCTCTGCATGACACTGTCATGCACTCTCCTCCTACATCTCTGCACGACACTGTCATGTACTCTCCTCCTACATCTCTGCATGACCCTGCATGCACTCTCCTCCTACATCTCTGCATGACACTGTCATGCACTCTCCTCCTACATCTCTGCATGACACTGTCATGCACTCTCCTCCTACATCTCTGCATGACACTGTCATGCACTCTCCTCCTACATCTCTGCATGACACTGTCATGCACTCTCCTCCTACATCTCTGCACGACACTGTCATGCACTCTCCTCCTACATCTCTGCATGACAACTGTCATGCACTCTCCTCCTTTCATCTCTGCATGACACTGTCATGCACCCCTCCTCCTACATCTCTGCATGACACTGTCATGCACTCTCCTCCCACATCTCTGGACGACACTGTCATGCACTCTCCTCCCACATCTCTGCACGACACTGTCATGCACTCTCCTCCTACATCTCTGGACGACACTGTCATGCACTCTCCTCCTACAAACTCTGCACGACACTGTCATGTACTCTCCTCCTACATCTCTGCACGACACTGTCATGTACTCTCCTCCTACATCTCTGCACGACACTGTCATGCACTCTCCTCCTACATCTCTGCACGACACTGTCATGTGCTCTCCTCCTACATCTCTGCACGACACTGTCATGTACTCTTCCTCCTACATCTCTGCACGACACGTCATGCACTCTCCTCCTACACTCTGTACGAACACTGTCATGCACTCCCCCCTCCTACATCTGCAAGACACTGTCATGCACTCTCCTCCTACATCTCTGGACGACACTGTCATGCACTCTCCTCCTACATCTCTGCACGACACTGTCATGCACTCTCCTCCTACATCTCTGGACGACACTGTCATGCACTCTCCTCCTACATCTCTGCACGACACTGTCATGCACTCTCCTCCTACATCTGCAAGACACTGTCATTCACTCTCCTCCTACATCTCTGCACGACACTGTCATGGGACTCTCCTCCTACATCTGCAAGACACTGTCATGGGACTCCCTCCTACATCTCTGCAAAGACACTGTCATGCACTCTCCTCCTACATCTCGGACGACACTGTCATGCACTCTCCTCCTACATCTGGACGACACTGTCATGCACTCTCCTCCTACATCTCTGCACGACACTCTCATGCACTCTCCTCCTACATCTCTGGACGACACTGTCATGCACTCTCCTCCTACATCTGGACGACACTGTCATGCACTCTCCTCCTACATCTCTGCACGACACTCTCATGCACTCTCCTCCTACATCTCTGGACGACACTGTCATGCACTCTCCTCCTACATCTCTGCACGACACTCTCATGCACTCTCCTCCTACATCTCTGGACGACACTGTCATGCACTCTCCTCCTACATCTCTGCATGACACTGTCATGCACTCTTTCCCCCTACATCTCTGGACGACACTGCATGTACTCTTCCCCTACATCTCTGCATGACACTGTCCCTGCACTCTCCTCCTCTACATCTCTGCACGACACTGTCATGCACTCTCCTCCTACATCTCTGCATGACACTGTCATGCACTCTCCTCCTACATCTCTGCATGACACTGTCATGCACTCTCCTCCTACATCTCTTTCAGGACACTGTCATGCACTCTCCTCCTACATCTCTGCACGACACGTCATGCACTCTCCTCCTACATCTCTGGCAGGCACTGTCATGCACTCTCCTCCTACATCTCTGCATGACACTGTCATGCACTCTCCTCCTACATCTCTGCAGGACACTGTCATGCACTCTCCTCCTACATCTCTGCACGACACTGTCATGCACTCTCCTCCTACATCTCTGCAGGACACTGTCATGCACCTCCCCCCTACATCTCTGCACGACACTGTCATGCACTCTCCTCCTACATCTCTGCAGGACACTGTCATGCACTCTCCTCCTACATCTCTGCAGGACACTGTCATGCACTCTCCTCCTACATCTCTGGACGACACTGTCATGCACTCTCCTCCTACATCTCTGCAGGACACTGTCATGCACTCTCCTCCTACATCTCTGCAGGACACTGTCATGCACTCTCCTCCTACATCTCTGCATGACACTGTCATGCACTCACTACAAAACGTGCGTGTTTTATGCTTGGAGAATTTATATCTTAAACGCTTGAATAGCTTTATTTTCGTTTTATGCTGAGAGATCTGAGGAAGGGCTCTAACCTAGCTCTACCAGAGGAAGGGCTCTAACCTAGCTCTACCAGAGGAAGGGCTCTAACCTAGCTCTACCAGAGGAAGGGCTCTAACCTAGCTCTACCAGAGGAAGGGCTCTAACCTAGCTCTACCAGAGGAAGGGCTCTAACCTGCTCTACCAGAGAAGGCTCTAACCTAGCTCTACCAAAAGGGAAGGGCTCTAACCTAGCTCTACCAGAGGAAGGGCTCTAACCTAGCTCTACCAGAGGAAGGGCTCTAACCTGGCTCTACCAGAGGAAGGGCTCTAACCTAGCTCTACCAGAGGAAGGGCTCTAACCTAGCTCTACCAGAGGAAGGGCTCTAACCTAGCTCTACCAGAGGAAGGGCTCTAACCTGGCTCTACCAGAGGAAGGGCTCTAACCTGGCTCTACCAGAGGAAGGGCTCTAACCTAGCTCTACCAGAGGAAGGGCTCTAACCTACTCTACCAGAGGAAGGGCTCTAACCTAGCCTACCCGAGAAGGGCTCTAACCTGGCTCTACCAGAGGAAGGGCTCTAACCTGGCTCTACCAGAGGAAGGCTCTAACCTAGCTCTAAACCCGAGGAAGGCTTTTAACCTAGCTCTACCAGAGGAAAAGGGGTCTAACCTGGCTCAAACCCAAAGGGAAAGGGCTCTAACCTGGGTCTACCAGAGGAAAGGGGTCTAACCTAGCTCTACCAGAGGAAGGGCTCTAACCTAGCTCTACCAGAGGAAGGGGTCTAAACCCAGCTCTACCCGAGGAAGGGCCTAACCTGGCTCTACCAGAGGAAGGGCTCTAACCTGGCTCTACCAGAGGAAGGGCTCTAACCTAGCTCTACCAGAGGAAGGGCTCTAACCTAGCTCTACCAGAGGAAGGGCTCTAACCTAGCTCTACCAGAGGAAGGGCTCTAACCTAGCTCTACCAGAGGAAGGGCTCTAACCTATCTCTACCAGAGGAAGGGGTCTAACCTAGCTCCCACCAAGGAAGGGCTCTAACCTAGCTCTACCAGAGGAAGGGCTCTAACCTAGCTCTACCAGAGGAAGGGCTCTAACCTAGCTCTACCAGAGGAAGGGCTCTAACCTAGCTCTACCAGAGGAAGGGCTCTAACCTAGCTCTACCAGAGGAAGGGCTCTAACCTAGCTCTACCAGAGGAAGGGCTCTAACCTAGCTCTACCAAGGAAGGGCTCTAACCTAGCTCTACCAGAGAAGGGCTCTAACCTAGCTCTACCAAGGGAAGGGCTCTAACCTAGCTCTACCAGAGGAAGGGCTCTAACCTAGCTCTACCAGAGGAAGGGCTCTAACCTAGCTCTACCAGAGGAAGGGCTCTAACCTAGCTCTACCAGAGGAAGGGCTCTAACCTAGCTCTACCAGAGGAAGGGCTCTAACCTAGCTCTACCAGAGAAGGGCTCTAACCTAGCTCTAACCCGAGGAAGGGCTCTTTAAACCCAGCTCTACCAGAGGAAGGGCTCAACCTAGCTCTACCAGAGGAAGGGCTCTAACCTGGCTCTAAACCCGAGGAAGGGCTCTAACCTAGCTCTACCAGAGGGAAGGGCTCTAACCTAGCTCTACCAAGGAAGGGCTCTAACCTAGCTCTACCAGAGGAAGGCTCTAACCTGGCTCAACCAAGGAAGGGCTCTAACCTGGCTCTAAACCCGAGGAAGGGCTCTAACCTAAACTCTACCAGAGGGAAAGGGGTCTAACCTAGCTCTACCAGAGGAAGGGCTCTAACCTAGCTCTACCAGAGGAAGGGCTCTAACCTGGCTCTACCAGAGGAAGGGCTCTAACCTGGCTCTACCAGAGGAAGGGCTCTAACCTAGCTCTACCAGAGGAAGGGCTCTAACCTAGCTCTACCAGAGGAAGGCTCTAACCTGGCTCTACCAGAGGAAGGGCTCTAACCTGCTCTACCAGAGGAAGGGCTCCCAACCTAGCTCTACCAGAGGAAGGGCTCTAACCTAGCTCTACCAGAGGAAGGGCTCTAACCTAGCTCTACCAGAGGAAGGGCTCTAACCTGGCTCTACCAGAGGAAGGGCTCTAACCTGGCTCTACCAGAGGAAGGGCTCTAACCTAGCTCTACCAGAGGAAAGGCTCTAACCTAGCTCTACCAGGAAGGGCTCTAACCTAGCTCCCACCAAAAGGAAGGGCTCTAACCTAGCTCTACCAGAGAAGGGCTCTAACCTACTCTACCAGAGGAAGGGCTCTAACCTAGCTCTACCAGAGGAAGGGCTCTAACCTAGCTCTACCAGAGGAAGGGCTCTAACCTAGCTCTACCAGAGGAAGGGCTCTAACCTAGCTCTACCAGAGGGAAAGGGGTCTAACCTAGCTCTACCAGAGGAAGGGCTCTAACCTAGCTCTACCAGAGAAGGGCTCTAACCTAGCTCAAACCCGAGGAAGGGGTCTAAACCTAGCTCTACCAGAGGAAGGGCTCTAACCTAGCTCTACAGAGGAAGGGCTCTAAAACCCAGCTCTACCAGAGGAAGGGCTCTAACCTAGCTCTACCAGAGGAAGGGCTCTAACCTAGCTCTACCAGAGGAAGGGCTCTAACCTAGCTCTACCAGAGGAAGGGCTCTAACCTAGCTCTACCAAGGGAAAGGGGTCTAACCTAGCTCTACCAGAGGAAGGGCCCCTAACCTAGCTCTACCAGAGGAAGGGCTCTAACCTAGCTCTACCAGAGGAAGGGCCTAACCTACTCTACCAAGGAAGGGCGCTAAAACCCAGCTCTACCAGAGGAAGGCGCTAACCTAGCTCTACCAGAGAAGGGCTCTAACCTAGCTCTACCAACGAAGGGGGCTAACCTAGCTCTACCAGAGGAAGGCTCTAACCTAGCTCTAAAGAGGAAGGGCTCTAAAACCCAGCTCTACCAGAGGAAGGGCTCTAACCTAGCTCTACCCGAGGAAGGGCTCTAACCTAAACTCTACCCAGAGGAAGGCTCTAACCCAGCTCTACCAGAGGAAGGGCTCTAACCTAGCTCTAC
The DNA here is from genome assembly GCF_026875155.1 of Cherax quadricarinatus. Classification (NCBI taxonomy): domain Eukaryota; kingdom Metazoa; phylum Arthropoda; class Malacostraca; order Decapoda; family Parastacidae; genus Cherax; species Cherax quadricarinatus. Next base: position 28,579,534 of record NC_069464.1, on the reverse strand, counting down.
CAGAGGAAAGGGCGCTAACCTAGCTCTACCAGAGGAAGGGCGCTAAACCTAGCTCTACCCGAGGGAAGGGCCTAACCTAGCTCTACCAGAGGAAGGGGGGCTAACCTAGCTCTACCAGAGGAAGGGCTCTAACCTAGCTCTACCAGAGGAAGGCTCTAACCTAGCTCAAACCCGAGGAAGGGCTCTAAACCTAACTCTACCAGAGGAAGGGCTCTAACCTAGCTCCTACCAGAGGAAGGGCTCTAACCTAGCTCTACCAGAGGAAGGGCTCTAACCTAGCTCTACCAGAGGAAGGGCTCTAACCTAGCTCTACCAGAGGAAGGGCTCTAACCTAGCTCTACCAGAGGAAGGGCGCTAACCTAGCTCTACCAGAGGAAGGGCGCTAACCTAGCTCTACCAGAGGAAGGGCTCTAACCTAGCTCTACCAGAGGAAGGGCGCTAACCTAGCTCTACCAGAGGAAGGGCTCAAAACCCAGCTCTAAACCCAAAGGGAAAGGGGTCTAACCTAGCTCTACCAGAGGGAAAGGGCTCTAACCTAGCTCTACCAGAGGAAGGCTCTAACCTAGCTCTAAACCCGAGGAAGGGCGCTAACCAGCCTACCAAGGAAGGGGTCTAACCTAGCTCTAACCAGAGGAAGGGGGCTAACCTAGCTCTACCAGAGGAAGGGCTCTAAACCCACTCTACCAGAGGAAGGGCTCAACCTAGCTCTACCCGAGGAAGGGCTCTAACCTAGCTCTAACCAAGGAAGGGCTCTAACCTAGCTCTACCAGAGAAGGCTCTAACCTAGCTCTACCAGAGGAAGGTCTAAAAACCCAGCTCTACCAGAGGAAGGGCTCAAAAAAATAGCTCTACCAGAGAAGGGCTAAACCTAGCTCTACCAAGAAGGGCGCTAACCTAGCTCTACCAGAGGAAGGCGCTAACCTAGCTCTACCAAGGGAAGGGGTCTAACCTAGCACTACCAGAGGAAGGCGCTAACCTAGCTCTACCAAGGAAGCTCTAACCAAACTCTAACCAAGGGAAAGGGCTCTAACCTAAACTCTACCAGAGGAAGGGCTCTAACCTAGCTCTACCAGAGGAAGGGCCCCTAACCTAGCTCTAAACCCAAAGGAAAAGGGCGCTAACCTAGCTCTACCAAGAAGGGCTCTAACCTAGCTCTACCAGAGGAAGGGCCGCTAACCTAGCTCTACCAAGGAAGGGCTCTAACCTAACTCTACCAAGGAAGGCTCTAACCTAGCTCTACCAAGAAGGCCTAACCTAGCTTACCAGAGGAAGGCTCAAACCACTCTACCAGAGAAGGCCTAACCTAGCTCTACCAAGGAAGGCTCTAACCTAGCTCTACCAGAAAGGCCTAACCTAGCCTACCCAAAAGGGAAAGGCTCTAACCTAGCTCTACCCAAAAAGGTACTAACCAGCCTACCAGAGAAAGGCTCTAACCTAGCTCTACCAGAGAAGGCTCTAACCTACTCTACCAGAGGAAGGTTCTAAACCCACTCTACCAGAGAAGGCTCTAACCTAGCCTACCAAGGAAGGGCTCTAACCAGCTCTACCGAGAAGGGCCTAACCTAGCTCTACAGAGGAAGGCTCTAAAAACCCAGCTCTACCAGAGAAAAGGGGTCTAACCAAACTCTACCAGAGGAAGGCTCTAAACCCAAACCTAACCCAAAGGGAAGGGCCAAACCTAGCCACCAAGGAAGGGCTCTAAAAGCTCTACCAGAGAAGGGCTTTTAACCTAGCTCTAAACCCAAAGGGAAGGGCTCTAACCTAGCTCACCAAGAAGGGCTCTAACTAGCTCTACCAAGAAGGCTCTAACCTAGCTCTAACAAGAAGGGCCTAACCAGCTCTACAGAGGAAGGCCAACCTAGCTCTAACCAGAGAAAGGCTTAACCTAGCTCACAGAGAAGGCTCTAAACCTACCTACCAAGGAAGGCTCTAAAACCCACTCTACCAGAGGAAGGCTCTAACCTAGCTCTACCAAAAGGCTCTAACTACTTACCAGGGAAGGCCTAAAACCCAGCTCTACAAGAAGGGCCAACCAAACTCTACCAGAGGGAAGGCTCTAAAACCCAGCTCTACCAAGGAAGGCTCTAACCTAGCCTACCAGAGAAGGGCTCTAACCAGCCACCAGAGAAGGGCTAACCTAGCTCTAAGAGGAAGGCTCTAACCTAGCTCTACCAGAGGAAGGCTCTAACCTAGCTCTACAGAGGAAGGGCTCTAAAACCCATCTACCAAGAAGGGCTCTAAACCTAGCTCTACAAAAGGAAGGGCCTAACCTAGCTCAACAGAAAGGCTCTAACCAGCTCTAAAACCCAAAGGGAAGGCACTAACCTACTCACAGAGGAAGGGCCTAACCTACTCTTTCCAGAGAAGGCTTAACCTAGCTCTACAAGAAGGCTCAACCTAGCCACCAAGAAGGCTCTAACCTAGCCTACCGAGGAAGGCTTAACCTGCTCTACCAAGGAAGGGCTCTAACCTACTATACCAGAGGAAGGCCTAAAAACCCAGCTCTAAACCCGAGAAGGGCTCAACCTAGCCTACCAAAAAGGGTTAACTGGGTCTACCCAAAGGGAAAGGGGCCAAACCTGCTTACAAGAAGGGCTCTAACCAGCTCTACCAGAGAAGGCTTAAACCTGCTCTAAACCAAGAAGGCTCTACCAGTCTACCAGAGGAAGGGCTTCTACCTAAACTCTAACAGAGGAAGGGCCTAACCTAGCTCCCCAAAGGCCTAACTTCCCGAAAGGCCCAACCTAGCTCTACCAGAGGAAGGCTCTAACCTACTCTAAACCCGAGGGAAAGGGGTCACCTAGCTCACCAGAGGAAGGCTCTAACTAGCTCCACCAAAGGGGGGTCTACCTAGCCTACCAGAGGAAGGCTCTAACTACTCTACCAGAGGAGGGCTCTAACCTAGCTCTACCAGAGGGAAGGGGTCTAACCTAGCTCTACCGAGGAATCTAACACTCCCGGATTCTAACCTAGCTCTACCAGAGGAAAGGGCTCTACCTAGCTCTCCAGAAAGGCCTTAACCTAGCTCTACCAGAGGAAGGGCTCTAACCTACTCTAACCAGAGGAAGGGCTCAACCTACTCTACCCAAAGGGAAGGCTCTAACCTACACTACAGGGAAGGCTCTCCCTAAAAGAAGCCACCCGTAGACCTCCCTCACGACGGGGCTTCTAACCCTAGCCGACATAGTCTCCACCGCTACCAAAGGGAATCACTTCGGGAAGGTTCGAGGGCAAAACCTCCCACAGGGACTCTAACAGTCTTCTTCCTTCCGGACTCTGGGCCACCTTCACTCCCTTTCCCAACCCCGCAAAATTAAACCCCTCCCACTCTGACGAACTGTCATGCCCCCCTCCACCCGACGACACTGCATACTCCCAATCTCCTGGGCGCACGACTTCACCTTCCTCACCAACACGACGCAGTCTGCACTCCTCCAACTCCCACCACACATGGTCAGCACTCTCCTCCCACATCTCGAACGCACCGTTCCCATGCCTCTCCACACTCTCACACCGCATGCACCCCTCACATGCCAAAAGCTCCCAACCCCTCTACCGGAACACCTTAACCTCTCCCACCACACTGAGCACTTCTACCTCTCCTCACAACTCTGCACGCACCTACTCTCTCCACGACGTCTGGCCCCCACCTTGTCCAGCAGCTCTCCTCTACATCTCTGGCACACACTGCCCCTCTCTCCCCAACCCTACATCCTGACATTTTATCTCCACACACGTCTCACTCTCCTCCTACAATTTTTGCAACTCTGCCCCAATTGCAGCAGACTTCCCCTTTCCCCAACCCAACCCGTATCTCTACCCTAGGAAGGGCTCTAACCTAGTTCTACCAGAGGAAGGGCTCTAACCTAGCACGACCAGGGGAAGGGCTCTAACCTAGCTCTACCAGAGGAAGGGCTCTAACCTAGCACGACCAGAGGAAGGGCTCTAACCTAGCACGACCAGAATAAGGGCTCTAACCTAGCACGACCAGAGGAAGGGCTCTAACCTAGCACGATCAGAATAAGGGCTCTAACTTAGCACGACCAGAAGAAGGGCTCTAACCTAGCACGATCAGAGTAAGGGCTCTAACCTAGCACGATCAGAGTAAGGGCTCTAACCTAGCACGATCAGAGTAAAGGCTCTAACCTAGCACGATCAGAGTAAGGGCTGTAACCTAGCACGACCTGATGAAGGGCTCTAACCTAGCACGACCAGAGGAAGGGCTCTAACCTAGCACGACCAGAGGAAGGGCTCTAACCTAGCACGATCAGAGTAAGGGCTCTAACCTAGCACGATCAGAGTAAGGGCTCTAACCTAGCACTACCAGATGAAGGGCTCTGACCTAACACTGCGCATCATACGAGTGTCAATTTTCACTCTATCTGGGATTACTTAATCCTTTTGCTGCTACACATTCGTTATAACACGATTACAAACATATCAGGGAACGGGTGGGGATAGAACCCACGGCCAGTGAGTCATACAACTCACTGGGCGGTGCGTTAACTTGTTTAATTTACATATTTTTGGCTATTTATACGTTTTCATATTAACGCATTATAGGCAGAAAATATTCAGAAGTTGACACTGAGAAATCAATAGGCCTATCACCGTAAAATTTGAATAAAGAAAAATATCGTGAGTGGAGCGATATACAGACATGAAAATTAAACACACGTACAACATCTGGGTATCTTTATTGTAGACGTTTCGCCCTCCAGTGGCTTTATAAGTACAAATTCAAGGACATCACTGGAAGACAGTAATATACAAAAGGTGAGGTAATCAGTCCCTCAGTTTTAGAGTTGTTGATAAGCACCGAAGATGCCCAGATATTACACATGTTTCTAAATCTTCATCTTGTCTGTATTGTACTGTATATCATACATGTGTGTCTGATCTTTGACATGACTGACGGGTATGATAATGTGCCACGGGGTCGGTCTCTGAGTTCTTCAAGTTGGTCCTGACATAAAAAACACCAGGGATGATTCATATGATGAGCCTCTGGTGATATGCTAGGCACTATGCTTACCCCCAGGTTCTCTTTGAGTGTAGTCTGCAGCCTCTGGCTTCTTAACCAATCTAATAACATTTCCTTTGCTGAGGTTGAATTCAAACAGCCACTTACCTGACCAACTCTGCAGTTCGTCCAGATCCATCACAACTTCACCCACACCTTTTTCTAACCTCGTTTTACATCAAATGTAAATACGTCTGACTCAATTCCATCTGGTAAGTCGTTCATATCAATCACAAACGTCAGTGGACCTAATACCCATCCTTGTGGTGCACCACTTGCCACTCTTCCCCATCCTACCTACCTGGAGGGTAGGTAGGATATTCTCTGATATACCAGGTATTCTCTGATATACCAGGGATGGTTCCCAGTTATTCCTACCCGCTTCTCAAGTCTCTTGTACGATTTCCTTCGCATACATTAAGGTAGAGGTGGCTGGGCTTGTTGAATACAAGGAGAACTTTCTCGGATTTCCTTACAAAACTTGTAAGGAAATAAAATACTTAATGAAAATGTGGTGATTAAGTTATTCTTGAGGAGGGAAGGGGAAGACAGAGAAACACAGACACACAGACACACACAGACACAGACACACAGACAGCGACTCCAAGCCACATCCATGACTCCGATCGGAGGCTCATACAGTGACACTAGTAACTCATGACGTCTCATACAGTGACACTAGTAACCCATGACGTCTCATACAGTGACACTAGTATAACGGATTATTTGGTAGAGCTGAAAGCGGGTGGTTAATGATACACGTCTTTGGAGGCTTCTTACTTTATTGTTAAGTCGTGGTGGGTACACAGGCTTGTGTGTTGTGCCCATGGCCCGGGAGGGCCATCCCACGAGAGCTATTAGTAGGCCTTGTGTCTTCCTGCTAGGCCACTGTGTGAGTGAGTGTGGGCCCAGCATCCCACTGACCTGGAGCAGGCCCAGAGGGCAGCACCTGAGTGGCGCGAAATATGAACTAAACTGGTAGACAGCATAAGCTGTCTGTGCAGAGAGTACAGGTTGTCTACATTTGCTCGGCCACCTACCTCGCGTCGTCCCAACACGACAATACTGGTGGTAAAAAAAAACTCTGTCTCTCTCTCGTAGGAACAGGGCACAGAACACAAAATAAAAAACATATATATACATATGGGCATGGAAAAAAAAACTTCCTACAGGGAGGGAAGAAAAAACATGTGGGGTGTGCTAAACATCGCGGTCATAGGCAGTGAGCGTCGAAGGGCATCACTGCACGCCTTCGTGCATCTGGACAGATACTGCAACACAGGAGACATCGCTGCAGCTGAGCTGTGACATAACAGGGTAAGGTCTCCTCTAGAACGGTGAAGCAGTCATCGTAGGAGTCGCTGCAGGTTTCATCAACCTGGGGCATGACATGCTGGTGCCCTCGAGTGAGGCATCGTCAAAACTCGGCAACTGGGCAGGATTTCTGGCAAGCGACTTAGGAGGACACTTCTCGACTGGTACTGTCGCTGGGCTGTCACTGCCGGCGAGCGTGGAGCGAGTCGTGGCAGAGACGACTGGGCGAAACATCTGGGAGTCGTAACATCATACACCAGACTGCAGTGAGCGAGCTAGCAGCCGAAGTGACATCTTGGTGCAGGCTGCTCACTGAAGCTTGGCACGAGGCTGACACAGCGCCTGCCGACAGAGCTAACTGCGGCTTGATGAGTGTCATTCTCTCGGCAGTTGGAGTTATAGCAGAGGTTAGTCTAAGCGTCCCCAGACTTGTTTCTCTACATATAACTGCACTCTGAAGGTCTGGAGGTGAAGTGAAACAAATCTCGATGGGAATCGTAGCAGGTACGATTCTGCAGAACATCACGAGCGACGAGCATAAGAGCTTTCTGTACAAGGGGGCTCATACGCTCAGGGGCTGACTGATATCAGCTGTCAAATGCACTGGTCACACCGGGTGACTTAGCACAGTGGTGCTACACAAGGTCTGCCACTGGACTCAGGGAAAGCTTTACACACACCTGCGGTACATGCGGTACAACATGGCTAAACTAGCAAATGATGCTTTTCTGTGCACAAAACTGACACTAAGCTATACTCTAACATGTGAGAACACTGACTGAGAGGAATTAATTAACACACGACATATATCTTCTCTCAATCTTCTCGACAATACTGAAATAATTACTAGAACACTCGATGTGACATCATGTGATGTCGCGAGGTGACGTCAGCAGCACTGTGACGTCAGCAGATATCTCGAGGTGACGTCAGGCAGACATCGTGACGTCATGAAGTCGGGCAGCATCGACGGTGACGTCAATGTGATGTGGGCAGCAGACCACAGCATGTGGCCTGGGACATCTGGCTCGGTAACTCACGTGGCTTGTAGATCCACGTGACATCGTCCACACCCACGTGGCGTCAGGATCCACGTGGCGTTGTGATCTACGTGGCATGCTGATCCACATGGCTTGCTGATCTAAGTGGCATGCTGATCTACGTGGCTTGCTGATCTACATGGCTTGCTGATCTACGAGGCATGCTGATCCACGTAGCTTCGAGTGGCCTCAGACACTCGGATACACAGCTCTGACAATGAATTCACACGAAAAACAGCAGAAAACACAGCAGAGGGAGTGGGCAGTGGTGGAGTGTGGTGGTAGACTAGTGAGGTGTGAGTATATGGCGAGGGAGCATCTGGCCACTTCCTCCTCCTCCCACCCACAAACACAGGGAAACACACTGGACGCAGAAATCACCACAAAACTCGCCTCTGGCTTGCTGAAACAGCTGTGCTGAGCTGAACAACAACAGCAGAACATACAAGTGAAACTGAACACGTGACTTGAGAAACAACGTGGGACGCTGTAGCGTGGGGTCACTGAGACACCACTTAAAATTCTCGAAGAAATTCGGCAAATTTCGGCTAGATCCTGCTTGTACCTGTGTCTGGATGCTCAAACGTGCAGACACAACATCAGGATAACTCATTGAGAGACGGATGCTTGTTGTATAGGGTGATGAAGTGAAGATGACTTCATACCTTCCTTCCTCTCTCCGGGCAAACACAACTGCTGCGACCACCAATGTGAACCAATGTGAACCACGATTAATTGGTATTACTGATAGCGGGATGTATGAATGATACATCTTTGGAGGCTTCTTACTTTATTGTTAAGTCGTGGTGGGTACACAGGCTTGTGTGTTGTGCCCATGGCCCGGGAGGGCCATCCCACGAGAGAGAGCTACTAGTAGGCCTTGTGTCTTCCTGCTAGGCTGCTGTGTGAAAGAGAGTGTGGGCCCAGCATCCCACTGACCAGGAGCAGGCCCAGAGGGCAGCACCTGAGTAGCGCGAAATATGAACTAAGCTGGTAGACAGCATAAGCTGTCTGTGCAGACAGTACAGGCTGTCTACACTAGTAACCCAAGACGTCTCAGTGACACTAGTAACCCATGACGTCTCAGTGACACTAGTAACCCATGACGTCTCATACAGTGACACTAGTAACCCATGACGTCTCATACAGTGACACTAGTAACCCATGACGTCTCATACAGTGACACTAGTAACCCATGACGTCTCATACAGTGACACTAGTCACCCATGACGTCTCATACAGTGACACTAGTCACCCATGACGTCTTATACAGTGACACGAGTCACCCATGATGTCTCATACAGTGACACTAGTCACCCATGACGTCTCATACAGTGACACTAGTCACCCATGACGTCTCATACAGTGACACTAGTAACCCATGACGTCTCATACAGTGACACTAGTCACCCATGACGTCTCATACAGTGACACTAGTCACCCATGACGTCTCATACAGTGACACTAGTCACCCATGACGTCTCATACAGTGACACTAGTAACCCATGACGTCTCATACAGTGACACTAGTAACCCATGACGTCTCATACAGTGACACTAGTAATCAATGACCTCTCGTACAGTGACACTAGTAACCCATGACGTCTCATACAGTGACACTAGTAACCCATGACGTCTCATACAGTGACACTAGTAACCCATGACGTCTCATACAGTGACACTAGTAACCATGACGTCTCATACAGTGACACTAGTAACCCATGACGTCTCATACAGTGACAATAGTAACCATGACGTCTCATACAGTGACACTAGTAACCATGACGTCTCATACAGTGACACTAGTAACCATGACGTCTCATACAGTGACACTAGTAATCATGACGTCTCATACAGTGACACTAGTAACCATGACGTCTCATACAGTGACACTAGTAACCCATGACGTCTCTTACAGTGACACTAGTAACCCATGACGTCTCTTACATAACACACAAAGACCAACAGAATTTTTTGTGACAGTGTTGGAACGTCTCAGTTGTTTTAAAGACGCAGATCTTTACCTGCCAAGACGTCTTCTCGACGCACTGAGATAATCCCTCACAGACGAGCCAGGTCTGACAAATACGGCGTCGCAAAACTCACGAGTTTAACCAGGACAAAAATATATTTTAAAAACAGTGTGAGTGCCGCAAAACTAGTTTAAAAGAGTATGTGTTTAAACTCAGTATTGGTGGTTTAATACATAGTAGTGGGTAAATGTAATGATTTGGAGACCCGGGTTCGATACCCGGCGGGGTGGAAACATTTCGACGGGTTTCCTTACACCTGTTGTCCTGTTCATTGTGAACAGGACAACAGGTGTGAACAGCTCTGTAGTAACTTCAGACAGTATTACCAAGGCTGGCTCCTCCTCAGGAAAATTAATGAATAGAAAAAGAAATAATAATTAACAAAGATAAACATTATTATTTATTAAATCAAACATAAAACAATAAAACATGACAGGTATATCCTATTTGAAAGAAAAATGAAAAATGAAATGAATAAAATAACATTTGAACTCAACGCTAATATATATATTGGGGTGTCTGGTGTTGGTGACACTGTTGTTGAAATCTTAGCCGTTGTTGAGGTGGGGGGGTCGCAGGTGTTGGTGACCATCACTGGCTAGTTCTTCACAGAGTATCGCCGTGAGTATTCTATCCCGATGATAGGAAAGCAGGTTCTTTACCGCTGCAATGATGTGGGGTTACGTCCTGCAATTTCATACAGGTGCACAGGTAGTTCAATCCAAAATGGGACGTCTCCAGGACGTTAGTCTGTCTCCTGTTCTTCTCGTTGATTGACAGGTGACCCTCTCTGACATCCAAGCTGGAAAGATAGACAGGTTACCCACTGCTTAAATAATCACTCTCCATGGCAGTGTACAATACTCATAACACGTGGTGATTATTACAACAGTCAACATTGAGCAAGGCTGAAAGGACTAAGTTTATTATTGGTCAAAAGTGAAGCTTTTAACCAATAAATCCACTAGAATACAATGTACTTACAGTAGTGCTGGGAGCTGTGAGTCTAGGGATTACTGTTTGGACCAGAGCCCCACACGTCACCTTTCGGGGGGACGAAGGGATAGTGGGAGCTAGACTGACCCTACCTTAAAAAGTAGCCGGCAATCAAACTGTTGTTACTATATACTCCCTCGCTACTCCTATCTATTGAACTTTTCCCTCACATTCACCTAGCGGTAAGTAGGTACCTGGGTGTTAGTGGACTGGTGTGGGTGGCATCCTGGGTGTTAGTGGACTGGTGTGGGTGGCATCCTGGGTGTTAGTGGACTGGTGTGGGTGGCATCCTGGGTGTTAGTGGACTGGTGTGGGTGGCATCCTGGGTGTTAGTGGACTGGTGTGGGTGGCATCCTGGGTGTTAGTGGACTGGTGTGGGTGGCATCCTGGGTGTTAGTGGACTGGTGTGGGTGGCATCCTGGGTGTTAGTGGACTGGTGTGGGTGGCATCCTGGGTGTTAGTGGACTGGTGTGGGTGGCATCCTGGGTGTTAGTGGACTGGTGTGGGTGGCATCCTGGGTGTTAGTGGACTGGTGTGGGTGGCATCCTGGGTGTTAGTGGACTGGTGTGGGTGGCATCCTGGGTGTTAGTGGACTGGTGTGGGTGGCACCCTGGGTGTTAGTGGACTGGTGTGGGTGGCATCCTGGGTGTTAGTGGACTGGTGTGGGTGGCACCCTGGGTGTTAGTGGACTGGTGTGGGTGGCATCCTGGGTGTTAGTGGACTGGTGTGGGTGGCACCCTGGGTGTTAGTGGACTGGTGTGGGTGGCATCCTGGGTGTTAGTGGACTGGTGTGGGTGGCATCCTGGGTGTTAGTGGACTGGTGTGGGTGGCATCCTGGGTGTTAGTGGACTGGTGTGGGTGGCATCCTGGGTGTTAGTGGACTGGTGTGGGTGGCATCCTGGGTGTTAGTGGACTGGTGTGGGTGGCATCCTGGGTGTTAGTGGACTGGTGTGGGTGGCATCCTGGGTGTTAGTGGACTGGTGTGGGTGGCATCCTGGGTGTTAGTGGACTGGTGTGGGTGGCATCCTGGGTGTTAGTGGACTGGTGTGGGTGGCATCCTGGGTGTTAGTGGACTGGTGTGGGTGGCATCCTGGGTGTTAGTGGACTGGTGTGGGTGGCATCCTGGGTGTTAGTGGACTGGTGTGGGTGGCATCCTGGGTGTTAGTGGACTGGTGTGGGTGGCATCCTGGGTGTTAGTGGACTGGTGTGGGTGGCATCCTGGGTGTTAGTGGACTGGTGTGGGTGGCATCCTGGGTGTTAGTGGACTGGTGTGGGTGGCACCCTGGGTGTTAGTGGACTGGTGTGGGTGGCATCCTGGGTGTTAGTGGACTGGTGTGGGTGGCATCCTGGGTGTTAGTGGACTGGTGTGGGTGGCATCCTTGGTGTTAGTGGACTGGTGTGGGTGGCATCCTGGGTGTTAGTGGACTGGTGTGGGTGGCATCCTGGGTGTTAGTGGACTGGTGTGGGTGGCATCCTGGTGTTAGTGGACTGGTGTGGGTGGCATCCTGGGTGTTAGTGGACTGGTGTGGGTGGCATCCTGGGTGTTAGTGGACTGGTGTGGGTGGCATCCTGGGTGTTAGTGGACTGGTGTGGGTGGCATCCTGGGTGTTAGTGGACTGGTGTGGGTGGCATCCTGGGTGTTAGTGGACTGGTGTGGGTGGCATCCTGGGTGTTAGTGGACTGGTGTGGGTGGCATCCTGGGTGTTAGTGGACTGGTGTGGGTGGCATCCTGGGTGTTAGTGGACTGGTGTGGGTGGCATCCTGGGTGTTAGTGGACTGGTGTGGTGGGCATCCTGGGTGTTAGTGGACTGGTGTGGGTGGCATCCTGGGTGTTAGTGGACTGGTGTGGGTGGCATCCTGGGTGTTAGTGGACTGGTGTGGGTGGCATCCTGGGTGTTAGTGGACTGGTGTGGGTGGCATCCTGGGTGTTAGTGGACTGGTGTGGGTGGCATCCTGGGTGTTAGTGGACTGGTGTGGGTGGCATCCTGGGTGTTAGTGGACTGGTGTGAGTGGCATCCTGGGTGTTAGTGGACTGGTGTGGGTGGCATCCTGGGTGTTAGTGGACTGGTGTGGGTGGCATCCTGGGTGTTAGTGGACTGGTGTGGGTGGCATCCTGGGTGTTAGTGGACTGGTGTGGGTGGCATCCTGGGTGTTAGTGGACTGGTGTGGGTGGCATCCTGGGTGTTTAGTGGACTGGTGTGGGTGGCATCCTGGGTGTTAGTGGACTGGTGTGGGTGGCATCCTGGGTGTTAGTGGACTGGTGTGGGTGGCATCCTGGGTGTTAGTGGACTGGTGTGGGTGGCATCCTGGGTGTTAGTGGACTGGTGTGGGTGGCATCCTGGGTGTTAGTGGACTGGTGTGGGTGGCATCCTGGGTGTTAGTGGACTGGTGTGGGTGGCATCCTGGGTGTTAGTGGACTGGTGTGGGTGGCATCCTGGGTGTTAGTGGACTGGTGTGGAGTGGCATCCTGGGTGTTAGTGGACTGGTGTGGGTGGCATCCTGGGTGTTAGTGGACTGGTGTGGGTGGCATCCTGGGTGTTAGTGGACTGGTGTGGGTGGCATCCTGGGTGTTAGTGGACTGGTGTGGGTGGCATCCTGGGTGTTAGTGGACTGGTGTGGGTGGCATCCTGGGTGTTAGTGGACTGGTGTGGGTGGCATCCTGGGGGACAAGATTGAGGACCACAATGGAAATAAGACAGACCTCGATGACGCATTGACTTTCTTGTGTTTTCCTGGGTGGCTAACCCTCCGGGGTTAAAAATCCGAAGAAAATCTTATGTCTTATAACAGACCACGGTACGAGCGGGGTTTAAACTCATGGCGAGTGAGATGTAAGACTCGGGTCAGTGCGTTAACCACTGGGCAAGGTAGCTATAGTAAGATTCATTCAAGTTTGTATTTTTCTATATATCATAGGGAGGTTAGCATGGGCCACTACTGTGACCACAAAAGCAGGATTTTACAGACGAATACTAGACCAGCGTGGCTGTCGTGCTCCAGCTTAGGTTCCCTCAAAGCCACCATCATGACTCACGATATCGTAGTACCACCGCCATGGGTTCGAATCCCACCCGACAGCAGGTGTCTTACGGAAACGCGCCCTAATGCTTCCGCCCGTACAGGGGATCGAACCCTGAACCTCGACATGTGACCTCAGTGCGAATATTTGTAGGTCATAACCATTATTCTTATAAGAAAGTTATTCAGTGGAAGTGTTTGTAATACACGAGAGACATTCTAAACGGAGTGACATAGTGGCAGTCGAGTACAGAAAAGTTGATAGAAGCTGAAGATACTTGAAGACGATGTAATCAGTCCATCACCCTTAAAGTTTTGAGGTGGTCAGTCCCTCAGTCTGGAGAAGAGCATTGTTCCATAGTATGAAACAATATGGAGATGAAGTGACAGGATGGAGCCTGCAACACAAGGGTATCTTGGTACAGACCTGCAATCAACTTCGACAACTTCCACTAGTGAGAGCGGCTGGATTTGAGAGGGACCTGACTTCTCAACATCTGAGTTCTTACCTCTCCTAGTGGCCTACGTCTCACCTCGTGGCGCTATAAAAGCTCCATTCTGTCACTTCATCTCCATATTGTTTCATACTATGGAACAATGCTCTTCTCCAGACTGAGGGACTGACCACCTCAAAACTTTAAGGGTGATGGACTGATTACATCGTCTTCAAGTATCTTCTGCTTCTATCAACTTTTCTGTACTCGACTGAAGAAGCCTACTGTGTAGGCGAAACGTTTCATAATAAAGATACCTAACTGTTGCATATGTGTCTTACCTAACAACCTGTCGGTATTTTATACCATTTTAATGTTCATAGTGGGAGTATTTGGTGTATCCGGCTGCCGTGTTATACAGGAGAATTACACGGTGGTGACGCACACGGTGGCAACTTGGTGGTGGAGCCTTAATATATTTATTCTATCGTGTTACGCTCCATTACGCAGGAAGGATTTTGTAAATAATGCAATTAAATTGGTTAGTTTGTGGAGGGTTACTATACTGCAGCTGTGAGGAGACGGTCAAGCAGTCCACCACACACAGGCCCAGGAGATGTGACTCTACCCCTGCAACCACAACTAGGTGATTACACATACACACACATAGGGCCAGGAGCTGTGACTCTACCCCTGCAACCACAACTAGGTGAGTACACATACACACACATAGGGCCAGGAGCTGTGACTCTACCCCTGCAACCACAACTAGGTGAGTACACATACACACACATAGGGCCAGGAGCTGTGACTCTACCCCTGCAACCACAACTAGGTGAGTACACATACACACACATAGGGCCAGGAGCTGTGACTCTACCTCTGCAACCACAATTAGGTGGGTACACACACACACACACAAATAGGGCCAGGAGCTGTGACTCTACCCCTGCAATCACAATTAGGTGAGTACACACACACACAGCCAGGGGCTGTGACTCGACCCCTGCAACCACAACTAGATGAATACAGACACAGTACCTATACCTGGAGTATACCTGGAGTATACCTGGAGTATACCTTGAGTGAGTTTCGGGGGTCAACGCCCCTATGACTCGGTCTGTAACCAGGTAACAGTTAAATATTAATCTAGATCTAGCAGGAGTGGAGTTACCAGGAGCTGTGCTAAGTGAGGCTTAGCACAGCCTCCCGTGATTCTCTCGATATCTTCTCTTGCTACCCAGGCGACCGGAAGCTTCCTTCCCACGGTGTGAGATCCACTGGACTATAATATTAATAATAATAATTAATAATACTAATCTTTATTTACTACCAGTACATGATACAACTTATACAGACCATAGTTGATATCAGTGACATACTACATAGAAAGCTCCTGGTTATACAGAGCATTTCCCGCAACTTAGGTTAATTTTATCTCCAGGGTGCGACTCACACCAGTCGGCTAACATCCAGGTTCATAGTTAGTACTAGGTGAACAGGGACAGTGGGCGTCTTAATGAAACACGACTGTTTCCACCCATACCAGGGATCGAACACGGACCTCAGTGTGAGAGCTGAGAGCGCTACCAACTCAGCTACGGGATACCTAGAGAAAGTTGGAATAAAGTCACAGTTTCCTGGAACAACACAGATAGCCAACCCCTCTCACGCCTCTGACTGGCTCACACCTCTCACGCCTCTGACTGGCTCACCCCTCTCACGCCTCTGACTGGCTCACACCTCTCACGCCTCTGACTGGCTCACACCTCTCACGCCTCTGACTGGCTCACACCTCTCACGCCTCTGACTGGCTCACCCCTCTCACGCCTCTGACTGGCTCACACCTCTCACGCCTCTGACTGGCTCACACCTCTCACGCCTCTGACTGGCTCACACCTCTCACGCCTCTGACTGGCTCACCCTCTCACGCCTCTGACTGGCTCACACCTCTCACGCCTCTGACTGGCTCACACCTCTCACGCCTCTGACTGGCTCACACCTCTCACGCCTCTGACTGGCTCACACCTCTCACGCCTCTGACTGGCTCACCCCTCTCACGCCTCTGACTGGCTCACACCTCTCACGCCTCTGACTGGCTCACACCTCTCACGCCTCTGACTGGCTCACCCCTCTCACGCCTCTGACTGGCTCACCCCTCTCACGCCTCTGACTGGCTCACCCCTCTCACGCCTCTGACTGGCTCACCCCTCTCACGCCTCTGACTGGCTCACCCCTCTCACGCCTCTGACTGGCTCACCCCTCTCACGCCTCTGACTGGCTCACACCTCTCACGCCTCTGACTGGCTCACCCCTCTCACGCCTCTGACTGGCTCACCCCTCTCACGCCTCTGACTGGCTCACACCCTCTCACGCCTCTGACTGGCTCACACATCTCACGCCTCTGACTGGCTCACCCCTCTCACGCCTCTGACTGGCTCACCCCTCTCACGCCTCTGACTGGCTCACACCTCTCACGCCTCTGACTGGCTCACACCTCTCACGCCTCTGACTGGCTCACACCTCTCACGCCTCTGACTGGCTCACCCCTCTCACGCCTCTGACTGGCTCACACCTCTCACGCCTCTGACTGGCTCACCCCTCTCACGCCTCTGACTGGCTCACACCTCTCACGCCTCTGACTGGCTCACCCCTCTCACGCCTCTGACTGGCTCACACCTCTCACGCCTCTGACTGGCTCACACCTCTCACGCCTCTGACTGGCTCACACCTCTCACGCCTCTGACTGGCTCACACCTCTCACGCCTCGTGACTGGCTCACCCCTCTCACGCCTCTGACTGGCTCACACCTCTCACGCCTCTGACTGGCTCACACCTCTCACGCCTCTGACTGGCTCACACCTCTCACGCCTCTGACTGGCTCACACCTCTCACGCCTCTGACTGGCTCACACCTCTCACGCTCTGACTGGCTCACACCTCTCACGCCTCTGACTGGCTCACACCTCTCACGCCTCTGACTGGCTCACACCTCTCACGCCTCTGACTGGCTCACCCCTCTCACGCCTCTGACTGGCTCACACCTCTCACGCCTCTGACTGGCTCACCCCTCTCACGCCTCTGACTGGCTCACCCCTCTCACGCCTCTGACTGGCTCACACCTCTCACGCCTCTGACTGGCTCACCCCTCTCACGCCTCTGACTGGCTCACACCTCTCACGCCTCTGACTGGCTCACACCTCTCACGCCTCTGACTGGCTCACACCTCTCACGCCTCTGACTGGCTCACACCTCTCACGCCTCTGACTGGCTCACCCTCTCACGCCTCTGACTGGCTCACACCTCTCACGCCTCTGACTGGCTCACCCTCTCACGCCTCTGACTGGCTCACACCTCTCACGCCTCTGACTGGCTCACACCTCTCACGCCTCTGACTGGCTCACACCTCTCACGCCTCTGACTGGCTCACCCCTCTCACGCCTCTGACTGGCTCACACCTCTCACGCCTCTGACTGGCTCACCCCTCTCACGCCTCTGACTGGCTCACCCTCTCACGCCTCTGACTGGCTCACACCTCTCACGCCTCTGACTGGCTCACACCTCTCACGCCTCTGACTGGCTCACACCTCTCACGCCTCTGACTGGCTCACACCTCTCACGCCTCTGACTGGCTCACACCTCTCACGCCTCTGACTGGCTCACACCTCTCACGCCTCTGACTGGCTCACACCTCTCACGCCTCTGACTGGCTCACACCTCTCACGCCTCTGACTGGCTCACACCTCTCACGCCTCTGACTGGCTCACCCCTCTCACGCCTCTGACTGGCTCACACCTCTCACGCCTCTGACTGGCTCACACCTCTCACGCCTCTGACTGGCTCACACCTCTCACGCCTCTGACTGGCTCACACCTCTCACGCCTCTGACTGGCTCACACCTCTCACGCCTCTGACTGGCTCACCCCTCTCACGCCTCTGACTGGCTCACACCTCTCACGCCTCTGACTGGCTCACCCCTCTCACGCCTCTGACTGGCTCACACCTCTCACGCCTCTGACTGGCTCACCCCTCTCACGCCTCTGACTGGCTCACACTCTCTCACGCCTCTGACTGGCTCACACCTCTCACGCCTCTGACTGGCTCACACCTCTCACGCCTCTGACTGGCTCACACCCCTCTCACGCCTCTGACTGGCTCACACCTCTCACGCCTCTGACTGGCTCACCCCTCTCACGCCTCTGACTGGCTCACCCCTCTCACGCCTCTGACTGGCTCACACCTCTCACGCCTCTGACTGGCTCACCCCTCTCACGCCTCTGACTGGCTCACACCTCTCACGCCTCTGACTGGCTCACCCCTCTCACGCCTCTGACTGGCTCACACCTCTCACGCCTCTGACTGGCTCACACCGTAACACATCTGTGGGATGGCTGTGGTAGTCAGAGAGAGCTCTAGTTTACACTCTCTAAAACTCTCTAAGGCTCTGACATATCCCCAAACTCTGTACATGAATATATATAGAATATACTATACATACATTCTGGTGGTGAGAACGTATGGAATATATAAATAGTGAAAATATTCTAGTAAGTATACTATCTAGCCGTAAAAGAATATTTAACTCTTCTACAGACGGAACATTTTAATCAGAACACAAAACCATTCTCAACTTTGCGCACAATACTGCGGCACTCTTTTATTTAGACAATTGTATTAAAGAGTAAATCGTCCAGAAAATCATCATCAAATCTGTGTAAACTGATCTGTGAGTTTAAGGACTCATTTGCCGTGAGTTTAAACCCCATCCGTTCCCTGCTATTACGATTTCGTGAGTCTGTTTATCTAGTACTCACTGTTATAACGTATCATCGAAGTCCTGGAGAATATCGTGCTCCTAACTCGTTAAATGTAGTTTAGTGAGCTTTTGTGCAGACATATACTGCCGGCCATTTAAAGGTTCCAGGAATATTGGCCGTCAGTGGAGGCAGCAGGATGGAAAGACGACAGGTTCATTATTCTTCTCCTGGACGTTAAGGGAAGTCATGCATTATATACAAAGCTGCGAGTCTGGAAACGTCAAAGTTTTGCATGAACCCTGTGTTGCGACTTTAAAGATAGCAGAGCTTGTTACCTGGACGCTTCCAGTAAGATACCTGCTGCTTCCTGGAGTCTACCTGGGCGGTGTTCCGGAGGTTAACGCCCCCGCGGCCCCGTCCATGACCAGGCCTCCAGGTCGATCAAGGCCTGATCAACCAGGCTGTTAAATAAGACACATGTGCAATAGTTATGTATCTTACGATACGTTACAGAATAAAGATACATAAGTGTCGCACATATGTCTTATCAACTTGTCGGTGTTGTTTACCGTTATCATATTTACACAACTTCTCCAATTCCTTTTTTCTTCCTCTCTCTGTCCCGTCCGTTCCCCTCTCCTGTATATATCAACTCCCTCTCCTTCATGTGTTAGCGTGACTTGTAAATGGTCTAAGTCGGACCCAAAAGCCTGGCTGGCAAAGCCCTCGCTTCACACACGGAGGGCCCGGGTTCGTTTCCCGACTGGGTAAAAACATTTTGGCGTGTTTCCTTACACCTGTTGTCCTGTTCACCTAGCAGCAAGTAGGTACCAGGGTGTTAGTGGACTGGTGTGGGTGGCATCCTGGGTGTTAGTGGACTGGTGTGGGTGGCATCCTGGGTGTTAGTGGACTGGTGTGGGTGGCATCCTGGGTGTTAGTGGACTGGTGTGGGTGGCATCCTGGGTGTTAGTGGACTGGTGTGGGTGGCATCCTGGGTGTTAGTGGACTGGTGTGGGTGGCATCCTTGGTGTTAGTGGACTGGTGTGGGTGGCATCCTGGGTGTTAGTGGACTGGTGTGGGTGGCATCCTGGGTGTTAGTGGACTGGTGTGGGTGGCATCCTGGGTGTTAGTGGACTGGTGTGGGTGGCATCCTGGGTGTTAGTGGACTGGTGTGGGTGGCATCCTGGGTGTTAGTGGACTGGTGTGGGTGGCATCCTGGGGGACAAGATTGAGGACCACAATGGAAATAAGTTAGACAGTCCTCGATGACGCACTGACTTTCTTGGGTTATTCTGGGTGACTAACCCTCCAGGGTTAAAAATCCGAAGAAATCTTATAAGCTTCTCTCTCCTATGTAACAATAACAATAAAAGACACAATACCGTGACTGGGACGATACACAAATAACTCGCACATAGAAGAGAGGAGCTTACGACGACGTTTCGGTCCGACTTAGACCGACTTGTGCTGGTTATGTGTTGACTGTGTACCTTCTACGGTGAGGTAGTGTGCCAGGTGACGCTCTACATGTACCATGTCACAGTAACTGTGAAAAAGAATTCCACTGAGCAAAAATATTACCGTAGGTTTTCCGGAGGTTGTCAAAGGTGTCTTTGGGAACAATGTTCACTTAGGATCAGCTCAGTCTTCCTTTGATCCTCTGTTAGTTTACCTGGAGTTTACCTGGAGAGAGTTCCGGGGGTCAACGCCCCCGCGGCCCGGTCTGTGACCAGGCCTCCTGGTGGATCAGAGCCTGATCAACCAGGCTGTTACTGCTGGCTGCACGCAAACCAACGTACGAGCCACAGCCCGGCTGGTCAGGAACCGACTTTAGTTGCTTGTCCAGTGCCAGCTTGAAGACTGCCAGGGGTCTGTTGGTAATCCCCCTTATGTGTGCTGGGAGGCAGTTGAACAGTCTCGGACCCCTGACACTTATTGTATGGTCTCTTAACGTGCTAGTGACACGTGAACAGGAGAAGAGAATATGTTTCAGTTAAGCGCTAAACCCGGCGTAGAGAGGAGGTTCATTTGCCTTAACATTATGGTGATGTTGGAGGGAGGTTCCTTGATGCTTGTCAGGGGCTCTTGATTTAAAGATTTTTTTTACCTGTGATTGAGTTCTCTGAATCGGGTCTGAATGCGTTCCATTCCCCCAGGCGCTGTGTGGCCCTAACAGGTTTAGCGACACCCCATGAATGTAGAAATAATTATATTGTGTTCGTTTCATTAGGGAAATTTACCAGACCATGATGGCAGAGTACTAACAGTTTTACCAGTCACTAGCCGTGAGTTCAAACCCCCACCCATTCCTTGCTTTTACTCTTGGGAATCTTCATCTGGAAAGGTTACTCCAGCCTTCCATGTATCCAATTCTCTGACTGAAATTTTACCTCCTTTCCTGTTGAGTGTATGATGCCCAGTACCTGACGGTGCACCTTTTTCCTTGGCTCGCTGATATTATCTGTTTCCAACTAGGACCCCTCTTTAAATAATTCGTTCGTGGCTTAAGTGCAGAGACACTGGGAAAGATGAGTTTGAGGTAATCAGTCCCTCAGCCTGGAGTAGATGTGTTCAGACCATCAGTCCTGATAAAATTGCAGAATATTCGCGGAGATGTAGCTTATATACTGCAGACAGATGAGGGGAAGCAGTGGTGGGCGGCGTCACCAGTGGAAGAACCCAGCCAGTGGAAGTAGGTCATGCTTATAGTTTAGGCAGCCTTTGAACAATTCCCTACATCAAAATCCCAAGATGTTGATTTAGGGAATTTATTCAGCTGTCAGACACATCAACATCTCAAGATGTTGATGTGTCTGACAGTTGAATAAATGGTTTCTATCAAGATATAAACTATTCTAGAGTCTAGAAATACCGGACACTATCTTCCTGTCTTGAACGAACACGAGAATTGCGGTGAGAGGAATTTACCTGCCCAGCTACTGGCACTGCCCCGACCTGCACATTTGGCACTGAGAGTCTGTTGCAGTAAAGGCTACATAGAGGTCATGGTGCTAGGCCAAAAGAAGTAATGTTTAATGTGTAAATATATTCCACATTCGTGTAAATACATTTTCTAAGCTTCTAAGTAAGTTTATTCAAGTATACATAGATTATCATACATAGCAGCATATGTGTAGAGAACATAGGATAGCCCAGAAAAGTCAGTGTGACTTCTACTGGGGTCCTAAAGTGCTACAGAGTGTTGTCACTCTTACGACCTCAGGGATAATGTTAAAGTGTTGGCCAGAAACACTAACGAGTGTTCTGGGATACAGAGGTTTGTCAACCCACCAGTAATGATTAAGACATACGTGCATTAGCTGCGTAAATTTTGGAGAGTTACCCCTAAGAGGTGGGTTTCTTGAGTCAAATGCAGAGTATGGACTGGAGGCAGGAGAGTGACGAGGTAGAGATGATGTAATCCGTCCACCGAAGGTGATGTAATCCGTCCACCGAAGGTGATGTAATCCGTCCACCTAAGGTGATGTAATCCGTCCACCGAAGGTGATGCAATCCGTCCACCGAAGGTGATGTAATCCGTCCACCGAAGGTGGTGTAATCCGTCCACCTAAGGTGATGTAATCCGTCCACCGAAGGTGATGTAATCCGTCCACCGAAGGTGATGTAATCCGTCCACCGAAGGTGATGCAATCCGTCCACCTAAGGTGATGTAATCCGTCCACCTAAGGTGAAGTAATCCGTCCACTGAAGGTGACGTAATCCGTCCACCGAAGGTGATGCAATCCGTCCACCGAAGGTGATGTAATCCGTCCACCGAAGGTGATGCAATCCGTCCACCTAAGGTGATGTAATCCGTCCACCTAAGGTGATGTAATCCGTCCACCGAAGGTGATGCAATCCGTCCACCTAAGGTGATGTAATCCGTCCACCTAAGGTGAAGTAATCCGTCCACTGAAGGTGACGTAATCCGTCCACCGAAGGTGATGCAATCCGTCCACCGAAGGTGATGTAATCCGTCCACCGAAGGTGATGCAATCCGTCCACCTAAGGTGATGTAATCCGTCCACCTAAGGTGAAGTAATCCGTCCACCGAAGGTGGTGTAATCCGTCCACCGAAGGTGATGTAATCCGTCCACCTAAGGTGATGTAATCCGTCCACCGAAGGTGATGTAATCCGTCCACCAATCTTGCAGAAACAGAGGGTGTCAGTCTCTCAGCTAAGATACTCAGAGAGGTATATATCTCTCAGCGTATATACGGAGGGTTAATTTTGCTTGCCATTTCAATGATTTAAAGTATGTTTGGTGTCCAGGTGACATGCAGCCTTACTGACCCTCGTGTAGCAGATACAGTGTTAGCTACCTTTGCAGACTATCATGCAAGTATACTTTGAGCTCTTGGGTTGTATATCAGGAAAGAATGTGTATGCTTGGTACAGTGTTGTATATGATGTTAAGAGTTTCTTGACGCAGTGTTTGATGATGCAAAGCGTTTGATGACGCACAATCTTGACTATCAGCACCACCTGGGTTGCCAGCACCACCTGGGCTACCAGCACCACCTGGGCTACCAGCACCACCTGGGCTGCCAGCACCACCTGGGCTCTCAACACCACCTGGGCCCCAGCACCACCTGGGCCCCACCACCACCTGGGCCCCACCACCACCTGGGCCCCAGCACCACCTGGGCCCCATCACCACCTGGCATCTACCATCAGCTTAAAATTATCTTTACATCGTTATAATTACTCAAAGTATCTAAACTTAAGTTGGTGGTGATCTTAGCTGCTCGGAAATGAGCTTATATGAGCTTAAATTGAGTTAAGTTGAGGCATATATATATTGTAGGCCTATGTGGGAAAACAGTCTAATAAGTAGTTTGAATTAATCCCTCAGTCTTGAGTCGATGTGTTCAGTCTATCAGTCTTAAGAAATGTATAGCATATCTGGCTCACATACTGTAGACAGGTGAGGTGAAGCAGCAGGTGGCGGCGTCACTAGGGAAAAAATCCCATGAGGGTAAGTAGGTGAGGCAAGAGTTGAACGAGATTTGTGCAGCATTTGAGAGTCTTCAGGTGAGACCTGGAGACTGCAGTGTCCTCGAGTCTTCAGGTGAGACCTGGAGACTGAAGTGTCCTCGAGTCTTCGGGTGACAACTGGAGACTGCAGTGTCCTCGAGTCTTCAGGTGACACCTGGAGACTGCAGTGTTCTCGAGTCATCAGGTGAGACCTGAAGACTGCAGTGTCCTCGAGTCTTCAGGTGAGACCTGGAGACTGCAGTGTTCTCGAATCATCAGGTGAGACCTGAAGACTGCAGTGTTCTCGAGTCATCAGGTGAGACCTGAAGACTGCAGTGTCCTCGAGTCTTCAGGTGATACCTGGAGACTGCAGTGTTCTCGAGTCATCAGGTGAGACCTGAAGACTGCAGTGTCCTCGAGTCTTCAGGTGACACCTGGAGACTGCAGTGTTCTCGAATCATCAGGTGAGACCTGAAGACTGCAGTGTCCTCGAGTCTTCAGGTGACACCTGGAGACTGCAGTGTTCTCGAATCATCAGGTGAGACCTGAAGACTGCAGTGTCCTCGAGTCTTCAGGTGAGACCTGGAGACTGCATTGCTCCTCGTGTGTTCAGGTGTGACCTGAAGACTCTTAAATGAGGCGAAAGGTTACAAGTGCAACTAATATGACATTTTATTGTGGCAACGTTTCGCTCTCCAGGAGCTTTGTTAAGCCGTTGTAAAGTCTTGACAAGCACAGTTGTGCTTGTGTCCCACTTAACATATTGCAGCTAATTCTACAAGCATTAATAAACTCTTATTTTAATACGTATCTATGTGTACCTCTGCAGGTGAGTGTTGGCAGCTGGTCACGGGACAGTTGACAGCTGGTTACGGGACAGTTGGCACACCATCGCTAAGGTAAGTGGATGTTTTGCCCTACTTCTAATTACATCGTTATCCACAGGTGAAGAAAAATCGTTGGCATAAAGTTAGTATAAGAATATTAGCAGTATAATGTATCCTCCATTACTGAGCGTCTGAATCTCCACCTCGACAGTTTTATACTCACGGTAAAACTTGAAAAGTCTACAAACCATACCACGGGTGGGGTTAGAACCCGCGATCAGTCTCTCAAAACTCCAGACTGACTCCCCGATCGCGGGTTCTAATCCCACCCGTGGTATGGTTTATTTACAATCGTGTCATTACGATTTCGTGAGTCGTGGAAAGTCTCTCTCGGTATCCGCCATTAGTTCCAGACAAGAGGCAAAGCGGTCAAGATCACTCTTAAACACACAGTAAATGGCAGTAATTTTTAAAGTAAGAGCCTCAGTGTGTGTCTTTTAAATGATGTCTTCTCGTCTTATGGGTTCAGGTTCAACACATTTAGACGAGAAGCAATATCTTCCTGGAAATCCTGGAAGTGGCGGAAGTCTTAATCTTGCAGTTGTAATATGATTGCGTGTTGCTGAGGTGCTCGTTGTAAATGAGCGAGACTAGTTCCAGCATAGCTGGAACTAGTCTCTTGTTGCAGCCTAGTTCCAGCAGTTGTCAAGAGACTAGTTCCAGCTATGCTGGAACTAGTCTCTTGTTCCAGCATAGTTCCAGCAATTGTCAAGAGACTAGTTCCAGCTATGCTGGAACTAGTCTCTTGTTCCAGCATAGTTCCAGGAGTTGTCAAGAGACTAGTTCCAGCTATGCTGGAACTAGTCTCTTGTTCCAGCATAGTTCCAGGAGTTGTCAAGAGACTAGTTCCAGCTATGCTGGAACTAGTCTCTTGTTCCAGCATAGTTCCAGCAGTTGTCAAGAGACTAGTTCCAGCTATGCTGGAACTAGTCTCTTGTTCCAGCATAGTTCCAGCAGTTGTCAAGAGACTAGTTCCAGCTATGCTGGAACTAGTCTCTTGTTCCAGCATAGTTCCAGCAGTTGTCAAGAGACTAGTTCCAGCTATGCTGGAACTAGTCTCTTGTTGCAGCCTAGTTCCAGCAGTTGTCAAGAGACTAGTTCCAGCTATGCTGGAACTAGTCTCTTGTTCCAGCATAGTTCCAGCAGTTGTCAAGAGACTAGTTCCAGCTATGCTGGAACTAGTCTCTTGTTCCAGCATAGTTCCAGGAGTTGTCAAGAGACTAGTTCCAGCTATGCTGGAACTAGTCTCTTGTTCCAGCATAGTTCCAGCAGTTGTCAAGAGACTAGTTCCAGCTATGCTGGAACTAGTCTCTTGTTGCAGCCTAGTTCCAGCAGTTGTCAAGAGACTAGTTCCAGCATAGCTGGAACTAGTCTCTTGTTCCAGCATAGTTCCAGCAGTTGTCAAGAGACTAGTTCCAGCTATGCTGGAACTAGTCTCTTGTTCCAGCATAGTTCCAGCAGTTGTCAAGAGACTAGTTCCAGCTATGCTGGAACTAGTCTCTTGTTCCAGCATAGTTCCAGGAGTTGTCAAGAGACTAGTTCCAGCTATGCTGGAACTAGTCTCTTGTTCCAGCATAGTTCCAGCAGTTGTCAAGAGACTAGTTCCAGCTATGCTGGAACTAGTCTCTTGTTGCAGCCTAGTTCCAGCAGTTGTCAAGAGACTAGTTCCAGCATAGCTGGAACTAGTCTCTTGTTGCAGCCTAGTTCCAGCAGTTGTCAAGAGACCAGTTCCAGCATAGCTGGAACTAGTCTTTCTGGATAACCTATCCCATGCACGGCAGAAATGGAATTTTTATAAAGATATCTTCATTATCCTAGAGCGGAGATAATGGAGATAGGGAGGAGAGAAAAATAGAGGAAAGAGAAGAAGAGGAGAATGGAAGAGTAATATGAATAACAAGACATATCTACCTACACTCATACATAAGTAGGAAATGTGGTCAACATTGTCCTGTAAGAGACAATGGAGCTATCGAAGGGGTCGATAAATAACTGGGAGTCAAAATGGGGTCAGTAAATGTCTGGGAATATACTGGTTTTTAGTCATGTATGTGTAATTCTAAGCAAAGGAACAAAATAAACCTGGAAGAACCTAGTGACTTAAACTACAACTCAAAAATCACCAACCAAATATCGGTGACGTTGATGACGGTCGCCAGATACATCATTGCCATTAATAACATCAACACCTTCTCTAAATAAGGTTATGTTAAATATTTGTCATAATTTAAACATTACCTATTTTTTACGAAGACTTTACTGTTATTATTATTGTTGGCAGTATTATTAAATACTGTCTATTAAATTAACACATAAATGAGGTTGACGCTGAACTTGAGAGTTTAGAGACTCCTCGTGTAGATCCATTATAAACCTCAGAATATATAATGGTGCTAAACTTGTGCCAGTTTAATTTATTTTGTTTTAACTGGGAATACATGCCTTACAAAGTTCAATTTATTAACTTTAAGAGCAACTTGTGTCCAACAGTAACTTGATCCTGTATTAAGTCTCTATATTTATGGATAACTAAAGTATAATAAACACTTGTTAAAGTTTAGTAATAATCCACATGGAGACAAAAACTCAGGAGGTTAATTGATCTGTTGATGAAGACCATCTGGGTCTGTCTTCTGAAGAGGACCATCCCCCCTGCAGCGCTGTGTAGCCCTTATGATTTAGCGCTTCTTTTTATTGTAATAATGCAGAGGACCCCACAAGATGGTCGTACTGAACAGATCAATTAATCTATGAGTTTCTGTCTCCATGTGGATTATTATTGAGTATTTCTACACGTATTTATCGGCATTAATTATGCACATTAAAAACTTCGACTCTGTTTTAATATTCCCGTAAAACTCACTATTTTAAACTTTATTTTCGCCACCTTAGTGTCTCTAAACGTATTATACAAAGGTTCTGAATACGTTTTTTCGACAACCAAAACCTCTATATCGTTCCTCAGTATTAATAATAACACTGATTCTCCCGGGTCAGTGTAACACTGTGGTAGTCAGTCACCTGAATAATTAATTTAGAAGTGTTTTATCAGCTTGAGATCAAAAATACTGAACTGCAGCTGGTCTACTGGCCCCTCCCTTTGATGATATTATTGGTATATAAACTAATATAACCTGTGTTCCATATTAATATGTGTGTGTGTGTGTGTGTGTGTGTGTGTGTGTGTGTGTGTGTGTAAATGTATACATGTATATACCCATACGCTCAAAAATTTGTTTGGCGAGTTGAGTGGTTCCTACGTGTGCAGGTGTAGTTACCTGTGATTGATTTCCTGTTTGTAGTGACCTTTCTGGTGTTGCAGGAATGGAAATGGTTTGTCTTGTATAGTGATAAGTTTTCTCTAAGTTTTTTCCATGGTTTTTCTGTGTTCTGTTTATCTTTCTTAATTAGGTATCCCTGATGGGGTACCTAAATCTAAGTGGCTGCCAGATTTCGACTTTTCCCCTTCTTATTTCTTTAATTTATCGTGCTTATTTCATAACACGAGAATTATTCATCTGACAGGCTTCAAATCTTCAACGCTGGTGTATATTAAACTATGCAGCCGAGATTTTAGGAGCAAATGGCATGTGCGGGACCCCTGTGACTGTCGTGGTAGGAGTCATTTCCATCGTCTAGAAATGGTGTCAGAAACTTAGAAAAGTCTCTGCAGCTGTAGCTTCAACGGGTCAAAAAATGAATCCTCCCAGTTCGACTCTGGTGCAAAGTGAAACTGAGTTATTTAGGTCCATATATGCCAATGTTATATGAAAAATAGCGTGAAATTTTGATTACGTTTTGTCATGTTATGTGTGACTGTGTTGGGGACCAATGTTGGAGTGATTACCGAGGTCTCAATAACACTGATAGGTGGACCCTTACAGTGTACTGACGAACAAGATGGAGACCAGCCCAGTGTAAGTCTTCTGTCTATTTCTACCCTGATCTACACTGAGAGACACTTGCCAGCTGACGACCCAGGCAGACTGATGGACTGAACACATCGACTCCAGGCTGAGGGACTGATTACCTCAATCTCCTCCTCTCCTTTCATCTTTCTGCTTTGTATTGGACTGATGAAGTCACTGTGTGGAGAAACGTTTCCTCAGCTAGAAGCTGAGTAATACAATATTAATAGATTCTAATTTCAACATGATAAAGAGATGTTTGACAGTTATGCATGCAGAAAGTCCACTGTTATGCAGAGTTGTGTAATGGGTAGAGAAACCCACATATTGGTGGACACACTGTAGTACAGACCACAGTACATATTACTGACAGCTCGGCAACACTATGGTACGGCATCCTCGCTATAAAAGTAACAAACTCAGAAATTGGGCTGGAGACACGATATGTACTAGATTGATTCTTTACATTGTAACATAATGTTGTACAAGAACAAATAACATAACATATTTTCCGTCATATAAGACGCATGACAGAAGTGTCATAATGTATATCAGTAATTATATTCAAGGGCTAATTACCCCCTTTCTTTATGCTAAATCATAACTAGAAGCCTACCCTTGACCCTGACCTTGAGCATGCAAGGCTCAGGCTGATTTGCCACGACTTTGTGGGATAAAAGGCGCGTCTTATATGCCGAAAAATACGGTATTAGCAGATAATACAAAATTTATCACAGTGGATCACGGAAAATAAATGAGATCGATCGATTCTGAAGGAAAATTTATTTAATATATATACAAGGCATCTACATTTAACCCCAACTCTGTTAGGGTAAGATTTATACATGCAGAATGGTGATCATCTTAGAAGTGGGGGGGGTTGTCTTTATCTGTGACACGGCCTAACACTTGCCTTTGACTGAGAAAAAATTATCGTTACTGGTTAATAGCAGAAACCTGAGGTGTCCCGACTGTATTGGAATAAGGGTCGATTAGTAGCAAAATATTAGAGAGGATAAAAACGTTCTTGGATCTGGAAATTACTCAGTATGATTAGAGGGAATTATGGTCATAGGATATAGCTGGCTCATTCTAGGTTGCAGGATCATAGCATCATCAACATTAAGATGTGATTAAATGTGACTTAATGACTACTTCGATTCTGTGACTTAACTTGTCCAACTATTGGTGAAGACTTACTTACCTGTAACAACTTCACACAGTATACCAGGCTGCTCCCTCACCATGTAACAACTTCCACAATATTACCAAGGCGGCTTCCTCTCAGCATGCCTTCACACAGTATTACCAGGCTGCTCCTCCTCAGCGAAACTGTCACACAGTTCTCAGGCTGCTCCTCCAGGCCATAACATCTTCACACATTATTCATGTGATTTAAATGTGACATTTATTACTGGCTGCTTCTGACTGTCAAACTTTCACACATGTATTACCAAAGGTGGCTTACTCAGCCCTGTAACAACTTCACACAGTATTACCAAGGCTGGCTCCTCCTCAGCCATGTAACAACTTCACACAGTATTACCAAGGCTGGCTCCTCCTCAGCCATGTAACAACTTCACACAGTATTACCAAGGCTGGCTCCTCCTCAGCCATGTAACAACTTCACACAGTATTACCAAGGCTGGCTCCTCCTCAGCCCTGTAACAACTTCACACAGTATTACCAAGGCTGGCTCCTCTCTCAGCCACTGTAACAACTTCACACAGTATTACCAAGGCTGGCTCCTCCTCAGCCATGTAACAACTTCACACAGTATTACCAAGGCTGGCTCCTCCTCAGCCGTCCTTCAGAAACCCAACTTCACCAGCATTTAAATTACCAAGGCTGGCTCCTCCTCAGCCATGTAACAACTTCACACAGTATTACCAAGGCTGGCTCCTCCTCAGCCATGTAACAACTTCACACAGTATTACCAAGGCTGGCTCCTCCTCAGGAAAATTAATGAATAGAAAACGAAATAATTCACAAAGATAAACACTTTATTATTTATTAATGGAAAGATAAAACATGAAAAAAATAAATGTGTATCCTACTTGAAAGAAAAATGAAAAATGAAATAAAAAATTGCCATTTGAATTCAACGCTAATATGTACAAGTAAACTGTGGTGTCTGGTTGATGTTGACACCGTCTTGTAGAAATTGTAGCCGTTGATGATGTGGGGGGGGGGTCACAGGTGTTGGTGACAACCCATCCACTAGTTCTTCACAGAGTCTATAGCCTTGAATAGTCAGTCCAGATGACAGGAACGCAGGTTCTTTACCACTGCGAAGATGAAGGGTAGTTGCCTGCGGTTGACTGTAAGTAATCAGGTAGGTAGATTATGAGGCGACATCCCAAGACCGTTTTCAGTCCGTCTCCTTCAACACTTCTCGTTGGTTGGCAGGTGACCCGAGCTGTCATTCCAAGAGTTGTGCTGGGAGCTGTGAGTCAAGTGATTACTGTTTGGCCGGAGCCCCACACGTCACCTTTTGGGGTGGGGAAAAAAGGGGGAAAGGGGATAGCGGGAGCGAGACTGACCCTACCTTAAAACCCTTAATCGGGCAGACCGCAAAATATGTGGGTCTGAGCACGTGATTTTCTGCGCATGTCATCCTACTCATGCAGTGCATCTAGATTCCCGTTCTTTATTTCTGACCAATCACAAGCCTTCCCTG
Organism: Cherax quadricarinatus; assembly: GCF_026875155.1. Classification (NCBI taxonomy): domain Eukaryota; kingdom Metazoa; phylum Arthropoda; class Malacostraca; order Decapoda; family Parastacidae; genus Cherax; species Cherax quadricarinatus. The sequence goes on along the minus strand of NC_069464.1, from coordinate 28,548,467 downwards.
AGTGGCTTCAGCTAAGTGGTGCTGTCCTGTTCTCGCTTCCCATTGGTTGAGAGACCAAGATGTAAACACTTCTGGCTTGGCGTCGCCGAGAGCAACATTTTTTCATCTAGTGAGACTCAAATACCCTTGAATTTTATCCTCTACAATGTCGGTAAGTACTGATTGTTATGTCTAGCACATAAATGAATAGTTTGGCCATATTTTGATATATGTATAAAGGCTGTGTGAAGTATAATATGAGTGTACCATGCAAATGATAATAGTGCAACAAAGGAGACCTCAAAAAAATTTTTTGTGCCCTTTTAGGGGCAGTTTTCAATTTCAGTAAATAAATATTTATACAAAATATTTCTATTGCTTATATGAATTTTGTAGTTGTCTGGATGTGTACAGAACGTTTTTATTGTCCTTCCAGATCAATGAGAAATTGTTGTATGGTGAGCCCTCCGACACCAAGTCAACATGTCTGTGTTTTGGAGGAAAGTGACTCGGAACTGGAGGTAGATGACCCAGAATTGCTTGAAAGTGGTGATGAATACTTGCCACTGGATGCAGAGGTGTCAAGTGATGATGAGGAGGAAGAAAAGTGAAAAGTAATCAAGAAGAAAGGTATTAGGATAGAAGAGATTCCTGTTGAACAACAACAATTAAACAACATCGTCATTTTATTGCTTCATATGCAAAATCTATGCATAAAGAAGGATAAAAATTGTTTCCTAGCCTTCCATTCTAGCAATTAGTAATATACAATGACTGTTCTTTCTCAGGGAATTCAGGAATATGGGAGTTGAAAATTTTATCCCTTTGCAATGTGTCAGTGTAGTAATTTGGTGAATTGTGTTGTCGATTTTTGAAGTTCTTCTCTGGAAGTGGAACAGAATTCTTCCTCCGTAACCCATGTGTTGGAAGAGGCGACTAAAATGCCGGGAGCAAGGAGATAGTAACCCCCAAGCTAGTCACCCTGCCTCGGTGGTCACCACTGCCTCGGTGGTCACCCTGCCACGGTGGCTACCCTGCCTCGGTGGTCACATCTGCCTCGGTGGTCACACTGCCTCGGTGGTCCACTGCCATCTGGGGGTCACCACTGCCTCGGTGGTCACCCTGCCTCGGTGGTCACCTGCCTCGTGGTCACACGCCTCGGTGGTCACATTATCGATGGGCCCCTCCTGTGGTCACACTGCCTCGGTGGTCACCCTGCCTCGGTGGTCACACTGCCTCGGTGGTCACACTGCCTCGGTGGTCACACTGCCTCGGTGGTCACACTGCCTCGTTGGTCACACTGCTTCGGTGGTCACACTGCCTCGGTGGTCACCCTGCCACGGTGGTCACACTGCCTCGGTGGTCACCCTGCCTCGGTGGTCACCCTGCCTCGGTGGTCACCCTGCCTCGGTGGTCACCCTGCCTCGGTGGTCACCCTGCCTCGGTGGTCACACTGCCTCGGTGGTCACCCTGCCTCGGTGGTCACACTGCCTCGGTGGTCACACTGCCTCGGTGGTCACACTGCCTCGGTGGTCACACTGCCTCGGTGGTCACCCTGCCTCGGTGGTCACACTGCCTCGGTGGTCACACTGCCTCGGTGGTCACACTGCCTCGGTGGTCACATTAACTCGATGGTCACCCTGCCTCTGTGGTCACACTGCCTCGGTGGTCACCCTGCCACGGTGGTCACACTGCCTCGGTGGTCACCCTGCCTCGGTGGTCACCATGCCTCAGGGGTCACACTGCCTCGGGGGTCACACTGCCTCGGTGATCACCTGCCTCGGTGGTCACCTGCCTCGGTGGTCACCTGCTCGGTGGTCACACTGCCTCGGTGGTCACCCTGCCTCGGTGGTCACCCTGCCTCAGTGGTCACCCTGCATCTGTGGTCACACTGCCTCGGTGGTCACCCTGCCTCGGTGGTCACCCTGTCTCGGTGGTCACCCTGCATCTGTGGTCACACTGCCTCGGTGGTCACACTGCCTCGGTGGTCACATGCCTCGGTGGTCACACTGCCTCGGTGGTCACCTGCCTCGTGGTCACAGCCTCGGTGGTCACACTGCCTCGGTGGTCATTCTGCATCTGTGGTCACACTGCCTCGGTGGTCACCTGCCTCGGTGGTCACACTGCCTCGGTGGTCACACTGCCTCGGTGGTCACACTGCCTCGGTGGTCACACTGCCTCGGTGGTCACCTTGCCTCGGTGGTCACCCTGCCTCGTGGTCACCTGCCTCGGTGGTCACACTGCCCTCGGTGGTCACACTGCTTTGGTGGTCACTTCTCGGTGTGACCCTGCCCGGTGGTCAAACCCGCCTCGGTGGTCACCCCCCTCGTGGTGACACTTCCTCGTTGGTCACCCTGCCTCGGTGGTCACCCTGCCTCGGTGGTCTCACTGCCTCGGTGTGACCCTGCCTCGGTGGTCACACTGCCTCGGTGGTCACACTGCCTCTGTGGCCACACTGCCTCGGTGGCCACATTGCCTCGGTGTGACCCTGCCTCGGTGGTCATACTGCCTCGGTGGTCACACTGCCTCGGTGGTGACCCTGCCTCGGTGGTCATACTGCCTCGGTGGTCACACTGCCTCCGTGGTGACCCTGCCTCGGTGATCACACTGCCTCGGTGGTGACCCTGCCTCGGTGGTGACCCTGCCTCGGTGGTCTCACTGCCTCGGTGTGACCCTGCCTCGGTGGTCACACTGCCTCGGTGGTCACACTGCCTCGGTGGCCACACTGCCTCGGTGGCCACATTGCCTCGGTGGTCACACTGCCTCGGTGGTCACACTGCCTCGGTGGTCACCCTGCCTCGGTGGTCACACTGCCTCGGTGGTCACACTGCCTCGGTGGTGACCCTGCCTCGGTGGTCACACTGCCTCGGTGGTCACACTGCCTCGGTGGTCACCCTGCCTCGGTGGTGACACCTGCCTCGGTGGTCACACTGCCTCGGTGGTCACACTGCTTCGCTGGTCACCCTGCCTCGGTGGTCACTCTGCCTCGGTGGTCACCTTGCCTTGGTCACACTGCCTCGGTGGTCACCCTGCCTCGGTGGTCACCCTGCCTTGGTGGTCACACTGCCTCGGTGGTCACACTGCCTTGGTGACCCTGCCTCGATGGTCACCCTGCCTCGGTGGTCACCTTGCCTCGGTGGTCACACTGCCTCGGTGGTCACCTTGCCTTGGCGGTCACCCTGCCTTGGTGGTCACCCTGCCTCGGTAGTCACCCTGCCTCGATGGTCACCTGCCTTGGTCACACTGCCTCGGTGGTCACCTGCCTCGTGGATCACTTCCTGGTGGTCACCCTGCCTCGGTGGTCACACTGCCTCGGTGGTCACCACATGCCTCGGTGGTGACCCTGCCTCGGTGGTCACCCTGCCCCGGTGGCCACACTGCCTCAGTGATCACACTGCCTCTGTGGTCACCTTGCCTCGGTGGTCACCGTGCCTCGGTGGTCACCTTGCCTTTGTGGTGACCCTGCCTCGGTGGTCAAACTGCCTCGGTGGTCACCTTGCCTTGGCGGTCACCCTGCCTCGGTGGTCACACTGCCTCGGTGATCACCTTGCCTTGGTGGTCACCCTGCCTCGGTGGTCAAACTGCCTCGGTGATCACCTTGCCTCGGTGGTCACCCTGCCTCGGTGGTCACCTTGCCTCGGTGGTCACCCTGCCTCGGTGGTCACATTGTCTCGGTGGTCACATTGCCTTGGTGGTCACGCTGCCTCGGTGTGACCCGGCCTCGGTGGTCACACTGCTTCGGTGGTCACATGTCTCTTGTATGTCAATTTGTTACCCTTCTAGTGTCACTTTCTTGGGATGGGCACTGTGTGTCACTGTCTAGGATGCCTCAGTTCCCTGCCACTGGGCACACTGCTGTGTCACTGCTCAAGATGTCACCATTCTTGGGGGTCACTTGTACACTGCCTAAGTGTCACCCTGCTTGGTGTACTGCCTCTGGTCAAACTGTCTAAGATGTCACCTAGTTCTTGGTACTGTCTTTACCCGTGGGGTTTACTGTCTAAGAGTGTCACTGTTCTCTGTACGGTCTACCTTGCCTCGTGTCACTGCCTCGATGGTCACGTTGCCTTTGTGCTGCTCCTGCCTCGTTGGTCAAACTGCTCGGTGGTACCTTGCTTGGCGTCACTCTGTTAAATGTCTAAGGTGTCACTTGCCTTGTGTACTGCCTCGACTGTCACCTGCCTAGATGATCACCTTCTTTGGTACCTGTCCCACTGTTACTTGCCTAGTGTCACTAGTCCTTGGTACTGTGACTTGCTCTGTCAAACCTGCCTGTTCACCTGTCTGGTCACTTGCCTCGTCTAGGTCACATTCTTGTACTTGTCTCGTGGTACACTGTCTGGTGTCACTTAGCTCGTGGTCACACTGTCTCTTGTTACTGTCTCGGTGTCACTGCTCTTGTAAATGCCTGGTGGTCACTGCCTCGGTGGTCACCCGTCTCTGGTACTGCCTCGTGTACACTGCTCGGTGAGTCACACTGCTCTTGTAAATTCCTCGTGTTACACTGCCTAGGGTGGGCACTACCTCGGTGTACGCTACTGTGGGTTTCCCTGTCTAAGATGTCACCCGCCTCGTGGTACTGCCTCGGTGGTCACCCCGTCCTAGATGGGCACCCGCCTCTTGTCAACTGCCTCTTGTCACTGCCTAAGTGTCACCCTAGCCTCGTGTCACTGTCTGGTCTGGTTACCCGTCGGTGAGTCACCCCCCTCGGTGGTTCTGCCTCGTGGTCACCTGCTTCTGGTCTAAATCACTGCCTCTGGTAAATGCCTCGTGGTCACTGTCTAGATGTCACCTGTTCTCGTCACTGGTCTACTTGGTTACCCCCCGTCTTAGATGTCCTCGGTTGTACCCTGCCTCGTCGTTACCCTGCTACGGTGTCACCTGCCTCGTCGTCACCCCGCTATGTGTCACTGCTCTAGGATCGTCACCCGCTGGTGGTCAACTGCCTCGTCGTCACCTGCCTGGTCGTCACCTTGCCTCGGTGGTACACTGTCCTCGTGTAACTGCTCGTCGTCACTAGCCTCGGTGGTCAACTGCTACGGTTGTCCACTGCCTAAGTGTCCCTAAAACTGCCGACGTGTCCACACTGCTCGGTCGTCACCATACACCGTCGTTCAACTCTCGGTGGTCAACTGCCCGTCGTCACACTGCTCGGCGCACACTGTCGTGTCACACTTATAGGTTGAGTCACAACTGCCTCGGTGGCAACTGCCTCGGTTGTCACACTGCCTACGGTGGTAACTGCCTCGTGGTACACACTTGCTCGGTGGTAACATGCTCGGGTCACACTGCTCGGTCGTCACACTGCCTCGTGGAACATAACCTCGGCGTCACACTGCCTGGTGGTCACTACTCCTGGCTAGTACACTGCCTGTGTCAACACATGCCCGGTGGTACACTTGCCTCGGTGGTCTCACTGCCTCGGTGGTCCACTGACCCGCTGGTCACAATGCCTGATTCACACAGCCTCGGTGGTAACTGCCCGGTGGAGATGGTCTAGTTCTAGGTACCTACTTGTTACTGTCAAATGTCAAGTCTTGTACTTCACTGTACGTAAGATGTCACTAGCTTGACTGTCTACGTACTTCTAAGAGTCAAGTTTCTTCACTGTCTACTTGTTACTGTCAGATTCACTATTTGTAGTCACTGTTACTGTCTAAAATTCATAGTCTTTTACCTGTCTACTGTTACTGTCTAAGAGACTAGTTCTTGTACAGCTACTGTTACTGTCTAAGATTTACCTAGTCTTGTATGCTACTGTAACTGTTAGATGTCACTAGTCTGATGTCCTTTTATGTTAAGTGTCACAGTTTGACTGGCACTTGTTACTGTCTAATGATGTACTAGTTCATGTACTCTACTTGTACTGTCTAAGAGTCCAGCTTTTTGGTCTACTTGTCTGTTAAGAGTCACTGTTCTTGGTAGTGATCTACTTGGTTATTCAAGACACTACTACTGTTCTTGTTACTGTTAAGAGTACTGTTTATTGTACTGTCTACTTGTTACTGTCAGATGTCACACTTGTACGTCACGTTACTCTAAGATGTCACTAGTTCTTGTACTGTCTACTTGTTACTGTCTAAGATGTCACTAGTTCTTGTACTGTCTACTTGTTACTGTCTAAGATGTCACTAGTTCTTGTACTGTCTACTTGTTACTGTCTAAGATGTCACTAGTTCTTGTACTGTCTACTTGTTACTGTCTAAGATGTCACTAGTTCTTGTACTGTCTACTTGTTACTGTCTAAGATGTCACCGTAAAATTTAGCGGACAATATAATCCATATTAAGTAAAACGACACAAATACAACCAAAGTGATTTATTGTGGCAACGTTTCGCCATCTTCCAGGAACTTCGTCAGCTTCAATAGCTTGAATAAAGGCCTGGAGATCGAAACGTTGTGTCTTTTACATGATATAATCCGTGGGTAATTCTACCATATACCAACTAATTGACGAAGGAGAACATTTGAAGGAAAGAGAGTTGGAACGTGACTCTGTGAACGATACACGGCGTTACTGACATGATCTATCTACTCACCTGCTAGTAACTACACGTATAAACCAACCGGCCGGGATTGAACCCGCGGTCATAGAGCTCAAAACTCAGCCGTCGCGTTACCACTGACCCGCTAGCCACAATAGATCATACAACTAGGTATATTTCTACACCATAGGAAGGTTAGCATAGGCCACCACTGTGACCACAAATGCAAGTTTTTACAGACGAATCTCCAGCTAGCGTGGCCGTGACGAACTCTAGCTCAAGTCCCTTCACTGCAATCGTGTCATTACGATTTCGTGAGTCATGTTAACTACCGTATATTCTGTACTGAAATAACCTTCGGTATATATGTCTCAGGAAAGAGTCGTGTGTGTTGCATACATGTCTGTTTCCAGTTTACCTGTGTTGATATACTTAAGGAACGGGTGGGATAAGCGAGTCCTGCATTTGTGGTTACAGTGGTGGCCCATGTTAACCTTCCTATGGTGTATAGAGATATACCTAGTTGGATGAATCTTAGAGCCAGCTGGCCCAGTGGTTAGAGCACCGGCCTGTGAGTTTTAGGACCCACCATGGGTTCAAACCCCCACACGTTCCCTGGTTTGCTTGCAGTCGTATTTCGATTGTCAAACACACACACACACAACACACAACACACACACAACACACACAACAAACACAAACACACACAAACACACACAAACACACACACACACACACACACACAACACACACAATACACACAACACACACAACACACACACAACACACCATAGCGATCACAGAAACCAAGCTTACAGGTATGATAACAGATGCCATCTTTCCAGCGGAATACCAGATCCTGAGGAAAGACAGAAGCAACAGGGGGGGTGGAGGAGTGGCATTGCTGATCAAACACCGATGGAATTTTGATGAGCTGGAGAGAGGAGAAAGTGATTACATAGCGGGAACGCTTCACTCTGGTGGTCCGAAGGTGATAATTGCAGTGATGTATAACCCACCACAGAACAGCAGGAGGCCAAGGCACGAGTATGACGAGAGCAATAGAGCGATGGTTGACACACTGGCTGCAGTGGCCAGAAGAGCTCATGCATGCAGGGCAAAGCTCCTGATCATGGGCGACTTTAAAGACAAGGAGATCGAATGGGAGAACTTGGAGCCACATGGGGGCCAAGATACATGGAGGGCTAAGATGATGGAGGTGGTACTGGAAAACTTCATGTACCAACACGTAAGGGACACTACAAGAGAGAGAGGAGAGGATGAACCAGCAAGACTGGACTTAGTATTCACCTTGAGTAGTGCAGATATTGAGGACATCACATATGAAAGACCCCTTGGGGCCAGCCATCATGTGGTTTTGAGCTTCGAATACACAGTAGAGCTACAAGTGGAGGGGGAAGCAGGAAGGCCAGGACGAATGAAACCAGACTACAGGAAAGGGGACTACACAGGAATTAGGAACTTCCTGAATGAGGTTCAGTGGGACAGAGAACTGGCAGGGAAGCCAGTTAATGAGATGATGGAATATGTAGCAACAATGTGCAAGGAGGCTGAGGAGAGGTTTGTACCCAAGGGTAACAGGAATAATGAAAAAGCCAGGATGAGCCCATGGTTCACCCAAAGATGCAGGGAGGCAAAAACCAAGTGTGCTAGGTAATGGAAGAAATATAGAAGGCAAAGGACCCAGGAGAATAAGGAGAGCAGTCGTAGAGCCAGAAACGAATATGCACAGATAAGAAGGGAGGCCCAGCGTCAATATGAAAACGACATAGCAGCGAAAGCCAAATCTGACCCGAAGCTGTTATACAGCCACATCAGGAGGAAAACAACAGTCAAGGACCAGGTAATCAGGCTAAGGAAGGAAGGAGGAGAGACAACAAGAAATGACAGTGAAGTATGTGAGGAACTCCACAAGAGATTCAAAGAAGTGTTCACAGAGGAGACAGAAGGGGCTCCAGAAAGACAGAGAGGTGGGGTACACCACCATGTGCTGGACACAGTACACACAACCGAGGAAGAAGTGAAGAGGCTTCTGAGTGAGCTAGATACCTCAAAGGCAATGGGGCCAGATAACATCTCTCCATGGGTCCTGAGAGAGGGAGCAGAGGCGCTATGTGTACCTCTAACAACAATATTCAATACATCTATCGAAACAGGGAGATTGCTTGAGGCATGGAAGACAGCAAATGTAGTCCCAATCTTTAAAAAAGGAGACAGACATGAAGCACTAAACTACAGACCAGTGTCACTGACATGTATAGTATGCAAAATCATGGAGAAGATTGTCAGGAGAAGAGTGGTGGAACACCTAGAAAGGAATGATCTCATCACCAGCAGCCAACATGGTTTCAGAGACGGGAAATCCTGTGTCACAAACCTACTGGAGTTCTATGACATGGTGACAGCAGTAAAACAAGAGAGAGAGGGGTGGGTGTATTGCATTTTCTTGGACTGCAAGAAGGCGTTTGACACAGTACCACACAAGTGATTAGTGCAAAAACTGGAGGACCAAGCAGGGATAACAGGGAAGGCACTGCAATGGATCAGGGAATACTTGTCAGGAAGACAGCAGCGAGTCATGGTACGTGGCGAGGTGTCAGAGTGGGCACCTGTGACCAGCGGGGTCCCACAGGGGTCAGTCCTAGGACCAGTGCCGTTTCTGGTATTTGTGAACGACATGACGGAAGGAATAAACTCCGAGGTGTCCCTGTTTGCAGATGACGTGAAGTTGATGAGAAGAGTTCATTCGATCGAAGACCAGGCAGAAATACAAAGGGATCTGGACAGGCTGCAGACCTGGTCCAGCAATTGGCTCCTGGAGTTCAATCCCACCAAGTGCAAAGTCATAAGGATTGGGGAAGGGCAAAGAAGACCGCAGACGGAGTACAGTCTAGGGGGCCAGAGACTACAAACATCACTCAAGGAAAAAGATCTTGGGGTGAGTATAACACCAGGCACATCTCCTGAAGCACACATCAACCAAATAACTGCTGCAGCATATGGGCGCCTGACAAACCTCAGAACAGCATTCCGACATCTTAATAAGGAATCGTTCAGGACCCTGTACACCGTATACGTTAGGCCCATATTGGAGTATGCGGCACCAGTTTGGAACCCACACCTAGCCAAGCACGTAAAGAAACTAGAAAAAGTGCAAAGGTTTGCAACAAGACTAGTCCCAGAGCTAAGAGGTATGTCCTATGAGGAGAGGTTAAGGGAAATCAACCTGACGACACTGGAGGACAGGAGAGATAGGGGGGACATGATAACGACTTACAAAATACTGAGAGGAATTGACAAGGTGGACAAAGACAGGATGTTCCAGAGACTGGGCACAGCAACACGGGGACACAGTTGGAAGCTGAAGACACAGATGAATCAAAGGGATGTTAGGAAGTATTTCTTCAGCCACAGAGTAGTCAGGAAGTGGAATAGTTTGGGAAGTGATGTAGTGGAGGCAGGATCCATACATAGCTTTAAGCAGAGGTACGATAAAGCTATGGTTCAGGGAGAGTGACCTAGTACGGGACCAGTGAAGAGCGGGGCCAGGAGTGACTCGACCCCTGCAAACCTCAACTAGGTGAGAACTAGGTGAGTACACACATACACAACACGCACAACACACACAGAACACACACAACACACAGAACAACTACCACATACACACATCACACACTCACAACAGACACAACACAACTACCAACAACACAACAACACAGAGAACACATACAACACAACCCACACACAGCACACAAACACACACAACACACACATACACAACACACACACACACACACAACACACACACACCACACACACACAACACACACACACACACACAACACACACATACACAACACACACACACACACAAACACACACAACACACACATACACAACCAAAACACAACACACACATACCACACAACACACACAACCACACACAACACACACACACACAACACACACAACACACACAACCACACACAACACACACAACACACACACAACACACACACACAACACACACAACACACACACACACACACACACAACACACATACCACACAACCACACAACACAACACACACATCACACGCACAACAAACCACACACAACACCAACACACAACACACCACACACAACACACCAACAACACACACAACACACACACACACAAACACAACAACACAACACACACAACACACACATACACAACACACACACACACACACACAACACACACATACACACACACATACACAACACACATACACAACACACACATACACGCACACAACACAACACACAACACAACACACAACACCACACAAACAACAACACAACAAACACACACACACAAAACACAACACACACAACAACACACAACAACACACACAACACACACATACACAACACACACAACACACACACAACACACACATACACACACACATACACAACACACATACACAACACACACATACACGCACACAACACACACAACACACACAACACACACACACATAACACACACACACACACACACACACAGATGTTATCATAAGCTACTCTGAAAATGTTGAGATAAGACTGATATCCCTGGATATACTAATGCAAATCTCTGTTATAAGACACTTGTCTCCTGTTGTTCACTGTTGTTCTAGAGAGAACGGTAAGAACTTGCCATCCTCTGTTAAATATGCACAGAGGGCCAGTGTTGCGAATAAGAAATTTTTCAAAGAACTTCAGAATGTGGACTGTTACCATTCATTTCTTATGCAACAAGATTTTTGGATCCGAGTTATTTAAAGATATTTTAGAGTCTAAGGGAAATAATTTCAACTGGGAAACTCCATAGAATAATATTCAAATTTATTAAAGTATTTAAATACAATACTTTATCTTCTCTTTGTAGTTAATTTAACTTAATACTTTGTACAATAAAATTACCATATACATTTAGTTCAAAATCATAGAAATGTCAAATTAATAAGGAAGTTTAATTATTCTTCCTGTATCTAAGTCCTCATTAATATTTACGTCTCTTTCTTAACAAGACTGTAAACTCAAAATACAAAAGGTACAAGATTTAACAAGACCTTTGAATCTGGCCGTAAAGTATCTATGGATTACTGAACTCACCAAGAATATAAATATCGAAAGAGTCTTTCAGAGTAATGAGGAACAAAGTGAGTCAGCTCTCGAGTCCAATTCTCAAAACCATTCAAACTGTACACCGTAAGAGCCAATATACGATCAGTTGTCAGGGCTAGAGCAGGGAGCAGACTGACTACTTGGCAGTCTGTTGATCAGTTGTCAGGGCTAGAGCAGGAGCAGACTGACTACTTGCCAGTCTGTTGATCAGTTGTCAGGGCTAGAGCAGGGAGCAGACTGACTACTTGCCAGTCTGTTGATCAGTTGTCAGGGCTAGAGCAGGGAGCAGACTGACTACTTGCCAGTCTGTTGATCAGTTGTCAGGGCTAGAGCTGGGAGCAGACTGACTACTTGCCAGTCTGTTGATCAGTTGTCAGGGCTAGAGCAGGGAGCAGACTGACTACTTGGCAGTCTGTTGATCAGTTGTCAGGGCTAGAGCAGGGAAAGCAGACTGACTACTTGCCAGTCTGTTGATCAGTGTCAGGGCTAGAGCAGGGAGCAGACTGACTACTTGCCAGTCTGTTGATCAGTTGTCAGGCTAGAGCAGGGAGCAGACTGACTACTTGGCCAGTCTGTTGATCAGTTGTCAGGGCTAGAGCAGGGAGCAGACTGACTACTTGCCAGTCTGTTGATCAGTTATCAGGGCTAGAGCAGGGAGCAGACTGACTACTTGCCAGTCTGTTGATCAGTTGTCAGGGCTAGAGCAGGGAGCAGACTGACTACTTGGCAGTCTGTTGATCAGTTGTCAGGGCTAGAGCAGGGAGCAGACTGACTACTTGCCAGTCTGTTGATCAGTTATCAGGGCTAGAGCAGGGAGCAGACTGACTACTTGCCAGTCTGTTGATCAGTTGTCAGGGCTAGAGCTGGGAGCAGACTGACTACTTGCCAGTCTGTTGATCAGTTGTCAGGGCTAGAGCTGGGAGCAGACTGACTACTTGGCAGTCTGTTGATCAGTTGTCAGGGCTAGAGCAGGGAGCAGACTGACTACTTGCCAGTCTGTTGATCAGTTGTCAGGGCTAGAGCTGGGAGCAGACTGACTACTTGCCAGTCTGTTGATCAGTTGTCATGGCTAGAGCAGGGAGCAGACTGACTACTTGCCAGTCTGTTGATCAGTTGTCAGGGCTAGAGCTGGAGCAGACTGACTACTTGCCAGTCTGTTGATCAGTTGTCAGGGCTAGAGCTGGAGCAGACTGACTACTTGCCAGTCTGTTGATCAGTTGTCAGGGCTAGAGCTGGGAGCAGACTGACTACTTGCCAGTCTGTTGATCAGTTGTCAGGGCTAGAGCTGGGAGCAGACTGACTACTTGCCAGTCTTTTTGATCAGTTGTCAGGGCTAGAGCTGGGAGCAGACTGACTATTTGGGCAGTCTGTTGATCAGTTGTCAGGGCTAGAGCTGGAGGCAGACTGACTACTTGCCAGTCTGTTGATCAGTTGTCAGGGCTAGAGCTGGGAGCAGACTGACTACTTGCCAGTCTGTTGATCAGTTGTCAGGGCTAGAGCAGGGAGCAGACTGACTACTTGCCAGTCTGTTGATCAGTTGTCAGGGCTAGAGCAGGGAGCAGACTGACTACTTGCCAGTCTGTTGATCAGTTGTCAGGGCTAGAGCTGGGAGCAGACTGACTACTTGCCAGTCTGTTGATCAGTTGTCAGGGCTAGAGCAGGGAGCAGACTGACTACTTGCCAGTCTGTTGATCAGTTGTCAGGGCTAGAGCTGGGAGCGGGACTGACTACTTGCCAGTCTGTTGATCAGTTGTCAGGGCTAGAGCAGGGAGCAGACTGACTACTTGCCAGTCTGTTGATCAGTTGTCAGGGCTAGAGCAGGGAGCAGACTGACTACTTGCCAGTCTGTTGATCAGTTGTCAGGGCTAGAGCAGGGAGCAGACTGACTACTTGCCAGTCTGTTGAATCAGTTGTCAGGGCTAGAGCTGGGAGCAGACTGACTACTTGCCAGTCTGTTGATCAGTTGTCAGGGCTTAGAGCGGGGGCAGACTGACTACTTGCCAGTCTGTGATCAGTTGTCAGGGCTAGAGCTGGGAGCAGACTGACTACTTGCCAGTCTGTTGATCAGTTGTCAGGGCTAGAGCAGGGAGCAGACTGACTACTTGCCAGTCTGTTGATCAGTTGTCAGGGCTAGAGCTGGGAGCAGACTGACTACTTGCCAGTCTGTTGATCAGTTGTCAGGGCTAGAGCTGGGAGCAGACTGACTACTTGCCAGTCTGTTGATCAGTTGTCAGGGCTAGAGCTGGGAGCAGACTGACTACTTGCCAGTCTGTTGATCAGTTGTCAGGGCTAGAGCAGGGAGCAGACTGACTACTTGCCAGTCTGTTGATCAGTTGTCAGGGCTAGAGTGGGAGCAGACTGACTACTTGCCAGTCTTTGATCAGTTGTCAGGGCTAGAGCAGGGAGCAGACTGACTACTTGCCAGTCTGTTGACCAGTTGTCAGGGCTAGAGCAGGGAGCAGACTGACTACTTGCCAGTCTGTTGACCAGTTGTCAGGGCTAGAGCAGGGAGCAGACTGACTACTTGCCAGTCTGTTGACCAGTTGTCAGGGCTAGAGCAGGGAGCAGACTGACTACTTGCCAGTCTGTTGACCAGTTGTCAGGGCTAGAGCAGGGAGCAGACTGACTACTTGCCAGTCTGTTGACCAGTTGTCAGGGCTAGAGCAGGGAGCAGACTGACTACTTGCCAGTCTGTTGACCAGTTGTCAGGGCTAGAGCAGGGAGCAGACGGGACTACTTGCCAGTCTGTTGACCAGTTTCAGGGCTAGAGCAGGGAGCAGACTGACTACTTGCCAGTCTGTTGATCAGTTGTCAGGGCTAGAGCTGGGAGCAGACTGACTACTTGCCAGTCTGTTGATCAGTGTCAGGGCTAGAGCAGGGAGCAGACTGACTACTTGCCAGTCTGTTGATCAGTTGTCAGGGCTAGAGCTGGAGCAGACTGACTACTTGCCAGTCTGTTGATCAGTTGTCAGGGCTAGAGCAGGGAGCAGACTGACTACTTGCCAGTCTGTTGACAGTTGTCAGGGCTAGAGCAGGGAGCAGACTGACTACTTGCCAGTCTGTTGACAAGTTGTCAGGGCTAGAGCAGGGAGCAGACTGACTACTTGCCAGTCTGTTGACCAGTTGTCAGGGCTAGAGCAGGGAGCAGACTGACTACTTGCCAGTCTGTTGACCAGTTGTCAGGGCTAGAGCAGGGAGCAGACTGACTACTTGCCAGTCTGTTGACCAGTTGTCAGGGCTAGAGCAGGGAGCAGACGGGACTACTTGCCAGTCTGTTGACCAGTTGTCAGGGCTAGAGCAGGGAGCAGACTGACTACTTGCCAGTCTGTTGATCAGTTGTCAGGGCTAGAGCTGGGAGCAGACTGACTACTTGGCAGTCTGTTGATCAGTTGTCAGGGCTAGAGCTGGGAGCAGACTGACTACTTGCCAGTCTGTTGATCAGTTGTCAGGGCTAGAGCTGGGAGCAGACTGACTACTTACCAGTCTGTTGATCATTTTGTCAGGGCTAGAGCAGGGAGCAGACTGACTACTTGCCAGTCTGTTGATCAGTTGTCAGGGCTAGAGCAGGGAGCAGACTGACTACTTGCCTGTCTGTTGATCAGTTGTCAGGGCTAGAGCTGGGAGCAGACTGACTACTTGGCAGTCTGTTGATCAGTTGTCAGGGCTAGAGCAGGGAGCAGACTGACTACTTGCCAGTCTGTTGATCAGTTATCAGGGCTAGAGCAGGGAGCAGACTGACTACTTGCCAGTCTGTTGACCAGTTGTCAGGGCTAGAGCAGGGAGCAGACTGACTACTTGCCAGTCTGTTGACCAGTTGTCAGGGCTAGAGCAGGGAGCAGACTGACTACTTGCCAGTCTGTTGACCAGTTGTCAGGGCTAGAGCAGGGAGCAGACTGGCTACTTGGCAGTCTGTTGACCAGTTGTCAGGGCTAGAGCAGGGAGCAGACTGACTACTTGCCAGTCTGTTGACCAGTTGTCAGGGCTAGAGCAGGAAGCAGACTGACTACTTGCCAGTCTGTTGACCAGTTGTCAGGGCTAGAGCAGGGAGCAGACTGACTACTTGCCAGTCTGTTGATCAGTTGTCAGGGCTAGAGCAGGGAGCAGACTGACTACTTGCCAGTCTGTTGATCAGTTGTCAGGGCTAGAGCAGGAAGCAGACTGACTACTTGCCAGTCTGTTGACCAGTTGTCAGGGCTAGAGCAGGGAGCAGACTGACTACTTGCCAGTCTGTTGACGTGTCGTCAGGTTGGATCAGCTGAGCCACGTCAGCCAGCCGGACATAAACAACTGAACAATTCACCGGATGGTTCCGAGACTTAAACTCTATATACACAAGAAATCCTACCTAACCATTATAGTAAAATAATAGTGATAATTACAAAATAGTGATAATAACGATAATAGTGTTAATACCATGGTATTTTTCATATATTAACATATAATAATATAAGGCCGAAAGTCTCTATTTTAGCTATAAACGGGGACTTTCGCGCTATAATATTAAGTTATGAACACAAGCTCTTACAATATTTAAATAACACAGGATGACCAATTTCGAAGATATAACAACCAGGCACTACCAACAACCCCGATTATTATGGCACTAGTGATGCCACTCCTGCCAACCACGACTGATTGTGGTAATGTTGGCACTGAGCTGCCAACCACGGCTGATGTGGCAACACTCTTGCCACTAAGGCTGCTATCCACGACTGATATGGCAACATGTTGGCACTAAGGCTGCCATCCAAGACTGATGTGGCAACAGTGTTGGCACTAAGGCTGCCAACCACGACTGATATGGCAACACTGGTGACACTAAGGCTGCCATCCACGACTGATATGGCAACACCGTTGGCACTAAGGCTGCCATCCACGCCTGATGTGGCAACACTGTTGGCACTAAGGCTACCAGCCTCGCCTGATGTGGCAACACAGTTGGCACTAAGGCAACCAGCCACGCCTGATGTGGCAACACTGTTGGCACTAAGGCTGCCATCCAGGCCTGATGTGGCAACACCGTTGGCACTAAGGCTGCCATCCACGCCTGATGTGGCAACACTGTTGGCACTAAGGCTGCCATCCAGGCCTGATGTGGCAACACCGTTGGCACTAAGGCTACCATCCACGCCTGATGTGGCAACACTGTTGGCACTAAGGCTACCAGCCACGCCTGATGTGGCAACACTGTTGGCACTAAGGCTACCAGCCACGCCTGATGTGGCAACACTGTTGGCACTAAGGCTGCCATCCACGCCTGATGCGGCAACATTCTTGGCACTAAGGCTGCCATCCACGCCTGATGTGGCAACACTGTTGGCATTAATGCTGCTAACCACGACTGATATGGCAACACTGTTGGCACTAAGGCTGCCATCCACGCCTGATGTGGCAACACTGTTGGCACTAAGGCTGCCATCCACGCCTGATGTGGCAACACTGTTGGCACTAAGGCTGCCATCCACGCCTGATGTGGCAACACTGTTGGCACTAAGGCTGCCATCCACGCCTGATATGGCAACACTGTTGGCACTAAGGCTGCCATCCACGACTGATATGGCAACACTGTTGGCACTAAGGCTGCCATCCACGCCTGATGTGGCAACACTGGCACTAAGGCTGCCATCCACGCCTGATGTGGCAACATTGCATATACATCGTACAATATTTTCTCTGGATTAGTTTTAAGAGAAATAACTCTTAAAAACTCTTAACAAAATGATCAAGACAGGAAATATCTTGAAAACGACCAAATAGAGAGAAACTCTTGGTTTATCTCACAACACAGCATCCCAGTAAAGAGCCGGGGCCAGGAGCTATGACTCGACCCTTGCAACCACAAATAGGTAAGTACCAGACAAGTGCCTCAACAATAGTCGGTATTCAACGCTGTTATAGACTATTGATAGCACAAAAGCATCCAGTAACTGCTATATAAAGAGATGTTATCTCGGCGCTATCAGCCTCCAGCATCCCTCCAGAGTGCGTATAATACACCCAAATGTTCAGAATATATGCCAACGTTTTTGAACGTTTTAGTGAATCGTGAAGCGGGTTGAAGACCCCTTAACGAGGTGTTAGGAGGCTCGGTGGTTGTTATGATGCACCAGAAGGATCCAATTTTCTCGCTAACACTTACTTTCCACCCATCACACGTCTCGTTTACTCATACTCAATGCGTGCACACTCTCACACGGGGCCAGGAGCTGTGACTCGGCTCCTGCGACCACATACAGATGAATAAACACACTGTATCACAAACACTACATCTCACTCGAAGCCTATATACACCCTCTTTGTCAATGTATTATTTGTTAAGACATGACGCTTCTGGAGAGGTAAGGGGACTGTCCTACGAAGAAAGGTTAAGGGAAATTGGCCTGACGACACTGGAGGACAGGAGGGTCAGGGGAGACATGATAACGACATATAAAATACTGCGTGGAATAGACAAGGACAGACAGGATGTTCCAGAGATGGGACACAGAAACAAGGGGTCACAATTGGAAGTTGAAGACTCAGATGAAGAGGCGGGGCCCGGAGCTATGAATCGACCCCTGCAACCACAAATAGGTGAGTACACACAGTTACAGTGAGTAATGTGTGGTAAACGTTACACTGCAGCCCAGCATCTTGTGCAAGACGTAATGGATTAAAACTCACTTGGCTCTCAGGAAATTGCTCTCTCCACTTACACGACGCTGGAAGGAAAACGGTAATTCAGAGGGACATTTAAAAACGAAGGAATACGTTAACAGGTGATATGAAGAGCAAATTGAACGAGGCGGAGAAGAGAGTTCAGTTCCACTCGTGAGGAAACTGGATAAATGTGCGGAAAAGCAAGTGCAGAGGCTGAAGAACAGATAAAAAGGACTAATATCGTCGAGGAAAGAGCCGTAACACAAGTAAGAGTAACTGAAGACGGTGAGAATGTGTCAGTTTAATATCTTTATTATGTACCACATACCCATCCTGTGGGCGGTAGTCACCACATACCCATCCTGTGGGTGGTAGTCACCACATACCCATCCTGTGGGCGGTAGTCACCACATACCCATCCTGTGGGCGGTAGTCACCACATACCCATCCTGTGGGCGGTAGTCACCACATACCCATCCTGTGGGTGGTTTGTCACCACATACCCATCCTGTGGGCGGTAGTCACCACATACCCATCCTGTGGGCGGTAGTCACCACATACCCATCCTGTGGGTGGTAGTCACCACATACCCATCCTGTGGGCGGTAGTCACCACATACCCATCCTTGTGGGCGGTAGTCACCACATACCCATCCTGTGGGTGGTAGTCACCACATACCCATCCTGTGGGCGGTAGTTACCACATACCCATCTGTGGGCGGTAGTTACCACATACCCCTCCTGTGGGCGGTAGTTACCACCATACCCATCCTGTGGGCGGTAGTCACCACATACCCATCCTGTGGGCGGTAGTCACCACATACCCATCCCGTGGGCGGTAGTCACCACATACCCATCCTGTGGGCGGTAGTCACCCCATACCCATCCTGTGGGCGGTAGTCACCACATACCCATCCTGTGGGCGGTAGTCACCACATACCATCCTGTGGGCGGTAGTCACCACATACCCATCCTGTGGCGGTAGTCACCACATACCCATCCTGTGGGCGGTAGTCACCACATACCCATCCTGTGGGCGGTAGTCACCACATACCCATACCTGTGGGCGGTAGTTACCACATACCCATCCTGTGGCGGTAGTCACCACATACCCATCCTGTGGGCGGTAGTCACCACATACCCATCCTGTGGGCGGTAGTCACCACATACCCATCCTGTGGGCGGTTTGTCACCACATACCCATCCTGTGGGCGGTAGTCACCACATACCCATCCCGTGGGCGGTAGTCACCACATACCCATCTGTGGGCGGTAGTCACCACATACCCATCCTGTGGGCGGTAGTCACCACATACCCATCCTGTGGGCGGTAGTCACCACATACCCATCCTGTGGGCGGTAGTTACCACATATCCATCCTGTGGGCGGTAGTTACCACATACCCATCCTGTGGGCGGTAGTCACCACATACCCATCCTGTGGGCGGTAGTCACCACATACCCATCCTGTGGGCGGTAGTCACCACATACCCATCCTGTGGGCGGTAGTTACCACATACCCATCCTGTGGGCGGTAGTCACCACATACCCATCCTGTGGGCGGTAGTCACCACATACCCATCCCGTGGGCGGTAGTCACCACATACCCATCCTGTGGGCGGTAGTCACCACATAACCATCCTGTGGGCGGTAGTCACCACATAACCATCCTGTGGGCGGTAGTCACCACATAACCATCCTGTGGGCGGTAGTCACCACATAACCATCCTGTGGGCGGTAGTCACCACATAACCATCCTGTGGGCGGTAGTCAAAAGATTACAGAGGTACATAATGGGTCCAGGAACTGGACCACAAAGTTATGATAGCTGAACAAGTTATAAAGGTAATGAATCCTGGCTACAATCATGAACAAATTTTAGAGTAATGAGCAATTCACACTTCCACACCCGGTCACAACTGTAGTGAGTTATGGTGCAAATAATTGACTGTTGAGTCACACACACACACACACACACACACACACACACACACACACACACACACACACATACACACACACAAGAAGGCCTTCGACACAGTTCCTCACAAGAGGTTACTGCAAAAGCTAGAGGACCAGGCACACATAACAGGAAAGGCACTGCAATGGATCAGAGAATATCTGACAGGGAGGCAACAACGAGTCATGGTACGTGACGAGGTGTCAGAGTGGGCGCCTGTGACAAGCGGGGTTCCACAGGGGTCAGTCCTAGGACCTGTGCTGTTATTGGTATATGAGAACGAATAACGGAAGGGATAGACTCAGAAGTGTCCCTTGTTGCAGATGATGTGAAGTTAATGAGAAGAATCAAATCGGACGAGGATCAGGCAGGACTACAAAGAGACCTGGACAGGCTACAAGCCTGGTCCAGCAACTGTATCCTTGAGTTTAACCCTGCCAACTGCAAAGTCATGAAGATTGGGGAAGGGCAAAGAAGACCGCAGACACAATATAGTTTAGATGGCCAAAGACTGCAAACCTCACTCAAGGAAAAAGATCTGGGGGTGAGTATAACACCAAGCATATCTCCTGAGGCGCACATCAATCAGATAACTGCTGCAGCATACGGGCGCCTGGCAAACCTACGGATAGCGTTCCGATACCACAGTAAGGATTCGTTTAAGACTCTGTGTACCATTTACGTCAGGCCCATACTGGAATATGCAGCACCAGTTTGGAATCCACACCTAGTCAAGCACGTCAAGAAATTAGAGAAAGTGCAAAGGTTTGCAACAAGACTAGTCCCAAAGCTACGGGGATTGTCCTACGAAGAAAGGTTGAGGGAAATCGGCCTGACGACACTGGAGGACAGGAGGGTCAGGGGAGACATGATAACGACATATAAAATACTGCACGGAATTGACAAGGTGGACAAAGACGGGATGTTTCAGAGATGGGACACAGACACAAGAGGTCACAATTGGAAGTTGAAGACTCAGATGAATCAAAGGGATGTTAGGAAGTATTTCTTCAGTCATAGAGTAGTCAGGCAGTGGAATAGCCTAGAAAGTGATGTGGTGGAGGCAGGAACCATACATAGTTTTAAGGCGAGGTATGATAAAGCTCATGGGGCAGGGAGAGAGAGGACCTAGTAGCAATCAGTGAAGAGGCGGGGCCAGGAGCTATGAATCGACCCCTGCAACCACAAATAGGTGAGTACAAATAGGTGAGTACACAAACCCACACACACACATAGGTGAGTACACACACACACGAGTATACACACACGAGTACAAGCACCCACACATATATGAGTACACAAACACACATACAATCACACACACACACACACCACACACGCACACACACATGCACACACACACACATACAGACACACACACACACACATACAGACACACACATACAGACACACACACATATATACAGGATTTCACACCTTCCTGTGAAGTGACCCTATAACCCTTCCTTTCCCCCCCAACGTCTTCTACCCCCTCTCCTCCCTCTCTTCCTCTCTCTCTTCTCTCTTCCCCTTTCTCTCATCCTCTCTCTCTTCCTCTCTTTCTCTCTCTCTCTCTCTCTTTCTCTCTGTCTTTCTCTCTGTCTTTCTCTCTCTCTTTCTCTCTCTCTTTCTCTCTCTCTTTCTCTCTCTCTCTTTCTCTCTTCTCTTTCTCTCTCTCTTTTTCTCTCTATTTCTCTCTCTCTTTCTCTCTCTCTTTCTCTCTTTCTCTCTCTCTTTCTCTCTCTCTTCCTCTCTCTCTTCCTCTCTCTCTTCCTCTCTCTCTTTCTCTCTCTCTTCCTCTCTCTCTTCCTCTCTCTCTCTTCCTCTCTCTCTCCTCTCTCTTCCTCTCTTCCTCTCTTCCTCTCTTCCTCTCTTCCTCTCTTCCTCTCTTCCTCTCTCTCTTTCTTCCTCTTCTTTTCTCTCTCTCTCTCTCTCTCTCTCTCTCTCCTCTCTCTCTCTCTCATCTCCTCTCTCTCTCCTCTCTTCTCTCTCTCTCTCCCATTGTCACTTCCCCCTCTCTCTCTCTTACCTTTTCCCTCTCACTCACTTTCTCCCCCCTTTTCCCTTCTCTCCTTCTGCCCTCCCCTTGTCTCTCTTTCTACCTCTCTCTCACTCTCTCCCCCTTTTTCTTTTTCTCTCTTTCTTTCACTAAAAAAAAAAATGGTTGGGACTCGCAGGAATCAGGGATCAGATGACAATGGTACTGGTAGGGAGGAATGGATGGAGGAGCAGTGGAAAAGGATAGAGCAAGAATGGGAGAGAAAATTAGGAGAGCTTTCTGAAAAAAATGGAGAAAGAGCTCTCTGTGAAATGGGAAAAGAGGTTGGAGAAGGAGATGAAGAACTGGAAGGCACAGTCGAAACTGCAGTAGCCAGGGTCGTGGTCCTAGAATTTGAGGTAAACAGGCTGAAGCAAGTCTCAGGGGTAGTAACCAGAGAAGACATACCATACGAAGCTGAGAGGCTGAACAGGAAGGAAGGATATATGAATTATGCTACGGTCATATCAGCCTGCAAAGAAGGGCCAGGGAGTGGAAGGGAAGAGCAGATGGGTGCAGATGGAGAGGGAGATAGGTCGAATGCTGAGGCACAACCATGCTACCAAGAGCCACTGGAAAAATCAAGGGAGAAAATGACCACATACAGACAGGAACCAGAGTCACAGAGGGAGAGGCAATGGGGGGAGGAAAGGGCAAAATCAGTGTTCATTCATGGGCTTCGGGAGAGAGAGGAAAGGACACACACTGAAAGATGGCAGGAAGAAAGAAGGATTGAGAAAATCATCACGGAAATAGGGGGAGAAGACATGGACGAGATTGTAAATTTTCAGAGAATAGGGGGTACTTGAAGGGGAGAAACTGACCGATGAAGCTGATTCTCAGGACAGAAACAGTGCGGAACAGGATCCTCCAAGAGAAACCACGGTTGAAAAGCTCGGGAAGAGTACAAGGTGTTCCTAGACAGAGACAGAACACAAACAGAGAGACAGCAGCTGAGGGATTGGACAAAAAAGCGAAAGGAGCTAGGAAAGGAGACAAGGATGGAACCAGCAGAGGTGAGTCAGAGCAGAACAGAGCAGCAAGGGCAAGCACACACACAAACTATCTCAAAACCACAACATCTATCACACCATCCTAAACACACAATACAACCATACCACGCTTCCACCCAACCCCAACCATAGAATCCCACAGTATTGCCTACCAGGTCTCCCACCCACACAGGGCCCCCAACACAGTGTTGGAAAGGAAACTGAAGGTATGGTACCACCTTCCCGTGATGAATAAACAAACAAGTGGGAGGTGGCACGAAAAGAGTCAAAGAGGCATCACTAGACATTAAATTGCGATCACAGAACAACCAAGCTTACAGGTATGATAACGATGCCATTTTCCAGGGGGATACGAATCCTGAGAAAAGACAGAAGGATCAAGGGGGGTGGAGGAAGTGGCATTGCTGATCAAACACCGATGGAATTTGATGAGCTGGTAGAGAGCGAGACAGCGGAGAAGAAAGTGATTGCATCTGCGGGAAACGCTTCACTCTGGGGGTACCAGGTGATAATTGCAGTGATGTATAACCCACCACAGGAACAGCAGGAGGCCAAGGCAAGAGTATGACGAGAGCAATAGAGCTATGGTGACACACTGGCTGTCAGTGCCAAGAAGAGCTCATGCATGCAGGGCAAAGCTCATGATCATGGGCGACTTAAACCACAAGAAGATCGAATGGGAGGACGAACTTGGAGCCCACATGGGGGCCCAAGATACCATGGGAGGGCTAAGATGATGGAGGTGTGTGCTGGAAACTCATGTCAACACGTAAGGGACACTACAAGAAGAGAGAGATGAGATGATGATCCTGCAAGACTGGACTTAGTTTTCACTTGTGTAGTGCAGATATTGAGGACATCACATATGAAAGACCCTTGGGGCCAGATGACATGTTGGTTTTGAGCTTTCGAATACAAGTAGAGCTACTAAGTGGAGGGGGGAAGCAGGAAGGCCAAGACGAATGAAACCAAAAGTACAGGAAAGGGGACTACACTGGAATGAGACCTTCACTGAATGAGGTTTCAGTGGGACAGAGAACTGGCAGGGAAGCCAGTTAATGAGGATGATGGAAATATGTAGCACAATGTGCAAGGAGGCTGAGGAGAGTTTGTACCCAAGAGGTAACAGGAATAATGCAAAAGCTAGATGAGCCCATGGTTCACCCAAAGATGCATAGGAGGCAAAAACCCAAGTGTGCTCAGGGAATGGAAGATAATATTAGAAGGGCAAAGGACCCAGGAGAATAAGGAGAGAGCAGTCGTTATTTTGAAACAGAAAACGAATATGCACAGATAGAAGGAGGCTCAACGGACAATATGAATACGACCCCTAGCATGCGAAGGCAAATCGACCGAAGCTGTTATACAGCCACATCAGGAGGAAAACAACGTTCTCAAGGACCAGGTCTTCAGGCTAAGGTAAGGAAGGAGGGAGACCACAAGAAATGACAGGAAGTAGGTGAGGACTCCACAAGATTCAAAGAAGTGTTCACAGAGGAGACAGAAGGGGCTCCAGAAAGAGGAGGAGGGGGGGTCACCACATGGCTGGGACATAGTCACACAAACCGATGAAGGAAGTGAAGAGGCCTTCTGAGTGAGCTAGATACCTTCAAAGGCAATGGGGCAGATAACAATCTCTCCATGGGTCCTGAGAGAAGGGAGCAGAGGCGCTTGTTTGTACCCCTCACAACATCATTCAATACATCTATCGACAGGTGAGATTGCCGGAGGCATGGAAGACAGCATATTTCGGTCCATTCTTTAAAAAAAGAGACAGAAGAAGCATTAAACTACAGACCAGTGGTCACTGAACATTATGTATGCAAAATCATGGAGAAGATTATACAGGAGAAGAGTGTGGAACACCTAGAAAGGACGTTCTCATCAACAGCAGCCAACATGGTTTCAGAGGACGGAAATCCATGTGTAACAAAACTCTGGAGTTCTATGACATGTGACAGCTGTAAGACAAGAGAGAGAAGAGGGGTGTTGTGGATTGCATTTTCTGGTCTGCAAGAAGGCGTTGACCACAGTACCACACAAGAGATTAGTGCAAAACTGGAGGCCAAGACAGGGATAACGGGAGGCAATGCAATGGATTCAGGGAATACTTATCTGGAAGACAGCAGCGGAGTCATGGTCGTGGCGAGGTGTCAGTGTGTGCACCTGTGACCGGCGGGGTCACCACAGGGTCAGTCCTAGGGACCAGTGCTGTTTCTGGTTTTGTGAACCGAACATGTGGTAAGGAATAAAACTTCTGAGAGTTGTCCCTGTTTGCAGTTGACGTGAAGTTGATGAGAAGAATTCATTCGATCGAAGACCAGGAGAAATACAAAGGATCTGGACGGTGCAGGACCTGGTCCAGCAACTGGCTCCTGGAGTTCAAATCCCACCACGTGCAAAGTCATGAGGGAATTGGGGAAGGGCAAGAAGACCGCGACGGAGTACAGTCTAGGAGGGCCAGAGACTACAACCTCACTCAGGAAAAAGTCTCTGGGTGAGATAACACCAGGACATCTCCTAAGCACACTTCACCAAATAACTGCTGCTGCATATGGGCGCCTGGCAAACCTCAGAACTGCATTCCGACATCATAATAAGGAATCGTTCAGGACCCTTTTACACCGTGTACGTTAGGCCCATATTGGAGTATGCGGCACCAGTTTGGAACCCACATAGCCAGCATGGTAAAGAAACTAGAGAAGTGCAAAGGTTTGCAACAAAGACTGTCCCAGAGTTAAGAGGTATGTCTTATGAGGAGAGGTTAAGGGAAATCAACCTGACGACACTGGAGGGACAGGAGAGATAGGGGGGACATGATAACGACTTACAAAATACTGAGAGGAATTGACAAGGTGGACAAAGATAGGATGTTCCAGAGACTGGACACAGCAACACGAGGACACAGTTGGAAGCTGAAGACACAGATGAATCAAAGAGATGTTAGAAAGTATTTCTTCAGCCACAGAGTAGTCAGGAAGTGGAATAGTTTGGGAAGTAGTGGAGGCAGGATCCACACATAGCTTTAAGCAGAGGTACGATAAAGCTCATGGTTCAGGGAGAGTGACCTAGTAGCGACCAGTGAAGAGGCGGGGCCAGGAGCTTGGATTCGACCCCTGAAACCTCAACTAGGTGAGTACAACTAGGTGAGTACACACACACACACCTGATCAGCAACAACAGGGCTCGATACGGCGTACGCTGTCAGTAACCCTATAAACCCCAACAACAACAACATTGAAGAAATAAGCTGGTCGAAGAGGTGTTAAACAAGTGACGACACAATAGATGTTCTCAGAAGAGGCAGATAAAGTGGCAAGACACAACACTGGAAATTAAGACAGACGAAAGAAATCTGGAGGTAAAGAGAACTGCAGGAAAAAAGGGGAAGAACGTCGATAATATACAGAATTCAGGAGACTGATTAGGAATTGATAAATCAGATGCATAAGAAAAGAATTAGGTCATATGGAAGATCTTGCAGAGAATCAGGAAGGTTTCCAGAAGTATACAGGTTCTGATCAAGTGATCTTCGAATCAAATATATCTAAGAACAGGATCCTGAGACAGGAACGGTGCCTATGGGATTCCCAATATCATAGTGTATAGAGCCTGACAGAACGGAACTGAAGAAGGAACGACAGATATACGATACCAGAAGACACCAGCCATGGAAAAAGAAACAGATAGGCTAGGAGAAAAAGGGGTTCACTGTGTCTTAAGAAATATCTTAAGATCTATTCTAGTCCCTCTCCTAGGAGGTCCTACTCATGTCCAGACCTCAACCTCACACCCATCCTATTCAACCCAAAATCCGACCTCCTACCCCACAACCAACAAATTTATCCCTCACCCATCCTACTACGATAGGAATGACAAACATCACCATAGTATGGTATACCTGATATGGTATACAAAGTGTTTCTACTCCCGGAGCCCGGTCTTAGGCCAGGCTCTTTCGGTGTTTGCCTAGTCAGTTTGCTGGTGGTCCACATCTCCACATATCGATCACAGCCTGGTTGATCGAGTACTTCGTGAAGATATTGCCCAGTACACTAAACAAGAGTGGACACAGAAGCGTAAAACAGGTCGTAATTAGGTGTGATTTTGACCCCAAAGAAATAAGAAAACTGCGAATGTGAGAGAAGAGGAAATGTGCAGAGCAAAGATGAAAGAGAGAGAGAGAGAGAGAGAGAGAGGAGAGAGAGAGAGAGAGAGAAATCAGCCAGTCAAACTAGACGGGTCATTGTAAGTACATCTGGCATAGGTTAATTAAATCAAAGATTCCTGAGTGTCGGCCGCCATACAACAGTCAATATTGAATTATGTCCAGAAATAAACCTCCAGATAAGAGAAACAGAACAAAACTTCGATAAATCAAACTTCTTCATCAATTTTGCAACAATTGGCTGTCTTTATTCTGGCAACATTTTGCCAGTGTGTGGCGAAATGTTGCCAGAATAATACCCAAATGTTGCGAAACGTCTCATTTATCAGCTTGCCGTACTGTGGCTGAGTCCCGGTTGACAGCTGGTGTAACAAACACTCACTGACAGCTGGGAGTGGTGCAACACTCGCTGATAGCTGGGGTGCAACAAACACTCGCTGACAGCTGGGATTGTTGCAACACTGACAGCTGGGACTCTTGCAACAAGCACTCGCTGACAGCTGGGATTGTTGCAACAAACACTGACAGCTGGGACTGGTGCAACAAACACTGACAGCTGGGACTGGTGCAACACTCGCTGATAGCTGGGGTGCAACAAACACTCGCTGACAGCTGGGATTGTTGCAACAAACACTGACAGCTGGGACTGGTGCAACAAACACTGACAGCTGGGACTGTTGCAACACTGACAGCAGGGACTGGTGCAACAAACACTGACAGCTGGGACTGGTGCAACAAACACTGACAGCTGGGACTGGTGCAACAAACACTGACAGCTGGGACTGTTGCAACACTGACAGCAGGGACTGGTGCAACAAACACTGACAGCTGGGACTGGTGCAACACTCGCTGACAGCTGGGGATGGTGCAACAAACACTGACAGTTGGGACTGGTGCAACAATGACAGCTGGGACTGGTGCAACAAACACTGACAGCTGAGACTGGTGCAACAATCACTGACAGCTGGGACTGGTGCAACACTGACAGCTGGGACTGTCGCAACACTCGCTGACAGCTGGGAATTGTGAAACAAACACTGACAGCTGGGACTGGTGCAACAAACACTGACAGCTGGGACTGGTGCAACAAACACTGACAGCTGGACTGGTGCAACAAACATTGACAGCTGGGACTGGTGCAACACTCGCTGACAGCTGGGACTGGTGCAACAAACACTGACAGCTGGGACTGGTGCAACAAACGCTGACAGCCCGGACTGGTGCAACAAACACTGACAGCCCGGACTGGTGCAACAAACACTGTCAGCCCGGACTGGTGCAACAAACACTGACAGCTGGGACTGGTGCAACAAACACTGACAGCTGGGACTGGTGCAACAAACACTGACAGCTGGGACTGGTTGCAACAAAACACTGACAGCTGGGACTGGTGCAACAAACACTGACAGCTGGGACTGGTGCAACAAACACTGACAGCTGGGACTGGTGCAACAAAGACTGACAGCTGGGACTGGTGCAACAAACACTGACAGCTGGGACTGGTGCAACAAACACTGACAGCCCGGACTGGTGCAACAAACACTGACAGCTGGGACTGGTGCAACAAACATTGACAGCCCGGACTGGTGCAACAAACACTGAGAGCTGGGACTGGTGCAACAAACATTGACAGCTTGGACTGGTGCAACAAATACTGACAGCTGGGACTGGTGCAACAAACACTGACAGCTGGGACTGGTGCAACAAACACTGACAGCCCGGACTTGCAACAAACACTGACAGCTGGGACTGGTGCAACAAACACTGACAGCCCGGACTGGTGCAACAAACACTGACAGCTGGGACTGGTGCAACAAACATTGACAGCTTGGACTGGTGGAACAAACACTGACAGCCCGGACTGGTGCAACAAACACTGACAGCTGGGACTGGTGCAACAAACATTGACAGCTGGGACTGGTGCAACAAACACTGACAGCTGGGACTGGTGCAACAAACACTGACAGCTGGGACTGGTGCAACAAACACTGACAGCTGGGACTGGTGCAACAAACACTGACAGCCCGGACTGGTGCAACAAACACTGACAGCTGGGACTGGTGCCAACAAACATGACAGCTGGACTTGTGCAACAAACACTGACAGCTGGGACTGGCGCAACAAACATTGACAGCTGGGACTGGTGCAACAAACACTGACAGCTGGGACTGGTGCAACAAACACTGACAGCTGGGACTGGTGCAACAAACACTGACAGCTGGGACTAGGTGCAACAAACACTGACAGCCCGACTGGGTGCAACAAACACTGACAGCTGGGACTGGTGCAACAAACATTGACAGCTGGGACTGGTGCAACAAACACTGACAGCCCGGGCTGGTGCAACAAACACTGACAGCTGGGACTGGTGCAACAAACATTGACAGCTGGGACTGGTGCAAACAAACACTGACAGCTGGGACTTGATGCCAACAAACACTGACAGCTGGGACTGGTGCAACAAACACTGACAGCTGGGACTGGTGCAACACTCGCTGACAGCTGGGATTGGTGCAACAAACATTGACAGCTGGGACTGGTGCAACAAACACTGACAGCTGGGACTGGTGCAGCAAACACTGACAGCTGGGACTGGTGCAACAAACACTGACAGCTGGGACTGGTGCAACAAACATTGACAGCTGGGACTGGTGCAACAAACACTGACAGCCCGGACTGGTGCAACAAACACTGACAGCTGGGACTGGTGCAACACTCGCTGACAGCTGGGACTGGTGCAACAAACACTGACAGCTGGACTGGCAGCAAAAACACTGACAGCTGGGACTGGAGCAACAAACACTGACAGCTGGGACTGGTGCAACACTGACAGCTGGGACTGGTGCAACAAACACTGACAGCTGGGACTGGTGCAACAAACACTGACAGCTGGGACTGGTGCAACACTGACAGCTGGGACTGGTGCAACAAACACTGACAGCTGGGACTGGTGCAACAAACACTGACAGCTGGGACTGGTGCAACACTGACAGCTGGGACTGGTGCAACAAACACTGACAGCTGGGACTGGTGCAACACTGACAGCTGGGACTGGTGCAACAAACACTGACAGCTGGGACTGGTGCAACACTGACAGCTGGGACTGGTGCAACAAACACTGACAGCTGGGACTGGTGCAACACTGACAGCTGGGACTGGTGCAACAAACACTGACAGCTGGGACTGGTGCAACAAACACTGACAGCCCGGACTGGTGCAACAAACACTGACAGCTGGGACTGGTGCAACAAACACTGACAGCTGGGACTGGTGCAACACTGACAGCTGGGACTGGTGCAACAAACGCTGACAGCCCGGACTGGTGCAACAAACACTGACAGCTGGGACTGGTGCAACAAACACTGACAGCTGGGACTGGTGCAACACTGACAGCTGGGACTGGTGCAACAAACACTGACAGCCCGGACTGGTGCAACAAACTGTCAGCCTACTCAGTTTTCCGCACGATTGGTTTAATATCAGTTTTAAAACAAAAGTCGTACACGTGTTGCAGTTGTTGTAACATGTGTGGTTTAGTTAAGTCAAATGTATTCTATGAGTTTATTTTGACGTGATTTAATAGAGCTGACAGTCGTTCAGACATGATATACACTGTCAGCGGAAGAGAAAGCTGTTAGTAAGCTTTAAACCCTAAAAAATAATGGAACGATACCTTACATTTTAAAAGAAATTTTAATAACTTTCGTAAATGTAACGGGAATAATAAGCAGAAATAAAAATCGAGGAATCTGTGTGACCCTTGTGGGTTTAGCTCTTAGTTTTGATTGTAATAATAATCAGGGGATTGAGTACACGTCTGTAGATTCTTCTGTGATGGTCGGGTATGTCAGCCATTACTGTTGATCTGGTTCACAAGGTGAGAAAACTCGAGTTTAAATGGAGCTAGAGTGCCAAGAGTGCCACGATGTCACTTCACTGGAAGGTCATTGATGAGTTAAGTGAAGGTGGAGGATATAGACACCTTGTCGAGAGACATACGGGGCCCAAGACTGTTCAACAGCCTCCCACCACCCATAAGGGGGATTACCAATAGACCCGTGGTTGTCTTCAAGAGGGAACTGGACAGATGCCTAGAGTCAGTGTCGGATCAGCTGTGGTTCGTACTTTGGACTACGTGTGGCCAGCAAAAACAGCCTAGTTGATTAAACCCTCCGGGAGGCCGCGGGGGGGGGGCGTTGATCCCCAGAATATCCTCCAGCTAGGTAGCTCCGTAGCCAAGTATAAAGTCCTTAAAAAACTGACCAAATCAGCTGTGTGGGCAGGCAGATGGTTGCAAAAATTCTGGCAGAAGAGTGAGACCTGGTATAGTTCACACTGGTATAACTATTATTGTTCGCTGATCCTCTCTACAGTGTTGATGTTTACTAACCCAGTTGTATCTTGAGTGTGACTCTGATCCTCTCTAAAGTGTTGATGTATACTAACCCAGTTGTATCTTGAGTGTGACTCTGATCCTCTCTAAAGTGTTGATGTATACTAACCCAGTTGTATCTTGAGTGTGACTCTGATCCTCTCTAAAGTGTTGATGTATACTAACCCAGTTGTATCTTGTGTGTGACCTTACACAGGTGAGTTAATTACCTGTTTTAACTAGGCTTAAACTAGGCTTATTAGCTAGGCTTAAACTAGGCTTATTAGCTAGGCTTAAACTAGTCTTATTAGCTAGGCTTAAACTAGGCTTATTAGCTAGGCTTAAACTAGTCTTATTAGCTAGGCTTAAACTAGGCTTATTAGCTAGGCTTAAACTAGGCTTATTAACTAGGCTTAAACTAGGCTTATTAGCTAGGCTTAAACTAGTCTTATTAGCTAGGCTTAAACTAGTCTTATTAACTAGGCTTAAACTAGTCTTATTAACTAGGCTTAAACTAGGCTTATTAGCTAGGCTTAAACTAGTCTTATTAGCTAGGCTTAAAACTAGTCTTATTAGCTAGGCTTAAACTAGGCTTATAGCTAGGCTTAAACTAGGCTTATTAGCTAGGCTTAAAACTAGGCTTATTAGCTAGGCTTAAACTAAGCTTATTAGCTAGGTCTTAAACTAGGCTTATTAGCTAGGCCTTAAACTAGGCTTATTAGCTAGGCTTAAACTAGGCTTATTAGCTAGGCTTAAACTAGGCTTATTAGCTAGGCTTAAACTAGGCTTATTAGCTAGGCTTAAACTAGGCTTATTAGCTAGGCTTTAAGTAAGAAGACACAGGAACCACAAAGGAAATAACTGACTTATTTCAGATTATCTTAAAGGTTAATATACATACATTACTATGTATGATAGCTGTAATTATGTATACCTGTGCTTAAATATACATACATTACTATGCACGGTAGCTATAATTATGTATACCTGTGCTTAAATATACATACATTACTATGCACGGTAACTAATTATGTATACCTGTGCTTAAATATACATACATTACTATGCACGGTAACTAATTATGTATACCTGTGCTTAAATATACATACGAACCATAAACTGAGGACTGGGTGAAGGAGGACGACTAAAATATATTAAATTGAAAGTCACAGGTAAGACTACACTTAACACTAGGGGGGTCTTTACAACCCTAGGGGGTCTTTACAACCCTAGGGGGGTCTTTACAACCCTAGGGGGGTCTTTACAACACCTAGGGGGTTCTTTATCACCCTAGGGGGGTCTTTACAAAACCCTAGGGTGGTCTTTAACAACCTAAGGGGGTCTTTACAACCCTAGGGGGGTCTTTACAACCCTAGGGGGTCTTTACAACCCTAGGGGGGTCTTTACAACCCTAGGGGGGTCTTTACAACCCTAGGGGGGTCTTTCCGACCCTAGGGGGGTTCTTACAACCCTAGGGGGCTTTACAACCCTAGGGGGGTCTTTACAACCTAGGGGGGGTCTTTACAGCCCTAGGGGGGTCCTTTACAACCCTAGTGGGGGTCTTTACAGCCCTAGGGGGTCTTACAACCTAGGGGGGTCTTTACACACTAGGGGGGTCTTTACAACCCTAGGGGGGTCTTTACAGCCCTAGGGGGGTCTTTACAACCCTAGGGGGGTCTTTACAACCCTAGGGGGGTCTTTACAACCTAGGGGAGGTCTTTACAACCCTAGGGGGGTCTTTACAACCCTAGGGGGGTCTTTACAGCCCTAGGGGGGTCTTTACAACCCTAGGGGGGTCTTTACAACCCTAGGGGGGTCTTTACAACACTAGGGGGGTCTTTACAGCCCTAGGGGGGTCTTTACAACCTTAGGAGGGGTTTTACAACCCTAGGGGGGTCTTTACAACCCTAGGGGGGTCTTTACAACCCTAGGGGGGTCTTTACAACCCTAGGGGGGTCTTTACAGCCCTAGGGGGGTCTTTACAACCCTAGGGGGGTCTTTACATCCTAGGGGGGGTCTTTTAAAGCCTAGGGGGGTCTTTAACAACCCTAGGGGGGTATCTTTACAGCCTAGGGGGGTCTTTACAACAACTTGGGGGGTCTTTACAACCCTAGGGGGGTGGGTCTTTACAAACCCTAGGGGGTCTTTACAACCTCTAGGGGGGTCTTACAACCTAGGGGGGTCTTACAACCCTAGGGGGGTCTTTACAACCCTTGGGGGGTCTTTACAACCTAGAGGGGTCTTTACAGCCCTAGGGGGGTCTTACAGCCCTTTGGGGGGTCCTTTACAACCCTAGGGGGGGTCTTTACAGCCCTAGGGGGGTTCTTTTTTACAACCCTAGGGGGGTCTTTACAGCCCTAGGGGGGTCTTTACAGCCCTAGGGGGGTCTTTACAGCCCTAGGGGGGTCTTTACAGCCCTAAGGGGGGTCTTTACTGCCCTAGGGGGGGTCTTTACAACCCTAGGGGGGTCTTTACAACCCTAGGGGGGGTCTTTCAAACCTAGGGGGGTCTTTACAACCCTAGGGGGGTTTTACTAACCCTAGGGGGGACTCTTACAACCATAGGGGGGTCTTTACAACCCTAGGGGGTCTTTACAGCCTAGGGGGGGGGGGGTTCTTTACAGCCCTAGGGGGGTCTTTTACAGCCTAGGGGGTCTTTACAGCCCTAAGGGGGGTCTTTACAGCCTAGGGGGGTCTTTACAAACCCTAGGAGGGTCTTACAACCCTAGGGGGGTCCCTTTACATAACCCTAGGGGCGGTCTTTACAACCCTAGGGGGTCTTTACATCCTAGGGGGGTCTTTACAAACCCTAGGGGGGTCTTTTACAGCCCTAGGGGCGGTCTTTTCAGCCTAGGGGGGAGGAGGTTCTTTACAACCCTAGGGGGTTCTTGACAGCCCTAGGGGGGTCTTTACAAACCCTAGGGGGGTCTTTAGCCCTGGGGGGGTCTTTACACCTAGGGGGGTCTTAAACCCTACGGGGGGTCTTTACAGCCCTAGGGGGGTCTTTACAGCCCTAGGGGGGTCTGTACAACCTAGGGGGGTCTTTACAACCTAGGGGGGGGTCTTTACATCCCTAGGGGGGGTTCTTTACAAACCCTAGGGGGGGTCTTTACAACACTAGGGGGGTCTTTACAACCCTAGGGGTCTTTACAAACCCTAGGGGGGTCTTTAAAACCCTAGGGGGGTCTTTACAACACTAGGGGGTCGTTACAAACCTAGGGGGGTCTTTAAACCTAGGGGGGTCTTTACAACCTGGGAGGTCTTTACAACCCTAGGGGGGTCTCTCTTTTTACAACCCTAGGGGGGTCTTTACAACCTGGGGGGTTTTACAACCCTAGAGGGGCTTTACAACACTAGGCGGTCTTTACAAACCCTAGGGGTCTTTACAAAACTAGGGGGTCTTTACAACCTAGGGGGGTCATTTACAACACTAGGGGGTCTTTACACCTAGGGGGTCTTTACATCACTAGGGGGTCTTTAAACCCTAGGGGGGTTCTTTAAACACTAGGGGGGGTCTTTACAACCTAGGGGCGTTTCATTACACCCTAGAGGGGTCTTTACTACCCTAGGGGGGTCTTTACAACACTAGGGGGTCTTTTACAATCCTAGGAGGGGTTCTTTACCACTCTAGGGGGTTCTTTACAACTAGGGGGGTCTTTACAACACTAGGGGGTCTTTACAACCCTGGGGGGGTCTTTACAACACTAGGGGGGTTCTTTACAACCCTAGGGGGGTCTTTACAACTCTAGGGGGTCTTTACAACCCTAGGGGGGTCTTTACAAACACTAGGGGGTCTTTACAACCCTAGGGGGGTCTTTACAACCTAGGGGGGTCACTTTTCAACCTAGGGGGGTCTTTAAACCCTAGGGGGGTCTTTACAACCCTAGGGGGTTCTTACAACACTAGGGGGGTCTTTACAACCATAGGGGGCGTTCTTTACAACCTAGGGGGGTCTTTTACAACCCTATGGGGGGTCTTTACAACCTAGGGGGGTCTTTACAACCCTAGGGGGTCTTTACAACCCTAGGGGGTTCTTTACAACCCTAGGGGGGTCTTTACAACCCTAGGGGGGTCTTTACAACCCTAGGGGGGTCTTTACAACCCTAGGGGGGTCTTTACACCCTAGGGGGGTCTTTACAACCCCTAGGGGGGTCTTTAGAACCCTAGGGGGGTCTTTTACAACCTAGGGGGGGTATTTAGAACCTAGGGGGGTTCTTTACACCTAGGGGGTCTTTACAACCCTAGGGGGGGTCTTTACAACCCTAGGGGGTCTTACAAACCATAGGGGGGTTCCTTTACAACCCTAGGGGGTCTTTACAGCCATGGGGGGTCTTTACCAAACCTAGGGGGGTATTACAACCCTAGGGGGGTCTTTTACAACCCTAGGGGGGTCTTTACAACCTAGGGGAGTCTGTTACAACCTAGGGGGGTCTTTAACAACCCTAGGGGGGTCTTTACTGCCCTAGGGGGGGGGGGTCTTTTTACTCAGCCTAGGGGGGTCTTTACAACCCTAGGGGGGTCTTTACAACCCTAGGGGGGTCTTTACAACCCTAGGGGGGTCTTTACAACCCTAGGGGGGTCTTTACAACCCTAGGGGTTCTTTAAACCCTAGGGGGTCTTTACAACACGAGGGGGGGTCTTTACAACCTAGGTGGGGTCTTTACTACTAGGGGTGTCTTTACTACCCTAAGGGGGTTCTTTTACAACCCTAGGAGGGGTTTACAACCCAGGGGTCTTTACAACCCTAGGGGGCGTATTTACAACCCTTAGGGGGCGTCTTAACAAACCTAGGGGGGTCTTTAGAACCTAGGGGGGGTCTTTACAACCCTAGGGGGGTTTTACAACCCTAGGGGGGTCTTTCAACCCTTAGGGGTCTTTTAGAACCTAGGGGGGTTTTAAAACCCATAGGGGGGGTCTTAGAAACTTAGGGGGGTCTTTACAACCCTAGGGGGGTCTTTACAACCCTAGGGGGGTCTTTACAACCCTAGGGGGGTCTTTACAACCCTAGGGGGGTCTTTACAACCCTAGGGGGTCTTTACAGACCCTAGGGTGGGTTTTACAACCATAGGGGGGTCTTTACAACTACTAGGGGGGTCTTTACAACCCTAGGGGGTCTTTACTACCTAGGGGAGTCATTACCAACCCTAGGGGGGGTCTTTAACAACCTAAGGGGGGTCTTTACAGCTACGGGGGGGGTTTTACAAGCCTAGGGGGGTCTTTACAAACCCTAGGGGGTCTTTACAACCCTAGGGGGGTCTTTACAACCCTAGGGGGGTCTTTACAACCCTAGGGGGGTCTTTACAACCCTAGGGGGGTCTTTACAACCCTAGGGGGGTCTTTACAACCCTAGGGGGGTCTTTACAACCCTAGGGGGGTCTTTACAACCCTAGGGGGGTACTTTAACAACCTAGGGGAGGTCTTACATCCTAGGGGGGTCTTTGCAGCCCTAGGGGGGTCTTTACACCCTGGGGGGTCTTTTACAACCCTAGGGGGGTCTTTACAAACATAGGGGGGGCTTTAAGCCTAGGGGGGTCTTTACAACCCCTCACGGGGGTCTTTACAACCCTAGGGGGTCTTTACAAACCCTAGGGGGGTCTTTACAATTAGGGGGGTCTTACAAACCCTAGGGGGGTCTTTACCAACCCTAGGGGAAGGTCTTTAAAGCTTAGGGGGTCTTAAACCTAGGGGGGTTTTACAACCCTAGGGGGGGTCTTTACAACCCTAGGGGGGTCTTGACAAACCCTAGGGGGGTCTTTACAACCCTTAGGGGCGGTCTTTACCAGCACTAGGGGGGTCTTTACAACCCTAGGGGGGTCTTTACAAACCCTAGGGGGGTCTTTACAACCCATAGGGGGGGTTCTTTACAACCTAGGGGGTCTTTACAACCTCCCAGGGGGGTCTGTTACAACCCTAGGGGGGTCTTACAACCCTAGGGGGGTCTTTACATCCTTACGGGGGTCTTTCCAACCCTAGGGCGGTCTTTACAACACTAGTGGGGTGGTCTTTTACAACCCTAGGGGGGTCTTTACAACTAGGGGGGGGTCTTTACAACCCCTAGGGGGGTCTTTATAGCCACTCGGGGGGTTCTTTTACAACCCTAGGGGGTTCTTTAACCCTATGGGGGTCTTTACAACCCTAGGGGGGTCTTTACAACCCTAGGGGGGTCTTTACAACCCTAGGGGGGTCTTTACAACCCTAGGGGGGTCTTTACAACCCTTGGGGGGTTTACAGCCCTAAGGGGGGTCTTACAACCCTAGGTGGGTCTTTCAACCTAGGGGGGGTCATTACAACCTAGGGGGAGTCTTTACCCCTAGGGGCGTCTTACAACCCTAGGGGGGTCTTTACAACCCTTTAGGGGGGTCTTTATAACACTTGAGATAATTCACACAAATCTACACTAAGGTGTGTGAGGAGCTACAAGTTAGTCTTCAAGACTATGGTGCTAATAACTTGCTTCTAGGCCGAGGGATTGTTTACCTCATCTTCCTGTATTGATAGTCACAGGAATGGAGGAACATTCTACAGATACCCAGATGTTGGGCATGTGTCGACGTAACTTACGGTCTCTGCCCTGACAAACACAAGTAAAAAAAGTACAGGAGAGAAAACACTATTTGCTCACTTCTAGGTCCCAATACATAGGCTCACAAAAGTCATTATTAGTCTTAGTCGCCAATTACAAGTGAGAGTCTTGTGCTATTTTTATTTTGATTTTTTATTACTAGTTTATACCTAGTGTACTTTAGTTCTTGTCCAGCAAACCCATAGACAACATCCAACTTCATTTTGTGTAGTTAGTGACTATCCTCTATATGACCAAATACTTAGCTATATTTTACTTGACCAAACTTCCTACACTTACAGTATCAGTAGTAGAACTCAAACACACAACTCAGGAATATAAATAACATAATTTAAACTTAGAGAAGATTGATACCACGTTGACCCTGATCTCAACCCATATATCTGACACCCAATCAAAACCTATTGGAAAGTAAATGCCTTTTTTACACAGCATCACAAGCCAGCACGATCCTAAAACAATGCTTAAAAGTCTATCAGTACTTAAACTACAACATCAGGTCCTTAAGCAAACACACTATGATGACCTCCTAGCACTCCTTGAATCACTAAGGCACCTTCTCCTGCAGTATCTTTACTGAGACTGGGCTTAAAGCAGGGAACACAATAGATATCTACCCCTAACCAGGGATACACCGCAATTCACCAACTGCAGACCAAACAAGTTGGGGGTGGTATTGCAATCTATTACTCTAACCCCAATTATTCTTGTCTTAGCACCACTGGTTTAGTGATGAAATATGGAGAATAATTTTGCTAATTTACTGTTAAAACATACCTTAAGACGCCTATAACAATCGGTGCCATTTTCCGGTTTACCCACATAAACATCCCAAACTTCAGTGAGAAATTAAAGTCACTAATAATAAACAGACAAATGAATAAGCACCACCTTATCTTAGCTGGAGCTTCAACATCTACCTTGGCTTATAGTGATCAGCCTGATAACTGATTTCATCAACATATGACAAACAACCTTCTCATACCAACAATAACTAGAACCAAACCAGGCTCACTGAGATCAAGTGCAACCATATAGTGACTCACATATGGACAATATTCTAGCCCTTAAATCAGGATAATCGCAATAGCACTACAGACACACCCTACTTCCTCCTGACAAACATTAGTAATCCACCACTTGAATACAAACAAGTCTCATTTAGACTCCATGACGAGGACTCAGAAAGGAAGTTCACAGCTGACTAGAGGACTGTTGATTGTCCTACAGAATTTCTCCAAGGGCCAATGGTATTGACGACTGGACAGACATTTTTCTTAACAAACTACTTAGACTATACAACAAACATTGTCTATAAAAACGAAACAGATCACAAACAAACGCTTGGTTGCCCATGGTAAACCAAGCACATCTGAAATCCATTGACAAGAAACACCAATATGAAAAGAGTCAATTAGACTGGGGCTTAAATACACAAAGATATTCTTAAACACAATTCTCAGTCCTCACCAAAGTAATAAAGAAAAGCAATCAAAAACTTATATATTACTACCAGTAGATTCACAGACACTAGTGGAGCACTACTAAAAAAGAACCTGGAAAACAATTCTCTCAGATTCTAGAGGGACCCACAAACTGAAAAAAACAAGAATATTGTCCCTAAATAAACTAATTGAAACACTACTGCCACCACCGGACACAGCAACAACCAAACAACCATTTCACTAGATCTGCTTCACAAAACCTTCTAGTGAATATGGTTGTGAAGCGATCTAGTGAAATGGTTGTGACAGCAGATCTAGTGGAAATGGTTGTGAAGCAGATAGACAGACTGAAGCAAAATAATGTCACCGTCTCATGAGATTTTTCTTTCAAGGGTTCCTAAAGGAATGCAAAATGGAGTCTGTGAAACCATTATCTAAATATTTTTAATTTATCTCTTCAAAACAGGTGCAGTGTCCTGATATGTGGAGCTGGGCTAATGTAATTCCTATTTTAAAACAGGGGACAAGTCGTTCCCGTCAAATTACGCCAATAAGGCCTGACCTCAAGTGTAGGCAAATTACTAGAGTTCAATAATAGTGAGATTATAAGAAGCCATCTCGATAAGCATAGCTTTGATTTTGATCAGCGGGATTCACAAGAGGCCGGTCTTGTCTAACAAATTTTAAAAAAACTTTCTTCAGTAAAGCTTTTGGGCTTTTTGACCACGATAAAGAATTTGTGTTTTTACTTAGATTTTAGAAGGCATTTGATAGATTTCCGCACCAAAGACTTTGAAAAAAGTAGCAGTCATGGCATTGGGGGAAGATGCTCGGGGATCGAATCATGGTCACAGACAGGAAGCAAGAGTGTCCATAAATGGGGTTAAAATCCGAGTGGGGTCAGAAACAAGTGGCGCCCCACAGGGATCAGTTTGGGCCCTTTGTTGTTTATAATTATAAAATGATTTGATAAAGGGAAATTATTAGTGATATGGAAAATTCGGATGACACGAAGTAGGTAGGATAATTGATTAAAACCGTGTGTTGGGGAAACTTCAGGAGGATTAACAAACTCTCTCTTGGTCAGAAAAGTGGCAGATGCATTCAATGTAGATAAATGAAAGGGTTTCTGAAGCTCGGGAGTGCCCATAACCTAGCATTATAATTTAAAATAAGTAGAATTTTAACCTCAGTTGCAAAAAAGGCTTGGGGGTTATGGTAAGCAGAAAACCTTAAACCAAGACAGCAATCCCTAAGCGTACGTAATAAGGCAAATAGATTACGGGGGATTTTATAAAGAGTGTAAGCAACGAGCCCAGAGGTCATACTGCAGCTTTATACATCATTAGAAGGCCTCACCTAGATTATCAGTCAATTCTGGGGATATTACAGAATGGGCATAAAATTCGTTAGAAAACATTCAGCGAGGAGGCTAAATTAATACATGCATTAGAAATCTTCTTATGAAGAAAGATTGAAGACTCTTAAATTACATTTACTTGTTGACGAAGAAGAGGGGAAAAACCCGACGAAGTGTATAAGTGGAATAGGTATTAAAAGGGGATATTAACAAGGTCTTTAGGATATCTCTCCAAAAAGAGAACCCGCAGAATGGTTTAAATTAGATAAGTTTAGATTTAGAAAAGGACTAGGCAATGTTGGTTTGGGAAAAAGGGGGAGTTGATGAGTGGAACGTTATAGGGTTATTGAGGTGGGGCTTTGGGGAGTTTCAAATTTAGGTTGGGTAAGTACATGGTGGAGGGGGTTGGATTTGAGTGGGACTTGCACATCAGGCTTATTCTTGGGTGATTGAAAATTGGGTGGGTCAAATGTTTGTTATGGGATGGGAAATTTTAAAAGGGCCTGCCCCAGTTGGGCCCAAAAGGCCCCTGCATTGTTCCTCCCTTTTTTTTTCTTTGTTTTATAAAAGACTTTTTAAACCATAGGTTTAAAACTCGCCCAAAAAAATCCCACATCCAATGCCCCTGCGGGGACTACCTAGATGGGTTTCCCAAAAATTTCCTTCTATCTTGCTCCCAAATGAGCCACGGAAGTCACCGAGATTATAAAATCACTTAAAAATAATCAGGGGGGAAACGTCTCATGTCCACCTTATTGTACAGGGAGCGGCCCATTCCTCTCACATGCTATTCCCTTACTTTTTAACAAGTCATAGAAACTGACCCTTTCCCAAAAAATAGACGGCAAGGGGTTTCACCAATAATAAAGGTGGTGACCCCCAAATACGATTAAAAACTATAGGCCAATATCAAACTTACCATTGCTATCCAAAATCTTTGAGAAAGCGTGCACAGGGACTGTATTCATTTTTAACAACACAAAAAAATACTCAACCCCCGCATTTGGATTTAGGAAAAAAAAAGCCTAATATGCAATCAAAAAAATGCTAGATCTGCTTACACGTTGGAAAAAAGGAATATCCCTAGGAATTTTTTATTACCTAAAAAAAAGCTTTTGAACAGCAGACCACAATTAATCCACAAACTTGACCCTTACGGTATAAGAGGCCTGCGCTTGCTTATTTCAAATCTTACATTACTAATAGGTTCAGTATGTCACCATTAAAGACACAGCATCAACAACACTGCCACTTGATACTGGAGTTCCGCAGGGAAGTGTCCTTGGTCCCCTGCTCTTCCTCATGTACATCAATGATCTTCCAACGTATCTCGACACCTGAACCCCATTCTTTGCTGACGACACGACTTATGTCATCTCTCACCCTAATCTTGCCACCCTCAACACCATTGTTAACGAGGAGCTGATCAAAATATCGACTGGATGACAGCCAATAAACTTACGCTTAACACTGACAAAACCTACTACATTATGTTTGGTAGCAGAGCAGGAGATGCGCAAATTCACATTAAGATCGACAACACTCTAATTACCAGGCATAATGAGGGCAAATTCCTAGGCCTATACCTCGACAACAACCTGAACTTCAGCACCCATATCCAACACATAACCAAAAAAGTATCCAAAACGGTTGGGATCCTCTCCAAGATACGATACTACGTGCCGCAAACTGCCCTTCTCACACTATACCATTCACTTATATATCCATACCTCACCTATGCTATCTGTGCTTGGGGATCAACTGCAGCAACACACCTAAAGCCAATAATAACCCAACAAAAAGCTGCAGTAAGAATAATCACTAATCCATCCCTGGCAACACCCCCCCCCCACTCTTCATAGATCTAAACTTACTCCCTGTTCAGTACATCCACACTTACTACTGTGCAATCTACATCTACAGGACCTTAAATTCCAATATTAACCTTGACCTAAAACGCTTTCTTGATAGTTGTGACAGAACCCACAGATATAACACCAGACACAAACATCTCTACGACATTCCCCGTGTCCGACTAAACCTTTACAAAAATTCAATGTATGTCAAAGGCCCTAAAATCTGGAATACCCTACCTGAGAACTCTAGAACTGCAGACACATTCATCACCTTCAAAACTACCATTAGAAAACATCTTATCTCCCTGATACACCCATCAACTAACTACACTGAATACCACCTGGTGGTTCACACTTAACACTCACTCACCCATTGACATAAACAGAAATATTAATCTCAATCTTAAAATAATGAATCTTAACTAGTCATAAGTTGGCCTGTGATACTCCAATACTGAAACTATGTATAGTGCCAAAACAGAATCATTCACATTGCTAAACTCACAAACTAGTATTTAGTCACTTAGCCATAATACCAACTTACCTCATATTTGTAATTTTAAAACTTAAGATTTAATATAGTCTGTCCGAAATGCCTAGCCATGCTAGGTGTTCTAGTGGTACACTCTGTAATGCCTAGCATGCTAGGTGTTCTAGTGGTACACTCTGTAATGCCCTAGTCCATGCTAGGTGTTCTAGTGGTACACTCTGTAATGCCTAGCCATGCTAGGTGTTCTAGTGGTACACTCTGTAATACCTAGCCATGCTAGGTGTTCTAGTGGTACACTCTGTAATGCCTAGCCATGCTAGGTGTTTCTAGTGGTCACTCTGTAA
Organism: Cherax quadricarinatus; assembly: GCF_026875155.1. Classification (NCBI taxonomy): domain Eukaryota; kingdom Metazoa; phylum Arthropoda; class Malacostraca; order Decapoda; family Parastacidae; genus Cherax; species Cherax quadricarinatus. The sequence goes on along the minus strand of NC_069464.1, from coordinate 28,504,560 downwards.
TGCCTAGCCATGCTAGGTGTTCTAGTGGTACACTCTGTAATACCTAGCCATGCTAGGTGTTCTATGGTACACTCTGTAATGCCTAGCCATGCTAGGTGTTCTAGTGGTACACTCTGTAATGCCTAGCCATGCTAGGTTTTAGTGGTACACTCCGTAATGCCTAGCCATGCTAGGTGTTCTAGTGGTACACTCTGTAATGCCTAGCCATGCTAGGTGTTCTAGTGGTCACTCTGTAATGCCTAGCCATGCTAGGTGTTCTAGTGGTACACTCTGTAATGCCTAGCCATGCTAGGTGTTCAGTGGTACACTCTGTAATGCCTAGCCATGCTAGGTGTTCTAGTGGTACACTCTGTAATGCCTAGCCATGCTAGGTGTTCTAGTGGTACACTCTGTAATGCCTAGCCATGCTAGGTGTTCTAGTGGTACACTCTGTAATGCCTAGCCATGCTAGTGTTCTAGTGGTACACTCCGTAATGCCTAGCCATGCTAGGTGTTCTAGTGTACACTCTGTAATGCCTAGCCATGCTAGGTGTTCTAGTGGTACACTCTGTAATGCCTAGCCATGCTAGGTGTTCTAGTGGTACACTCTGTAATGCCTAGCCATGCTAGTGTTCTAGTGGTACACTCTGTAATACCTAGCCATGCTAGGTGTTCTAGTGGTACACTCTGTAATGTCTAGCCATGCTAGGTGTTCTAGTGGTACACTCTGTAATGCCTAGCCATGCTAGGTGTTCTAGTGGTAAACTCTGTAATGCCTAGCCTGCTAGGTGTTCTAGTGGTACACTCTGTAATGCCTAGCCATGCTAGGTGTTCTAGTGGTACACTCTGTAATGCCTAGCCATGCTAGGTGTTCTAGTGGTACACTCTGTAATGCCTAGCCATGCTAGGTGTTCTAGTGGTACACTCTGTAATACCTAGCCATGCTAGGTGTTCTAGTGGTACACTCTGTAATACCTAGCCATGCTAGGTGTTCTAGTGGTACACTCTGTAAATACCTAGCCATGGCTAGGTGTTCTAGTGGTACACTCCCTGTAAATACCTAGCCATGCTAGGTGCTTTCTATAGTACACTCCTGTAATACCTAGCCAGCTAAGGTGTACATGTAGTTACACTCTGTAATACCTAGCCATGCTAGGTGTTTCTAGTAGTACACTCTTAATCAATATTTACTACATGTAAACCACACAATAACCAAATTCTGTAAACTCAGCATTGAAATACTTATAGAGAATAAACTTTGAATTTGAATTTGAATTTGAATTTGAAAAAAGAAACGAAGACGGAAAATGAGGATACCTTAGAGTAGGAGAATTTCCTCACTAGATGGCGCCACAAACGCCCCCCGAGAGAGAGAGAGAGAGAGAGAGAGAGAGAGAGAGAGAGAGAGAGAGAGAGAGAGAGAGAGAGAGAGAGAGAGAGAGAGAGGAGAGAGAGAGAGAGAGGAGAGGAGAGAGAGAGAATGAAGATACAGTCCAGCCAACAATCACCGGGAACATAACTCTGAATAAATTAAAGTGAAATAAGCGCCCTATATATACTCATAAGAACCCACCTGGACACAACTCTTGAAGGATTGTGATCTGTATAAGTTGACCCCCCGGTTAACGATATTTTTTCACTCCAGAAGTATGTTCAGGTGCCAGTACTGACTGAATTTGTTCCCATAAGAAATATTGTGAAGTAGATTAGTCCATTTCAGACCACCAAACATACACGTACAAACGCACTTACATAAATACACCATACTAATAGGCCGCAAATTCGGAGTAATAGTTATTGCGGGGTCCCACAGTATTTCGATCCTCTTCTGGGATCCTCTTCAGAGGATACACAAGTGCAAGGTGACAGATGCTACCTTCTCTACAAATTGACGTTCTCCTCTCACCTGTCTATCTGCTGAAGAGGATCCCAAAAAAGGGTCAAAATATACAGAGCAATCGTCTGAGTCTCCATGTGGGCTATACTGAGCTCCATAATCAAATCTTTGCATCATTGTTACCTACAGTAATTATATGTATCCAACAATAGGCTGTATGCAAATATATTTATCTCAGAAAGGTAACACTTTTCTGGCATGTGATTAGTAGTAATGAAAGTGTTACTGTTTCCCTCTCATGTTCCACCAAATGGTCTGGCAAAAGGCGAACCGAAATGGAAATAAATGGTATAAAATACCGACTCAATGAACTATTAAACACATAAGCAGAATAATGTATGAACCTTTAATTGACTACGTTTCGCCCCACACAGTGGCTTTTTTCAAGTCACAAACAGATCTACCTGGGTTATATGTATAATGTTCCGCCAAGACCATAGCCTCTCACGGGTCCAAACTTGCGATGAGCCCGTCTCTGGCTCCGATGGAGAAAGGTTTCCACAATGATGCGATGGGGGGGGGGGGGGCATGCCGCTCAATCGCGCCCCTTGGTTCAGTTCACAACTGGTGCATCTCATAACGACACCATATGTAACTATGGACCCTAGCGAGGAGGAGGATTGTCAATATCACAGTAACTGCTTGTCTGGTTCGTTGACCCCATGGTACACTAGTGTGGCCGCCAGTATCCTCTGGTCCTCTTTCGGGAGGAATATCACCCCTAGTTGCCTGCGGAGTGGTCCCTCAGTAGCTTCGCACTACTAGACGAAGTGTGATTAGGGCCGCTGGACAGCGTGCAGACAGACTGCACATCTCCTCCTCAGCTGTCCTACCATTCAATTTGGCTGTGGGAAAGCCCAATACGAAGCCGATGGTGGCGGAACACTGCGCTCTGGACCAGCTTCTATCATATGTAGGGGGTTCACCCTGAGTCGCTGCTTCGGTACCACTGTTGAGATGGGTAACACCTAAGACCTCCCCCATAAGTTTCATGGCTCTGGCATCCACCAGTTGGTCTGTCGTAGGCCCTGATTGGGACAGTAAACCCAATCATGTGGATAGTCTGTGGCCTGCCTTGCTGCATCATCTGCTGCCCATTTCCCCGATGCCAACATGGCTGGGATCCCAGTCTAGTCGATCTATTACCCTGAACTTCTAAGGCTGTCATTATGCTCAGGATCGATGTGATAGGTGAACATTATCGCGTGGTTGAGGATGGGAGAGGCTTGATTGCTGAGGTGGATCAACATGTATGACAGTCGGAGTCGAGGTCGGTAGGCATATGACAATGCCTGCTGAATCGCCACCATCTCAGCTTGAAGGATCGTGCAGTGGTCAGGAGTCCGCCAGCCTTGTGTGTGACCATAGTGGTACAGACCAGCTGCTGCCTCTCTTCCTGTCAGTGGTCGACAGAAACCCCTGAGAAATACACTGCACAGTGCCACCCTCCTGCCGTGCCCATGCATGTTCCTCAGCAAGATTGCTGAGGGGTATCTTGACTGCAGAGACACTTAGAGATGGTAGCGTGCATGATGCAAACATTGCTGGATCAGGGCGCCAGGGAGGTGGTGGATGTACCCAACACAGGAAGGTCACCAACTCTATCTCACAGAGCAAGCTGTACAGGCATCATCTTCCGCCATCCGCACAAAACGAACGAATCCAGGAGTAGTCCGAGAAGAGAGCGGAATCTTGTGACATGGTTTGTTAATATCCGTCTCCTTAGTGGCGTACCTTGGCTGCCGGTGCAGAATCGTGGCCACTTTGCAGGCGTTTAAATATCTAACCTGTCAGCCAAGGAAGAAGCCGGGCCTCAGATCTGAGACATACTGTGTTGGTCCCGTGGGGGCACCAAGCATAGTTCTTATCGCTGTTTTGTACGACCTCCACCCTTGCTGCTCTGCGGGAAGAGGACTAAAGCCGTGCACCTTAGTCAATGAGCGGAGCGTATAGCTTGTATGTGCAAGAATGTATAAAAAACCGACAATATAAAGTTAGACACATGTGCACATCTGTGATATCTTTATTTTGTAAGTAGACTTTCGCCATCCATTGGCTTTATCAATACAGATTCAGGACAATAATAGGAAGACAGTATAACTATATACAAAAGATGAGGTAATCATCCCACGGCCTGGAGTAAGTAGTTTCACAGCATCGTGGTGGAGGAGAGTCAGGTGCAAAGCAAGTAGACTGGCGCTTTTATAGGCTTCAGTGAATGGGACGGGCAGCAGACGAGGGCAGGGTCACTGGAGGCGGGATTCCCCAGTGGAAGTAGGTCCTTCCCAAAGAGATGGGTTTTAGTTGCAGCAGCCCGGAAAAAAGGGGCTTGTAGATTTTTTTAAACCCAAAGATTCCATGATGTTGCAGTGTCGAAAATTGTGCAAAAAAAGGGTATAAAAAAACCGAGGGACTGATTACCTCATCTTTTGTAAATTCTACTGTCTTCCTATTATGTCCTTGAATCTGTATTGAAAAGCCACGGGTTTGGCGAAACGTCTACTACAATAAAGATATCCAGATGTTGCACATGTGTCTTAACTTTCATATTGTCCGGTATTTTATACCTTTCTTGCACAACTTGTCAGACACTGCAACATCATGGAATCTTGGTTCAGAGGACATCTACAAGACCTTCTTCACGGCTGCTGCAACTAACCCATCTCTTTGGGAAGGACCTACTTCCACTGGGGAATCCCGCCTACCAGTGACTGCCCTCGTCTGCTGCCCGTCCCATTCACTGACGCCTATAAAAAGCGCCAGTCTTCTTGCCTTTGCTCCAGACTCTCCTCCACCACGATGCTGTGAACACTAACTCCAAGGCCGAGGGACTGATTACCTCATCTTTTGTATATAGTTCTACTGTCTTCCTATTATGTCCTAGAATCTGTATTGATAAAGCCACTGGATGGCGAAACGTCTACTACAATAAAGATATCCAGATGTTGCACATGTGTCTTAACTTTCGTATAGCTTGTATATTGTACAAGCGAAGTACATCTTTGCTTGCCCCTGCACGGTGCCTCGTCATGGCTCTCATGGCGTTGAGTCTGAGTAGAGCACGTGACCTGACATACTCGGCCTGTTTCTGAACGGTCAGCTTTTTATCAATGTAGATTCCCAAGTACAGGTAGGAGCCTGTCCACTCAAGTTCTATATCCTGAATACGTAATCTATTCATAGGATCTGGTCCCTTGAACATCATTGCAAGAGATTTCTCGGCCGAGATCTTGAGGCCTAGTTCCTTGCAAGACTGTGTAATTAGGTCCAAAGCTCTCTGAGCCTGTCGTTCTAAATTGCCTTTCCCATTCACTACTAGTGCAAGATCATCAGCATAGCTGAGGAGCTGTGTACCACTATGAAAGGGAAGGCTCACAAGTTCCTGCATAAGGATGTTAAACAGGGTAGGACTGAGCACACCTCCTGGGGTGGAAGGGACTCGAGTATTTATAGTCAGGTTCAGAATGCTGAGGTCAGGTGGAGAATGCTGCATCTGATGATGTACCGAGTGGGGTTATAGAGTCTAAAATCTTACTTATCCAATCTCCTTTCCAAGCTACCCAAGATTTTAGACTCTATAACCCCACTCGGTACATCATCAGATGCAGCATCCTCCACCTGACCTCAGCATTCTGAACCTGACTATAAATACTCGCGTCCCTTCCACCCCAGGTAGATCTGTTTGTGACTTGAAAAAGCCCACTGTGTGGGCGAAACGTAGTCAATAAAGGATCACATTATACTGCATATGTGTTTATATTTCCAAATAGGCCTACTTCTGACTCTCAAAAGCGTAACAACCCCATTAGAAACAAACCACTGAACGGGTGGAGTTTAAACCCTTGTTGGATGAATCTTAAAAATTAGAGCCAATTGGATCAGTGGTTTACGCAATGGCCGGGAGTTTTTGGAATAAAGATAGGTTCAAACCCCACCCGTTCCGTGGGTTGTATTTCCAACATTTCTGACTGGCGAGCCTGATTGCTTCTACGAAGTAAATGGTCACAGATGCAGTGTGACATTTTATTGTGGCAACGTTTCGCTCTTCAAGGAGCTCTGTCAAGCCGTTAATAACACGACGAAGCTCCTGGAGAGCGAAACGTTGCCACAGTAAAATATCACAGCTATATCTGTATCTATTTGCCCAACATTTCGTCGATAATTCTGGCCAAAACTTCTTGTGCTAGGCTGGAGGTGCTATTCTTGTGACCAGGTAACTGGGCTAGTTCCATCTTCTACCACCACTCACGGGTGGAGGTGCTGTCCTTGTGGCCAGCTAACTGGGCTAATTCCATCTTCTACCACCACTCACGGGTGGAGGTGCTATCCTTGTGACCAGCTAACTGGGCTAATTCCATCTTCTACCACAACTCACGGGTGGAGGTGCTATCCTTGTGACCAGCTAACTGGGCAAATTCCATCTTCCACCACTCACGGGTGGAGGTGCTATCCTTGTGACCAGCTAACTGGGCTAATTCCATCTTCTACCACCACTCACGGGTGGAGGTGCTATCCTTGTGGCCAGCTAACTGGGCTAATTCCATCTTCTACCACCACTCACGGGTGGAGGTGCTACCCTTGTGACCAGCTAACTGAGCTAATTCCATCTTCTACCACCACTCACGGGTGGAGGTGCTATCCTTGTGACCAGCAAACTGGGCTAATTCCATCTTCTACAACCACTCACGGGTGGAGGTGCTATCCTTGTGACCAGCTAACTGGGCTAATTCCATCTTCTACCACCACTCACGGGTGGAGGTGCTATCCTTGTGACCAGCTAACTGGGCTAATTCCATCTTCTACCACCACTCACGGGTGGAGGTGCTATCCTTGTGACCAGCTAACTGGGCTAGTTCCATCTTCTACCACCACTCACGGGTGGAGGTGCTATCCTTGTGACCAGCTAACTGGGCTAATTCCATCTTCTACCACCACTCACGGGTGGAGGTGCTATCCTTGCGGCCAGCTAACTGGGCTAATTTCATCTACCATCACTCACAGGTGGAGGTGCTGTCCTTGTGGCCAGCTAACTGGGCTAATTCCATCTTCTACCACCACTCACGGGTGGAGGTGCTATCCTTGTGGCCAGCTAACTGGGCTAATTCCATCTTCTACCACCACTCACGGGTGGAGGTGCTATCCTTGCGGCCAGCTAACTAGGCTAATTCCATCTTCTACCACCACTCACGGGTGGAGGTGCTATCCTTGTGGCCAGCTAACTGGGCTAATTCCATCTTCTACCACCACTCACGGGTGGAGGTGCTATCCTTGTGACCAGCTAACTGGGCTAATTCCTTCTTCTACCACCACTCACGGGTGGAGGTGCTATCCTTGTGGCCAGCTAACTGGGCTAATTCCATCTTCCACCATCATTCACGGGTGGAGGTGCTATCCTTGTGGCCAGCTAACTGGGCTAATTCCATCTTCTACCACCACTCACGGGTGGAGGTGCTATCCTTGTGACCAGCTAACTGGCTAATTCCATCTTCTACCACCACTCACGGGGTGGAGGTGCTATCCTTGTGACCAGCTAACTGGGCTAATTCCATCTTCTACCACCACTCACGGGTGGAGGTGCTATCCTTGTGACCAGCTAACTGGGCTAATTCCTTCTTCTACCACCACTCACGGGTGGAGGTGCTATCCTTGTGGCCAGCTAACTGGGCTAATTCCATCTTCCACCATCATTCACGGGTGGAGGTGCTATCCTTGTGGCCAGCTAACTGGGCTAATTCCATTTTTTCTACCACCACTCACGGGTGGAGGTGCTATCCTTGTGACCAGCTACCTGGGCTAATTCCATCTTCTACCACCACTCACGGGTGGAGGTGCTATCCTTGTGGCCAGCTAACTGGGCTAATTCCATCTTCTACCACCACTCACGGGTGGAGGTGCTATCCTTGCGGCCAGCTAACTGGGCTAATTCCATCTTCTACCACCACTCACGGGTGGAGGTGCTATCCTTGCGGCCAGCTAACTAGGCTAATTCCATCTTCTACCACCACTCACGGGTGGAGGTGCTATCCTTGTGGCCAGCTAACTGGGCTAATTCCATCTTCTACCACCACTCACGGGTGGAGGTGCTATCCTTGTGACCAGCTAACTGGGCTAATTCCTTCTTCTACCACCACTCACGGGTGGAGGTGCTATCCTTGTGGCCAGCTAACTGGGCTAATTCCATCTTCCACCATCATTCACGGGTGGAGGTGCTATCCTTGTGGCCAGCTAACTGGGCTAATTCCATCTTCTACCACCACTCACGGGTGGAGGTGCTATCCTTGTGACCAGCTAACTGGGCTAATTCCATCTTCTACCACCACTCACGGGTGGAGGTGCTATCCTTGTGACCAGCTAAACTGGGCTAATTCCATCTTCTACCACCACTCCCCGGGTGGAGGTGCTATCCTTGTGACCAGCTAACTGGGCTAATTCCTTCTTCTACCACCACTCACGGGTGGAGGTGCTATCCTTGTGGCCAGCTAACTGGGCTAATTCCATCTTCCACCATCATTCACGGGTGGAGGTGCTATCCTTGTGGCCAGCTAACTGGGCTAATTCCATCTTCTACCACCACTCACGGGTGGAGGTGCTATCCTTGTGACCAGCTACCTGGGCTAATTCCATCTTCTACCACCACTCACGGGTGGAGGTGCTATCCTTGTGGCCAGCTAACTGGGCTAATTCCATCTTCTACCACCACTCACAGGTGGAGATGCTATCCTTGTGGCCAGCTAACTGGGCTAATTCCATCTTCTACCATCACTCACGGGTGGAGGTGATATCCTTGTGGCCAGCTACCTGGGCTAATTCCATCTTCTACCACCACTCACGGGTGGAGGTGCTATCCTTGTGGCCAGCTAACTGGGCTAATTCCATCTTCTACCACCACTCACGGGTGGAGGTGATATCCTTGTGACCAGCTAACTGGGCTAATTCCATCTACCATCACTCACGGGTGGAGGTGCTATCCTTGTGGCCAGCTAACTGGGCTAATTCCATCTTCTACCACCACTCACGGGTGGAGGTGCTACCCTTGTGACCAGCTAACTGGGCTAATTCCATCTACCATCACTCACGGGTGGAGGTGCTATCCTTGTGGCCAGCTAACTGGGCTAATTCCATCTTCTACCACCACTCACGGGTGGAGGTGCTACCCTTGTGACCAGCTAACTGGGCTAATTCCATCTTCCACCACCACTCACGGGTGGAGGTGCTACCCTTGTGACCAGCTAACTGGGCTAATTCCATCTACCACCACTCACGGGTGGAGGTGCTACCCTTGTGACCAGCTAACTGGGCTAATTCCATCTTCCACCACCACTCACTGGAAATGCTCAAAGACTTACATCCAGCAGGCTACTGGAGCTCTAGTCCCATTTTCTGTGAAACACAAACATACTAAGGAATACTTTACACCATTACTCTTGTGTTGTTTTTGTTGCTGAGTCTACACACTATCAGTCTCGTGGGAACTTGGAGATTTTGTGTGCTGGATGTGTGTGTGTGTGTTACATTCCATTAATCTTGAGGTGAATCTAGCACTTGTGTCTGTGTGTTGTCTTTGTTTATTTGGTTTTGAGGTTGAGTTAGAGTATTTGAAAGTAGTGATGTATTTGTTCTATTTGCTTGTATTTAAGGTGGTCTAGATTGTGGCTATGTTGTTGTTATTCTCTGGAACAGGATTATGTATCTGTGTAATGTATACACAGTGTATAAATCAGATACAGTATGGAGGTAATATTTCGCTCACCAGTGACGTTATAAATCCATGTATTGAATCCCTATTGGGCGAAACATCTTCATAAATAAAATACCAAGACCCCCTTTAATGTGAAATTGGTTATCACTCAAGTATGTCTATATCACTGCACTAAAGTTCTATTTTTTGAAAGATCGAAGTTTTAGATACATCTTACCACCATTTTCCAGTGACTGGTTTTTGAGATAATCGACTCAAACCCTTTGCTGGTTTTTGAGTTAATCGATTTAAAACAGTGATTGCTTTTCAGGTTGATCGAATTTAAACCGTGACTGGTTTTTGAGTTGCTTTAAACCCGTGATTTGGTAATCCTAGTCAAATGATATCACTATGTATACCTTCAGAGAGCTTCAGGGGTTACCGCCCCCGCTGCCTGGTTTATGACCAGGCTTCGTATTGGATCAGGACCTGATCAACCAGGCTGCGTGAAAAGCCGTCATGGGAACCACGTCCCGGCTGGTCAGGGACTGACTTAAAGTGTGTGTTCAGCGGCTGTTGAATAAGAGAGGAAATACATCGTGACCTCCAATCATGATGTAAGAACACTCTTGTGGCAAGACAATACTGTCTATACAACTGTTGTATTGATATGCAACATAAGATGGAGGCGTTTATTGCTGGTGCTGGAAGTTCTGTGGTTAGTACTGGAAGGTCTGTTGTTGGAAGCTCTGTGGTTAGTACTGGAAGGTCTGTTGTTGGAAGCTCTGTGGTTAGTACTGGAAGGTCTGTTGTTGGTGCTGGAAGCTCTGTGGTTAGTACTGGAAGGTCTGTTGTTGGTGCTGGAAGCTCTGTGGTTAGTACTAGTAGTTGTGTTGTTGTTGCTGGCAGCTCTGTGGTTAGTACTGGTAGTTCTGTTGGTGCTGGAAGCTCTGTGGTTAGTACTGGTAGTTCTGTTGGTGCTGGAAGCTCTGTGGTTAGCACTGGTAGTTCTGTTGGTGCTGGCAGCTCTGTGGTTAGTGAAGACACTGTACTCACCTAGTTGTACTCACCTAATTGAGGTTGCAGGGGTCGAGTCTAAGCTCCTGGCCCCGCCTCTTCACTGGTCGCTACTAGGTCACTCTACCAGAACCGTGAGCTTTATCATACCTCTGCTTAAAACTATGTATGGATCCTGCCTCCACTACATCGCTTTCCAAACTATTCCACTTCCTGACTACTCTGTAGCTGAAGAAATACTTCCTAACATCCCTGTGATTCATCTGTGTCTTCAACTTCCAACTGTGTCCCCATGTTGCTGTGTCCCATCTCTGGAACATCCTGTCTTTGTTCACCTTGTCAATTCCTCTCAGTATTTTGTATGTCGTTATCGTTGTGATTAGTGGCCACGGCTCTGTGATTTCTCGTTATTTCATTTAAGCGCTCTAACTCTCCTAAAAGCTTTATTTAAGCTCTTTCTTACTCTAGTAACACTTCTAGTGAGCTGTAGACCAACCTCTCGTGTATTTTCACACGAGGTATATTACCACCCCCAGGATGCCACCCACACCAGTCCACTAACACCCAGGATGCCACCCACACCAGTCCACTAACACCCAGGATGCCACCCACACCAGTCCACTAATACCCAGGATATGACCCACACCAGTCCACTAACAACCAGGATGTGACCCACGCCAGTCCACTCGCACCCAGGATGCCACCCACACCAGTCCACTAACACCCAGGATGCCACCTACACCAGTCCACTAACACCCAGGATGCCACCCACACCAGTCCACTAACACCCAAGATGCCACCCACACTAGTCCACTAACACCCAGGATGCCACCCACACCAGTCCACTAATACCCAGGATATGACCCACACCAGTCCACTAACAACCAGGATGTGACCCACACCAGTCCACTCGCACCCAGGATGCCACCCACACCAGTCCACTAACACCCAGGATGCCACCCACACCAGTCCACTAACACCCAGGATGCCACCCACACCAGTCCACTAACACTCAGGATGCCACCCACACCAGTCCACTAACACCCAGGATGCCACCCACACCAGTCCACTAACACCCAGGATGCCACCCACACCAGTCCACTAACACCCAGGATGCCACCCACACCAGTCCACTAACACCCAGGATGCCACCCACACCAGTCCACTAACACCCAGGATGCCACCCACACCAGTCCACTAACACCCAGGATGTGACTCACACCAGTCCACTAACACCCAGGATGCCACCCACACCAGTCCACTAACACCCAGGTACCTACTTACTGCTAGATAAACATAACATGTATAAGGAAACACATCGAAATGTTTCTACCCTGCCGGGAATCGAACCCGGGCCCTCCGTGTGTGAAGTGAGAGCTGTAGTCACCAGGTCACGGGGCACGAAGGACTGTACGTAACGTACGTTGCAATATATTGTGACAGTGGGTTTTCAATGTTGCTCTAACGTGTCGTAAGTGTATGTGAAGCTTCGTAACTGTATGTGAAGCTTCGTAACTGTATGTGAAGCTTCGTAACTGTATGTGAAGCTTCGTTACTGTATGTGAAGCTTTGTAATTGTATGTGAAGCTTCGTAACTGTATGTGAAGCTTCGTAACTGTATGTGAAGCTTCGTAACTGTATGTGAAGCTTCGTAACTGTATGTGAAGCTTCGTAACTGTATGTGAAGCTTCGTAACTGTATGTGAAGCTTCGTAACTGTATGTGAAGCTTCGTAACTGTATGTGAAGCTTCGTAACTGTATGTGAAGCTTCGTAACTGTATGTGAAGCTTCGTAACGCGTTATTAACAACGAAATAATAAAAAATATTGGTGTATCAACGAGAGTTTGGTTGGTTGGACAATGGAAAGGCGTCAATGATGGCGTCCACTCACCTGATGGTAGGACAAAGGTACAATACAAAGGTACAATACAATGCAGGCGCATTTTTTTAGAGAGGAAAAATAAACACCAGAATCATTCCAAAGAGTGAAAAGGTGTCACAAAGGTGTCTGAAAGGTGTCGTACAAAGGTGTCGTACAAAGGTGTCACAAAGGTGTCAGAAAAGTGTCGTACAAAGGTGTCGTACAAAGGTGTCACAAAGGTGTCACAAAGATGTCACAAAGGTGTCGTACAAAGGTGTCACAAAGGTGTCACAAAGGTGTCACAAAGGTGTCGTACAAATGTGTCACAAAGGTGTCACAAAGGTGTCGTACAAAGGTGTCACAAAGGTGTCACAAAGGTGTCACAAAGGTGTCGTACAAAGGTGTCACAAAGGTGTCACAAAGGTGTCGTACAAAGGTGTCGTACAAAGGTGTCACAAAGGTGTCACAAAGGTGTCACAAAGGTGTCACAAAGGTGTCACAAAGGTGCCACAAAGGTGTCATACAAAGGTGTCACAAAGGTGTCACAAAGGTGTCACAAAAGTGTCACAAAGGATACATAGGTGTGTCGTACTAAACCTCAGATACAGTACTCCCGTTATTTTTTTTTTTTTTTTTGGAAAAATTAAATATTTTCCAATTTCGTTGATTACTAACAAATTCGTTTTGATTAGTTCAGCGGGACTTTTTAAAATTAACTTTAAAATTGTTTGAGTATTGGGTGGTTATACTAACTGGGAAGTTACTAAATGTAATGATGGAATATGAAGGCCGGGACGAGCCCGTGGTTCACCAAAAGATGTAGAGGGGCCAAAACTAAGTGTGCAAGAGAATGGAAGAAGTGTAGAAGACAAAGGACCCAGGAAAATAAGGATAGTTGAAGAGCCAGAAGTTAATATGTACAGGTAAGGAGGGAGGCCCAACGGCAATAAGAAAATGATATTAGTAACGAAAGCCAAGTCTGACTTAGATTCTGTTGTACAGTCACATCAGGAGGTAAACAATAGTCAAGGACCAGGTAATCAGGCTGAGGAAGGACGGAGGGGAGATAACAAGAAACGACCGAGAAGTATGCGAGGAGCTCAACATAAGATTCAAAGAAGTATTTTCAGTGGAGACAGAAAGGGCACCAGAAAGCCGGAGTGGTGTGGTGCAACATCAAGTGCTGGATACAATACAACCGAGGAAGAGAGAATGAAGTTCATAAGCTGATAACATCTCTCCATGGGTCCAGAGAGAGCAGAGGCGCTCTGTGTGTAACTAATAACAATCTTCAACACATCTATTGAAACATGGCGACTACCTGAGGTGTTGCAGACAGGAGACAGACACGAAGCATTAAACTACAGACCAGTGTCTCTGACATGTATAATATGCAAATTATGAACAAGATTACCATGAGAAGAATGGTGGAACACCTAGAAAGGATTGAGGTTATTCACAACAACCAGCATGGTTTCAAGATAGGAAAATCCTGTGTAACAAACCTACTGGAGTTTTACGACAGGGTAACAACAGTAAGACAAGAGGGAGAGAAGTGGGCAGATTGCATTCTCTTGGGCTGTAAGAAGGCTTTTGACACACTTCCACACAACAGATTAGTTCAAAAGCCGGAGGATCAGGCAGGTATAATAGGGAAGGCACTGCAATAAATCAGAGAATTCCTGACAGAGGGGTAACAATGAGTCATGGTACGTGACGAGGTGTCAGAGTGGGCGCCTATGACGAGTGGGGTTCCACAGGGGTCAGTCTTAGGACCTGTGTTATTTCTGATATGTGAATGACATGACGAAAGTGGTCCTTGTTTACAGACGATGTGAAGCTATCGAGTAGAATTCAATAGGAGGCTCAGTCAGGACTACAAAGGAATCTGGACAGGCTGCAAGCCTGGTTCAGCAACTGGCTCCTGGAATTTAACCCAACCAAGTGCAAAGTAATGAAGATAAGGGAAAGGCGAAGAAGACCGCAGAGTACAGTCTAGGGGCCAAAGACTGCAAACTTCACTCAAGTAAAAGGATCTCGGGGTGAGTATAACACAGAGCACATCTACTGAGGCTCACATCACCCAAATAACTGATGCAGCATGTGGGCGCCTGACAAACCTAAGAATAGCATTCCGACACCTCTGTAAGGAATCGTTCGAGACTGTTTACATAGTGCATGTCAGGCCCATATTGGAGTATGTAGCACTAATCTAGAACACACACTTGGTCAGGGACGTCAGGAAATTAGTAAAAGAGCAAAGGTTTGCATCATGACTAGTCCAGGAGCTAAAGAGTGCAGGCACTGTACTTCCCACCGCCAGGAATCATTCAGAGTGCAGGCACTGTACTTCCCACCGCCAGGAATCATTCAGAGTGCAGGCACTGTACTTCCCACCGCCAGGAATCATTCAGAGTGCAGACACTGTACTTCCCACCGCCAGGAATCATTCAGAGTGCAGGCACTGTACTTCCCACGGCCAGGAATCATTCAGAGTGCAGACACTGTACTTCCCACCGCCAGGAATCATTCAGAGTGCAGACACTGTATTCCCACGCCAGGAAACATTCAGATGCAGACCTGTCCTCCCCCTCCAGGATCAAGTCCAGCGAACTGTTTCCCCTGAATCCCAAAAGGGTTCTAGCAGAAGAGTATTTTTAATCCATCTACTCTCAAATAAGACTGAAAAAAGCTGAGAAGTTATGCAGTATTCCTACGTTGGTATGTTTGGAAGAAAAAAATACAGCATTTCTTCAGTTGACTTTCTTGGTTCTTGTCCATTTTGTAGGAGTAATGCAATAGTGTGAAAAACCTTTCCTTTTTGTAAAAATTTCCGGGCGCCACATGTTGCTTCCCTAACTTGTACAATCTTTGAAAATATTTGGAAAGGGTTTGGCATATTCGTTTTTGTTTTTGTTGTGGCGGGAAACCCCTTGGGGCAGTCAACTGTGTCGGGGCCCCCCCCCCCCCCCCCCCCCCCCCTCCCCCCCCCCCCCCCGCCAAAAGAAGGACCCCTCCGGGAAACATTTTGGTTTCTTCCTGGCAGTCAACTTATCGGGGCCCAAGAAAAAGGATCCCCCAGGAAAATTTGGTTTTTTCCCTGGCAGTAAAACTGTATCGGGAAAGAAGAAGGTTTCCCCCAGGACAACTTGGTTTTTTCTGGCAGTCAACTGTATCGGACAAGAAGAAGGACCTCCGGGAAATTTTTGGGTTTTTTTTCCTGGCAGTAAAGTTTCGGGAAAAGAAAAAGGATCCCCCAGGAAAATTTTGGGTTTTTCTTCCGGGCAGTAATGTTCGGAAAAGAAAAAGGGTCTCCGGGAACAATCTTGGTTTCCCCGGGCAGTAAACTTATCGGGGAAAAGAAGAAGGGACCTCCGGGAACAATCTTGGTTTTTTCCGGGCGTCAACTGTGCAGAAACAAAAGGGATCCTCCGGGAAACAATTTTGGGTTCCTTCCCGGCAGTCAATGTTGGGACAACAAGAAGGATCCCCAGGAAAAAATTTTGGGTTTCCTTCCTGGAAAAAACTGTGTCAGGACAAAAAAGAAGATCCCCAGAAAAATTTTGGGTTCCTTCCACGTCAATGGTCAGGACAACAAAAAGGGATCCCCGGAACAATTTTGGGTTTCCCTTTCCCGGGCAGTCAACTGTGTCAGGACAAAAAGAGGACCTCCAAAATCTTGGTTCCTTCCGGCAGTAACTGGTCGGACAAAAAACAAAAATCTTCCAGGAACACGGGTTCCTTCCGGGCAGTCAACTATGTAGAACAACAGAAGGACCCCGGGAAAACTTGGTTTTTTCCGGGCAGTCAATGTGCGGCAAGAAAAAGGGGATCTCCAGAACATTTGGTTTTTTCCCGGGCACAAACTGTTTGGGACAGCAAAAAGGGTTCCCCGGACAATCTTGTTCCCTCCGGGGATTCAAACTTGTCGGAAAACAAAAAAGGATTTCCGGAACAATTTTGGGTTCCTTCCGGGCAGTCAACTGTGTCAGGACAAAAAGAAGGATCTCCCGGGAACAATCTTGGTTCCTTCCGGGCAGTCAACGTGTCGGACAACAAAAAGGATCTCCCGGGAAACAATCGGGGTTCCTTCGGGCAGTCAACTGTGTCGGGACAAAAAAAAAGGACCCCAAACAATTTTGGGTTTCCCTTCCTACAGTCAAACTGTGTCAAAAAACAAGAAGGGACCCTCCGGGAACAATCTTGGTTTTCCTTCCTGCGTCAAACTTGTCGGGACAACAAAAAGAATCCTCCGGAACAATTTGGTTCCTTCCGGGCAGTCAACTGTGTCAAAAACAACAAAAGGATCCCCGGAAAATCTTGGTTTCTTCCTGGCAGTCAACTGTGTCAACAAGAAGAAGGACCCCTCAGGAACAATTTTGGTTCTTCCTGGCATCAACTGTGGGGGAAGCAAGAAGGGACCCTCCAGGAACAATTTATTTCCTTTCCTGCATCAATGATCAGGACAAGAAAAAGGGGACCTCCAGGAACAACGGGTTCCCTTCGGGAATTTCAACTGTGTCAGGACAACGAAGGATCCCCGGAACAATTTGGTTTTCCTTCTGGCAGTCAACTTTGTCAGGAAAAAAAAAGAAGGACCCCGGGGAAAAAATCTTGTTCCTTTCCTGGTAGTCAACTTGTCGGGAAAAACAAGAAGGATCCTCCGGAACAATCTTGGTTCCTTCCTGGCATCAATGTGTCGGGGAAAAAAAAAACCCCTTAGGAACAATTTTTGGTTCCTTCCTGGCAGTCAACTGTGCGGGAAAACAAAAAAAATCCCCGGAAACAATTTGGGTTCCCTTTCCCTGGCAGTCAACTGTGTCAAAACAAGAAGAGAATCCCCAGGAACATTTTTGATTGGTAAGTCCTGTACCCTTTAAATGCCCTGTAATCGGGGTACAATCCTGGCCCCTTTCGTCCCTCTGAAAATGTTGAGGTACGTCGGGGGGGTCCCATTAGTGCCTCTGTAATGTTGAGGTACGTCCCTGGACCCATTATGTGCTTCTAATGTGGAGAACGTCCCGGGTACCCATTATGTACGTCTGTAATGTTAAAGGTACAGTCCGTGGACCCATTATTGGGGCCTTGTAATCGAGGGGGGTACAATCCTGGACCCTTTAGTCCTCTGTAATGTTGAGTACATCGTGGACCCTTTATGTCCTCGTAATGTTGAAGGTACTCGTGGACCCATTATGTGCTTCGTCAAGTTGAATACCAGCCCCTGTACCATTTGAAACGCCCCTGAATTTTAAGTACATCCGTGGCCCATTATGGATCTGTAATATGAGGAACAATCCTGGCCAAATTAGTGCCTCTGTAATGTGAGGTACATCGTGGACCCATTATGTGCTTCTGTAATGTTGAGATCAGCCTGTCCCAAAAGGTAACTCTGTAATGTTGAGATACAGTCCCTTACCCATTATGTACTCTGAAATGTAGAGGTACAGTCCCTGTACCCATTATGGCCCTGTAATATGAGGTAAATCCTGGGACCATTACGTCCTTGTAATGTTGAGGACACGGGCCCCATTATGTGCCTCTGTAATGTTGAGGTACAGCCCGGGACCCATTTTGTGCCTCTGAAATTTGAGGAACTTTTCCCGGGACTCATTATTTGCCTTTGTAATGTTGAGGTACAGTCCCTGAAACCCATTATGGCCTCTGAAATTTGAGGTACAGTCCCCGGGCCCCATTATGTGCCCTGAAATTGTTTGAGGTACAGTTCCAGACCCCAATATGTGCCTCTGTAATGTTGAGTACAGTTCCTGGACCCATTATTGCCTTTGTAATTGAGGTACAGTCCTTTTACCCATTATTACCTCTGTAATGTTAGAGGTACAGGTCTTGGACCATTATGTACTCTGTAATGTTGGGTACAGTCCTGTACAATTATGTGCATGTAATGTTGAGGTACAGTCCGTGGACCCATTATGTGCCTCTGTAATGTTGAGGTACATTTCCTGGACCCATTATGTGCCTTTGTAATGTTGAGGTACAGTCCCTGTACCCATTATGTGCCTCTGTAATGTTGAGGTACAGCCCCTGTACCCATTATGTGCCTCTGTAATGTTGGGGTAACACTCCTGGACCATTATGTACCTCTGTAATGTTGAGGTACAGTTCCTGGACCCACTATGCGCCTCTGTAATCTGTTGACAACTCCCATGTCTATCAGGCAAGACTTTCATCTGGTTTTTCATGAAATTCGGGTTATAGTAGTTATGTAACTGTATTCTGATGATCAGTTATACACGGATTTACTTAAGAAACTTGTCAGGGTCAGATGTAAATAATTACGAAGTTCCTTAGATAATATTTTAGGTCAGGTTTTTGTATCAAAAATATATAAGAATCGTAACGATTTGTAACACTGAATAGCACGTGTTGCTTTATATTGCACAAAAGTATATTCAATAAGTGTCCCTGCTGTCTAAGTTTAGATTGTATATTCTCAGTGTTGGGGTGCTGTATATTTTCATTTTGGGGGGTGTTGTATATTTCTCAGTGTTGTGGTTGATATTTCAGTGTGGAAAGGTGCTGTATATTCTCGGTTGGAGGTGCGTATATTTCTCAGTTTTGGGAGGTCTGTATTTTCTCAGTTTTGGGAGGTGCTGTATATTTCTCAGTGTTGGTGTTTTGTATATTTCTTAGTGTTGGAGTTGCTGTATATTTCTCAGTGGTTGAGGTGCTGTATATTCTCAGTGTTGGAGGTCCCTGTATATTTCTCAGTGTTGGAGGGCTGTATATTTCTTATTTGTTTGGAGGTGACTGTATATTTCTCTGTGTTGGACGTGCTGGTATATTTCTCATTTGTTGGAGGTCTGTATATTCCAGTTTGGAGGTGCTGTATATTTTCAGGGTGGAGTGCTGTATTTTTCTCATTTGTTGGAGGGCTGTAATTTCTCAGTGTGGAGGTGCTTAATTTCTCAGTGTTGGAGGTGCTTATATTCTTATGTTGGAGTGCCTGTATATTCTCATGTGGAGTGCTGTATATTCTCAGTGTTGGAGGGCTGTGTATATTTCCAGGTTGGAGTGCTGTATATTTCTTAGTGTTGGGTGCTGATTTCCTTTTTGGACGTGCTGTTATTTCAAGTGTTGGAGGGCTGTAATTTCTCAGTGTTGAGGTGCTTATATTTCTCGTGTTGGAGGTGTGTATATTTCTCAGTGTTGAGTGCTGTATATTTTCTTAGTGTTGGAGGGCCCTGTATAATTTCCCCAGTGTGGAGTGCTGTTTTTTCTCAGTGTTGGAGGTGCTGTAAAAATTTCTCAGTGTTTGGAGGTGCTGTATATTTCTCAGTGTGAGGTGCTGAAATTTTTCTCAGTGTTGGAGGTTCTGTATATTTCTCATGTTGGAGGTGCGTAATTTCTCCAGTGTTGGGTGCTGTATATTCTCAGTTTTGGGAGGTCTGAATATTCTCAGTTTGGAGAATGTTTGTTTATTTCTAAAGTGTTGGAGGGCTGTATTTTTCCCTCAGTGTTGAGGTGTTTGTATATTTCCAGTGTGGGGGTGCTGTATATTCTCAGTGTTGGGGGCTTTTATATTTCTCATGTTGGAGGTGCTGTATATTTCTCAGTGTTAGAGGTGCTGTATATTTCTCTTTGGTTGGAGTTGCGTAGATTTCTCATGTTGAGGTGCTCTTATTTTCAGTGTTGGAGGTGCTGTATATTTCTTATTTTGGGAGATGCTGAATATTTCTAAGTTTGGAGGTGCTGTATATTTCTCAGTGTTTGGAGTGCTGTATTATTTCCTCAGTGTTGGAGGTGCTGTATATTTCCCCAAGTGTTGAGAAGCTGTATATTTCCAGTGTTGGAGATGCTGTAATTTCTCAGTTTTGGGAGGTTTGTATTTTCTCAGTGTTGGAGTGCTGTATATTTTCCGGTGTTGGAGGTGCATGTATATTTCTCATGTTTGGGAGATGCTGTATATTTCTCGTGTTGGGAGGTGCTGTATTTTCTCAGTGTTGAAGGTGCTGTAATTTCTCAGTGTTGGAGATGCTGTATATTTCTCAGTGTTGGAGGTGCTTGTATTTTTATCGTGCGGGAGGTGCTGTATTATTTCTCAGTGTTGGAGGTGCTGTATATTTCTCAGTGTTGGATCTGTATATTCTCAGTGTTGAGATGCTGATATTCTCAGTGTTGGAGATGCTGTATATTTCTCATGTTGGAGATGCTGTATATTTCTCGTGTTGGGAGTCTGTCTATTTTCTCAGTGTTGGAGGTGCTGTTATATTTCCCTCAAGTGTTGAGATTGCGGGATATTTCTCATGTTGGATGGTTGTTGTATATTTCTCACTGTTGGAGGGCTGTATATTTCTCAGTGTTGGAAAGGTCTGTATGTTTTCAGGTGGAAAGACCTGTATTTTTCTGTGTTGGAGATGCTGTAATTTTCCAGTGTTGAGTTTGCTGTATTTTCTCATGTTGGAGGTGCTGTATTATTTCTCAGTGTTGAGGTGTTTGTTATTTCTCAGTGTTGGAGTGCTGTATATCTCAGTGTTGGAGGGTGCTGTATATTCTCAGTGTTGGAGGTGCTGAAATTTTCCAGTGTTTGGAAGGTGTATATTTCTCAGGTTGGGGTGCTGTATATTTTCGTTTTGGAGGTGCGGTATATTTCTTAGTGTTGGAGGTGCTGAAATATTTTCTCAGTGTTGGAGGTGCTGTATATTTCTCAGTTTTTGTAGGTGCTGTAATTTCCAGTGTTTGGAGGTGCTGGTATATTTCTTAGTGTTGGAGGTGCGTATATTTCTCTGTGTTGGACGTGCTGTATATTTCTCAGTTTTGGGAGTGCTGTATATTTCTCCAGTGTTGGAGGTGCTGTATTTTCTTCAGTGTTGGAGGTGCTGTATATTTTCTCATGTTGGAGGTGCTGTATATTTCTTAGTGTTGGAGGTGCTGTATATTTCTCCAGTGTTGGGGGTGCTGTATATTTCTCAGTTTTGGGAGGTGCTGTATATTTCTCAGTTTTGGAGGTGCTGTATATTTCTCAGTGTTGGAGGTCTGTATATTTCTCAGTGTTGGAGGTTCTGTATATTTCTCAGTTTTTGGAGGTGCGTTATTTCTCAGTGTTGGAGGTGCTGTATATTTCTCAGTGTTGGAGGTGCTTTAATTTCTCAGTGTTGGGAGATGCTGTATATTTCTCATGTTGGAGGTGCTGTTATTTCTCAGTGTTGGGGGTCCCTGTATATTTCTCAGTTTTTGGAGGTGCTGTATATTTTCTCAGTGTTGGAGGTGCGTATATTTCTCAGTGTTGGAGGTGCTGTATATTTTCAGTTTTAGAGGTGCTGTATATTTCTCATTGTTGGAGATGCTGTATATTTCTCAGTGTTGGAGGTGCTCTATATTTCTCAGTGTTGGAGGTGCTGTATATTTCTTAGTGTTGGAGATGCTGTATATTTCTAAGTGTTGGAGGTGCTGTATATTTCTCAGTGTTGGAGGTGCTGTATATTTCTCAGTGTTGGAGGTGCTGTATATTTCTCGTGTTTGAGAAGCTGTATATTTTCTCAGTGTTTGGAGATGCTGTATATTTCTCAGTGTGGAGGTGTTGTTTATTTTTAAAGTTTTGGGGAGGTGCTGTATATTTCTCAGTGTTGGAGGTGCTGTATATTTCTCAGTGTTGGAGATGCTGTATATTTCTCAGTGTTGGAGGTGCTGTATATTTCTCAGTGTTGAAGGTGCTGTATATTTCTCAGTGTTGGAGATGCTGTATATTTCTCAGTGTTGGAGGTGCTGATATTTTCAGTGCGGGAGGTGCTTTTATATTCTCAGTGTTGGAGTGCTGATATTTCTCAGTGTTGGAGATGCTGTATTTTTCCCTCAGTTTTTGGAGATGCTGTATATTTCTCAGTGTTGGAGATGCTGTATATTTCTCGGGGTTGGAGTGCTGTATATTTCTCATGTTGGAGGTGCTGAAATATTTCTCAGTGTTGGAGGTGCTGTATATTTCTCAGTGTTGGGATGCTGTATATTCTCATTTTGGGAGGTGTTGTATATTTCTCATTTTGGGAGGTGCTGAAATATTTCTCAGTGTTGGAGGTCTGTATTTTCTCAGTGTTGGAGACGCTGTATTTTTCGTGTTGGAGATGCTGTATATTTTCCAGTTTTGGAGATGCTGTATATTTCTCAGTGTTGGAGGTGCTGTATATTTCTCAGTTTTGGGAGGGTTTGTATATTTCTCAGTGTTGGAGGTGCTCTATATTTCTCAGTGTTGGAGGTGCTGTATATTTCTCAGTGTTGGAGAGCTGCATATTTCTCAGTGTTTGGAGATGCTGTATTTTTCTCAGTGTTGGAGATGTTTGTATTTTCTAAGTGTTGGAGGTCCCTGTATATTTCTCAGTGTTGGAGGTGCTGTATATTTCTCAGTGTGGAGTGCTGTATATTTCTAAGTGTTGGAGATGCTGTATATTTCTCAGTGTTGGAGGTGCTGTATATTTCTCAGTGTTGGAGGTGCTGTATATTTCTCAGTGTTGGAGGTGCTGTATATTTCTCAGTGTTGGAGATGCTGTATATTTCTCAGTGTTGGAGATGCTGCATATTTCTCAGTGTTGGAGATGCTGTATATTAGTCAGTGTTGGAGATGCTATATTTCTCAGTGTTGGAGATGCTGCATATTTCTTAGTGTTGGAGATGCTGTATATTTCTCAGTGTTGGAAATGCTTTTATTTTCGTTTTGGAGATGCTGTATATTTCTAAGTGTTGGAGGTGCTGTATATTTCTCAGTGTTGGAGGTGCTGTATATTTCTCAGTGTTGGAGGTGCTGTATATTTCTCAGTGTTGGAGGTGCTGTATATTTCTCAGTGTTGGAGATGCTGTATATTTCTCAGTGTTGGAGATGCTGTATAATTTCTCAGTGTTGGAGATGTGAATTATATTTTCAGTGTTGGAGTGCTGTATATTTCTATGTTTGGAGATGCTGCATTTTTCTCAGTGTTGGAGATGCTGTATATTTCTCAGTGTTGGAGTTGCTGTATATTTCTCAGGGTTGGAGGTGCTGTATATTTCTCATGTGGAGGTGTGTATATTTCTCAGTGTTGGAGGTGCTGTATATTTCCCATGTTGGAGTTGCTGTATATTTCTCAGTGTTGGGATGCTGTATATTTCTCAGTGTTGGAGATGCTTTATTTTTAGTGTTGGAGTGTGATATTTGTCAGTGTTTGAAAATGCTGCATATTTCTCAGTGTTGGAGATCCCTGCATATTTCTCATGTTGGAGATGCTGTAATTTTCCCTCAGTGTTGGAGATGTTTTATATTTCTCAGTTTTTGGAGATGGCTGTATATTTCTCAGTTTTTGAGATGCTGCATATTTCTCAGTGTTGGAGATGCTGTATATTTCTCAGTGTTGGAGATACTGTATATTTCTATGTGTTGGAGATGCTGTATATTTCTCAGTGTTGGAGATGCTGTATTTTCTCATGTTGGAGTGCTGTATATTTCTCAGTTTTTTGAGATGCTGATATTTCTCATGTTGGAGATGCTGTATATTTCTCAGTGTGGAGATACTGTATATTTCTGTGTTGGAGTGCTGTATATTTCTCAGTGTTGGAGATGCTGTATATTTCTCAGTGTTGGAGATGCTGTATATTTCTCAGTGTTGGAGATGCTGTATATTTCTTAGTGTTTGAGGTGCTGTATATTTCTCTGTGTTGGAGGTGCTGTATATTTCTCAACGTTGGAGGTGCTGTATATTTCTCAGTGTTGGAGGTGCTGTATATTTCTCATTGTTGGAGGTGCTGTATATTTCTCAGTGTTGGAGGTGCTGTATATTTCTCAGTGTTGGAGGTGCTGTATATTTCCCAGTGTTGGAGATGCTGTATATTTCTCAGTGTTGGAGATGCTTTATATTAGTGTTGGAGATGTATATTTGTCAGTGTTTGAGATGCTGTATATTTCTCAGTGTTGGAGATGCTGTATATTTCTCAGTGTTGGAGATGCTGTATATTAGTTCAGTGTTGGAGATGCTATATATTTCTCAGTGTTGGAGATGCTGTATATTTCTCGGTGTTGGAGATGCTGTATATTTCTCAGTGTTGGAGATGCTGTATATTTTTCAGTGTTGGAGATGTGTATATTTCTCAGTGTTGGAGATGCTATATATTTCTCAGTGTTGGAGATGCTGTATATTTTTCAGTGTTTGGAAAGATGCTGTATATTTCTCAGTGTTGGAGATGCTGTATATTTCTCAGTGTTGGAGATGCTGTATATTTCTCAGTGTTGGAGATGCTGTATATTTCTCAGTGTTGGAGATGCTGTATATTTCTCAGTGTTGGAGATGCTATATATTTCTCAGTGTTGGAGATGCTGTATATTTCTCAGTGTTGGAGATGCTGTATATTTCTCAGTGTTGGAGATGCTGTATATTTCTCAGTGTTGAAGATGCTGTATATTTCTCAAGTTGGAGATGCTGCATTTTTTCTCAGTGTTTGGAGATGCTGTATATTTCTCATGTTGAGGATGCTGTATATTTCTCAGTGTTGGAGATGCTATATATTTCTCAGTGTTGGAGATGCTGTATATTTCTCAGTGTTGGAGGTGCTGTATATTTCTCAGTTTTGGAAAATCTGTATTTTTTCTCATGTTGGAGATGCTGTAATAATTCTCATTGTTGGAGATGCTGAAATTTTCTCAGTGTTGGAGATCTGTATATTTCTCAGTGTTGGAGATGCTGCATTTTTCTCGTGTGGAGATGCTGTATATTTCTCATTTGTTGGAGATGCTGTATGTTTCTACGTGTTGGGGGTGCGTATATTTCTCAGTGTTGGAGGGCTGTATATTTTCAGTGTTGGAGTGCTGATATTTCTCAGTGTTGGAGATGCTGTAAAATTTCTCAGTGTTGGAGGTGCTGTATATTTCTCAGTGTTGGAGGTGCTGTATATTTCTCAGTGTTGGAGGTGCTGTATATTTCTCAGTGTTGGAGATACTGTATATTTCTCAGTGTTGGAGATGCTTTATATTAGTGTTGGAGATGTATATTTGTCAGTGTTTGAGATGCTGTATATTTCTCAGTGTTGGAGGTGCTGTATATTTCTCAGTGTTTGAGGTGCTGTATATTTCTCAGTGCTGGAGGTGCTGTATATTTCTCAGTGTTGGAGATGCTGCATATATCTCAGTGTTGGAGATGCTGTATATTTCTCAGTGTTGGGAGATGCTGTATTTTCTACGGGGTTGGAGATGCTGTATATTTTATCTGTGTTGGAGATGCTGTATTTCTCAGTGTTGAGTGCTGTATATTTCTCAGTGTTTGGGGATACTGATATTTCTCAGTTTTGGAGATGCTGTATATTTCTCGTGTTGGGATGCTGTATGTTTCTATGTGTTGGAGTGCTGTATTTTTCCCTCAGTGTTGGAGATGCTGCATATTTCTCAGTGTTGGAGATGCTGTATATTTCTCAGTGTTGGAGATGCTGTATATTTCTCAGTGTTGGAGGTGCTGTATATTTCTCAGTGTTTGAGATGCTGTATATTTCTCAGTGTTGGAGGTGCTGTATATTTCTCAGTGTTGGAGGTGCTGTATATTTCTCAGTGTTGGAGGTGCTGTATATTTCTCAGTGTTGGAGATGCTGTATATTTCTCAGTGTTGGAGGTGCTGTATATTTCTCAGTGTTGGAGGTGCTGTATTTTTTCTCAGTGTTGGGGGTTTGCTGTTATATTTCTCAGTGTTGGAGGTGCTGTATATTTCTCAGTGTGGAGGTGCTGATATTTCTCATGTTGGAGGTGCTGTATATTTTCTCAGTGTTGGAGGCTATATATTTCCAGTTTTGGAGATGCTGTATATTTCTCAGTGTTGGAGATGCTGTATATTTCTCAGTGTTGGAGATGCTTTATATTAGTGTTGGAGATGTATATTTGTCAGTGTTTGAGATGCTGTATATTTCCGTGTTGGAGGTGCTGTATATTTCTCAGTGTTGAGTGCTGTATATTGTTAGTTTTGGGGAGATGCAAATATATTTCTCAGTGTTGGGAATGCTGCTATTTCTCAGTGTTGGAGAGCTCATATTTCTCAGTGTTGGAGAGCTGTATATTTCTCAGTGTTGGAGATGCTTTATATTTTCAGGGGTTGGGGAGATGCTGTATATTTCTCAGTGTTGGAGATGCTGCAATTTCTCAGGGGTTGGAGATGCTGTATATTTTCAGTGTTGGAGATGCTGTATTTTTCTCAGTGTTGGAGATGCTGTATATTTCCAGTGTGGATTATTTTATTTCTCAGTTTTTGGGAGATGCTGTATATTTCTCAGGTTTTGGAGGTGCTGTATATTTCTCAACGTTGAAGGTGCTGTATATTTCTCATGTTGAATGCGGGTATTTTTTCTCACTGTTGGAGGTGCTGTATATTTCCCAGTGTTGGAGATGCTGTATATTTCTCAGTGTTGGAGGTGCTGTATATTTCTCAACGTTGAAGGTGCTGTATATTTCTCAGTGTTGGAGATGCTGTATATTTCTCACTGTTGGAGGTGCTGTATATTTCCCAGTGTTGGAGATGCTGTATATTTCTTAGTGTTGGAGATGCTGTATATTTCTCAGTGTTGGAGATGCTTTATATTAGTGTTGGAGATGTATATTTCTCAGTGTTTGAGATGCTGTATATTTCTCAGTGTTGGAGATGCTGTATATTTCTCAGTGTTGGAGATGCTGTATATTAGTCAGTGTTGGAGATGTTTAATTTTTCAGTGTTGGAGATGCTGTATATTTCTCAGTGTTGGAGATCTGTAAAATTTCTCAATGTTGGAGATGCTGTATATTTCTCAGTGTTGGAGATGCTGTATATTTCTCAGTGTTGGAGATGCTATATATTTCTCAGTGTTGGAGATGCTGTATATTTTTCAGTGTTGGAGATGCTGTATATTTCTCAGTGTTGGAGATGCTATATATTTCTCAGTGTTGGAGATGCTGTATATTCTCAGTTTTGGGAAAGATGTGTTATTTCTCGTGTTGGAGATGTATATATTTCTCAGTGTTGGAGATGCTATATATTCTCAGTGTTGGAGATGCTTATATTTCTCAGTTTTGGAGTGCTTATATTTCCAGTTTTGGGGGTGCTGTATATTTCTCGTGTTGGAGATGCTGTATTTTCTCTCGTGTTGAAGATGCTGTATATTTCTCAGTGTTGGAGATGCTGTATATTTCTCAGTGTTGGAGATGCTGTATATTTCTCAGTGTTGGAGATGCTGTATATTTCTCAGTGTTGGAGATGCTGTATATTTCTCAGTGTTAGAGATGCTGTATATTTCTCAGTGTTGGAGATGCTGTATATTTCTCAGTGTTGGAGATGCTGTATATTTCTAAGTGTTGGAGATGCTGCATATTTCTCAGTGTTGGAGATGCTGTATATTTCTCAGTGTTGGAGATGCTGTATATTTCTCAGTGTTGGAGATGCTGTATATTTCTCAGTGTTGGAGATGTTGTATATTTCTCAGTGTTGGAGATGCTGTATATTTCTCAGTGTTGGAGATGCTAGTTATTTACCTAATATGGCACTGATAATCTCTAGTGATTTCAACAGGTGTCTGTGACCCTTGTGGGTTTAGCGCCTAGTTTTGACTATAATAATAATAGTGACTTAAAAGGCTCTTGCCTGCCATTTTCACATTACTTGAAGGAATTTCTGACCAGACAGAAAAAAAGACGAAACATTGTAGGAAATGTAATTTATTCAGAGTTTAATAAAGGAATCTGATACTACTGCCATAAAGTCTCTTTGATAAAGGTTCGAACCCCATATTTAAAGTGTCATGGAGGTGATAATGGAGTAAAGGTTCGAACCCCTTTAAATTTAAAGTGTCATGGAGGTGGTAATGAATAAAGGTTCGAACCCTTATTAAAGTTTTCATGGAGGTGGTAATGGAGTAAAGGTTCGAACCCCATATTTAAAGTGTCATGGAGGTGGTAATGGAGTAAAGGTTCGAACCCCTTATTTAAAGTGTCATGGAGGTGATAATGGAGTAAGGTTGGGAACCCCTTATTTAAAGTGTCATGGAGGTGGTAATGGAGTAAAGGTTCGAACCCCTTATTTAAAGTGCCATGGAGGTGATAATGGAGTAAAGGTTCGAACCCCTTATTTAAAGTGTCATGGAGGTGGTAATGGAGTAAAGGTTCGAACCCCTTATTTAAAGTGTCATGGAGGTGATAATGGAGTAAAGGTTCGAACCCCTTATTTAAAGTGTCATGGAGGTGGTAATGGAGTAAAGGTTCGAACCCCTTATTTAAAGTGTCATGGAGGTGATAATGGAGTAAAGGTTCGAACCCCTTATTTAAAGTGTCATGGAGGTGGTAAGGAGTAAAGGTTCGAACCCCTTATTTAAAGTGTCATGGAGGTGATAATGGAGTAAAGGTTCGAACCCCTTATTTAAAGTGTCATGGAGGTGATAATGGGGTAAAGGTTCGAACCCCACATCTAAAGTCATACAACAGGTGTCGTGGGGAATATAATTGTGAATACACATCAAATAATATTATTTAAAGGTTAATGAGGGTAATTAAGTTAATTAACAAATCTAACAAGGACATGAACTGTCTTATTAAGAAGTAATTAATGTCAGGATAAGGTAAATAAAGGGACAAATTGATATCTTGACAGGAGAGAAGACGGGCGAGACGCTACGGTGTTAGAAACCTTAATTATCACCGTAACTGCTACAGCACAGTAACACGTACAGTGTAGTTATGACGTTACTCCTACGTCCGTCTTACTTCAGACGTTGTAACAGCATATATATAAGTGTTGTGTTTATGGGACTGTCAACACAAGTCCAGTAATTTGTGGGACTTACAAAGGTGTTGTAATCTGTGTGAAATTCCAGCCTGTAAATCTGAGAGACACCAAGTTGTTAGACTACAACTCACGTCCTAGTCGACAAGCGTCTAGATCTTTGACAGTAGAGTTGTAACAGGTCAGATACTTGAGGTCCACAGTAACTGTGGTCAGTGACAGTCAGACACTTGAGGTCCACAGTAACTGTGGTCAGTGACAGTCAGATACTTGAGGTCCACAGTAACTGTGGTCAGTGACAGTCAGATGCTTGAGGTCCACAGTAACTGTGG
Organism: Cherax quadricarinatus; assembly: GCF_026875155.1. Lineage (NCBI taxonomy): Eukaryota > Metazoa > Arthropoda > Malacostraca > Decapoda > Parastacidae > Cherax > Cherax quadricarinatus. Next base: position 28,475,098 of record NC_069464.1, on the reverse strand, counting down.
TCAGTGCCAGTCAGATACTTGAGGTCCACAGTAACTGTGGTCAGTGCCAGTCAGATACTTGAGGTCCACAGTAGCTGAGGACAGTGCCAGTCAGACACTGAGGTCCACAGTAACTGTGGTCAGTGCCAGTCAGACACTTGAGGTCCACAGTAACTGAGGTCAGTGCCAGTCAGACACTAGAGGTCCACAGTAACTGTGGTCAGTGCCAGTCAGACACTTGAGGTCCACAGTAACTGAGGTCAGTGCCAGTCAGATACTTGAGGTCCACAGTAACTGTGGTCAGTGCCAGTCAGATACTTTTAGGTCCCAGTAACTGGGTCACTGCCAGTCCCGATCTTGAGGTCCACATAACTGGGTCAGTGCCAGTCAGACACTTGAGATCCACAGTAACTGAGGACAGTGCCAGTCAGACACTTGAGGTCCACAGTAACTGAGGTCAGTGCCAGTCAGACTCTAGAGGTCCACAGTAACTGAGGACAGTGCCAGTCAGACACTTGAGGTCCACAGTAACTGAGGACAGTGCCAGTCAGACACTTGAGGTCCACAGTAAAATGAGGTCAGTGCCAGTCAGACACTAGAGGTCCACAGTAATGAGGTCAGTGCCATCAGACACTTTAGGTCCAAAAGTAACTGAGGCCAGTGCCCGTCAGACACTTGAGTTTCCCAGTAACTGAGGGCCCGCGCAGTCAGACACTAGAGGTCAACAGTAACTGAGGCCAGTGCCAGTCAGACACTAGAGGTCCACAGTAACTGAGGCCAGTGCCAGTCAGACACTAGAGGTCCATAGTAACTGAGGCCAGTGCCAGTCAGACACTAGAGGTCCACAGTAACTGAGGTCAGTGCCAGTCAGACCTAAGGTCCACAGTAATGAGGCCAGTGCCCGTCAGACACTAGAGGTCCCCAGTAACTGGGTCAGTGCCATCAGACACTAGAGGTCCACAGTAACTGAGGTCAGTGCCAGTCAGACACAAGAGGTCCACAGTAACTGAGGTCAGTGCCAGTCAGACACTAGAGGTCCACAGTAACTGAGGCCAGTGCCAGTGAGACACTTGAGGTCCACAGTAACTGAGGTCAGTGCCAGTCAGACACTTGAGGTCCACAGTAACGGAGGGGCATGCCAGTCAGACACTAGAGGTCCACAGTAACTGAGGCCAGTGCCAGTCAGACACTTGAGGTCCACAGTAACGGAGGTCAGTGCCAGTCAGACACTAGAGTCACAGTACTGAGGCCAGTGCCAGTCAGACCTTGAGGTCCACAGTAACTGAGGCCAGTGCCAGTCAGACACTTGAGGTCCACAGTAACGGAGGTCAGTGCCAGTCAGACACTAGAGGTCCACAGTAACTGAGGCCAGTGCCAGTCAGACACTTGAGGTCCACAGTAACGGGGTCAGTGCCAGCAACACTAGAGGTCCCACAGTAACTGAGGCCAGTTTCCCGTCAGACACTTGAGGTCCACATAACTGAGGTCAGTGCCGTCAGACACTTGAGGTCCACAGTAACGGGTCGTGCCCTTCAGACCTAGAGGTCCACAGTAACTGAGGCCAGTGCCAGTCAGGACACTTGAGGTCCACAATAACGGAGGTCAGTTTCCAGTCAGACACTTTGAGGTCACAGTAACTGAGGTCAGTGCCAGTCAGACACTAGAGGTCCACAGTAACTGAGGTCAGTGCCAGTCAGACACTTGAGGTCCACAGTAACGGAGGTCAGTGCCAGTCAGACACTAGAGGTCCACAGTAACTGAGGTCAGTGCCAGTCAGACACTAGAGGTCCACAGTAACTGAGGTCAGTGCCAGTCAGACGCTAGAGGTCCACAGTAACGGAGGTCAGTGTCAGTCAGACGCTAGAGGTCCACAGTAACTGAGGTCAGGTAACACTCGCTTGTACTCGCATCAAAGATTATCTGGTAACACTTGTTTTTGCTGAGACATTTCTCGCCTCTGTCCTGCTCTTCGGCTTGAGAAACCACATGGTGTTACTGCACTGTGTGTGTACAATACTATTTAGGAGCCTGGGAACAAAGGATTTGTTATTTAAAAAATAGGAGAGGAGAGTTATTAAATGGAGAGTTAGAGGTATTGGGAAGATGGAGGGAATATTTTGAGGAATTGTTAAATGTTGATGAAGATAGGGAAGCTGTGATTTCGTGTATAGGGCAAAGGAGGAATAACATCTTTAGGAGTGAGGAAGAGCCAGTTGTGAGTGTGGGGAAATTTGTGAAGGCGTAGGGAAATGAAAGGGTGGTAAAGGCAGCCGGATTGATGGGATTAAGACAGAATTGTTAAAAGCAGGGGGGATATAGTTTTGAGTGGTTGGGCAATTATTTAATAAATGTAGGAAGAGGTAAGGTACCTAGGGATTGGCAGAAGCATGCATAGTTCTTTGTATAGGCAAAGGGATAAAGAGAGTGCAAAAATTAAGGGGGTAAGTCTCTGAGTATAACCTGGGAAAATGTATGGTAGAGTTATTATTGAAAGAATTAAGGGGTAAGTTGGAGAATAGGATGCAATGAACAAGGAGGCCCTTAGGAAAGGGAGGGGTGTGTGGACCAGGTGTTTACAGTGAAAAACAATAATAGTAACAGTATTTTAGATAAGGCTAAGAGGTCTTGGTGGCATTTATGGATTTGGAAAAGGCGTATGACAGGTGGAAAGAGGGCAATGTGGCAATGTTTGCAAGTGTTGGTGTAGGAGGTAGGTTTCTGAAAGCAGTGAAAGTTTTTATGAGGATAGTGAGGCTCAGTTTGAGTATGTAGGAAAGAGGGAAATTATTTCCCCGTAAAAAGAGGCCTTACACCAGGTCGTGAGTCAACCGTGGTTTTTTAATATATTTTAGATGGGTTGGGAAGAGAAAGTAAATGCGAGGGTCTTGGCAAAGAGGCGTGGAGTTTTTAAAAGATAAAGGGTCACCCACAAATGGAGTTGTCACAGTTTCTCTTTTCGAGACACTGGCTTTGAGATTCTGAAGAGAAGTTGCAGAGTTGGTGGATGAATTTGGAGGTGTGCAAAGAAAGAAAGTTAAAAGTGGGAAAACAGAAAGAGTAAGTTATGGGGATAACAAAAGATTGGTGATGAAAGATTGAATATCAGATTGGAGGGAGAGAGTATGGAGGAGGTGAATGTATTCAGATATTTGGATGGACGTTTTCAAGCGGATGGGTCATAAAAAATGAGGTGAATCATGAATTGATGAGGGGAAAAGGGTGAGCGGTGCACTTAGGAGTCTGTGGGGAAAACAGAACTTTGTCCTTGGAGGCAAGAGGGGAATTTTATGAGAGTAAGTTTTTACCAACGCTCTTTTTATGGGTGGAAGCATGGGTGATGAATGTTCAGCGAGGAGAAGGCGGAGGCAGTGGAGATGTAATGTCTGAGGGAATGTGTGGTGTGAAATTTAATGCAGAGAATTCGTTTGTTTGGAAGTTGGGAGAGGTGCGGGATTACAAAATGTTGTCCAAGGGCTGAGGAAGGGTTGTTTAGGTGGTTCGGACATGTAGAGAGAATGGAACGAAACAGAATGACATTGAGAGTGTATAAAAACTTGGTGGAGGGAAGGCGGGGTAGGGGTCAGCCTAGGATGGTTGGAGGAGGGTAAAGGGATTTTGTGTGCCCAGGGGCTTGAACTTCCAGCAAACGTGCAAGAGCGTATTTTGAGAGGAGTGAATGGAGGAAATGGTTTTAATACTTTACGTGCTGGGAGTGTAAGGAAGGGAATTTTCAGAGGGATTCAGGAAAACGGCAGGCGGACTTGAGCCTGAGATGGGAAAATACAGTGCCTGCACTCTGAAGGAGGGGTGTTAATGGTTTCCGTTTAAAAAAAACTGTAGTGTAAAGCAACCCTTTTGGCAAGACAGTGATGGAGTGAATGATGGTTTGGGAAAGTTTTTTTCTTTCGGGCCACCCTGCTTGGTGGGAGACGGCCGATGTGTTAATAAAAGAGAGAAAAGAGAGGAAGAGAGGGGAGAGGTGGTAGGAAGGTAGGTGGGGTACCTAGGGAAGGAGGTAGGTGGTAAGTAGGAGCAGCTGAAAACTTTACTGGGCCCTCATTCAAAAAAAAAGGAATAAACATTTACTTCAGGAGTAAACTTCAAGATTATCCCGGAGTTGGTTTAAAGTACTCTCTCTCTACCTTCCCTTAATTCTATAATTTATTAACTTTATTCCCAAAAAAAAATTCACTATAAAAACTACAATGGAAGGAGAAACAACATGGACGACATATCAGAGCTTAAATCACGAATGTTATTCCTTCGTTATTGATGTATATTAATTTTGAAACTGGTTAGCAGTCTATACTGAAGGGCTCAGCGGTTGTAAAAGAGTCACCAGTTTGACCAAGGTTTTTTTGCGGCTGGGAAGACACGGGAACAATAATTTTGGGTTTTTTAGGGGCGACCCCCCTAGGCCAAGGAGATGTGTTTATTGTTATGCCTTGATGCTCCTAAGGGGTGCGCAGCCCCTCAAATCCAAAGGGGATTGTTTATCTTGTTATGCCTTTATGTCCTACAGGTGTGCGCAGCCTCTTGTCAAAGAGATTGTTTTTCTTGTTTCCTTGATCCCTACAGGTGTGCGGCCTCTTATCCCAAAGGGGTGTGTTTATTTGTTTTGCCCTTTATGCTCCCACAGGGGTGCGCACCTCCCTATCCCAAGGAGGTGTTTATCTTGTTTTTGCTTGATGCTCCTACAGGTGAGCGCAGCCTCCCCAGTCCAAAGGGGGTGTTTTTTTCTTGTTTTGCCTTTATGCTCCACAGGGGTGCGCAGCCTCCCTAGTCCAGGGGAGTGTTTATCTTGTTTGCCTTGATGCTCCTACAGGGTTGCCAGCCTTCTAGTCAAAGGAGATGTGTTTATTTGTTATGCCTTGATGCCCTCAGGTGTGCGCGCCTCCCTAGTCCCGGAGATGTGTTTATCTTGTTTGCCTTTATGCTCCTACAGGGGTTGGGGGCCCCCCTAGTTCAAAGGGGAAAGTGTTTATCTTGTTTTGCCTTTATGCCCTACAGGGTGCGCAGCCTCCCTAGTTCAAGGGATGTGTTTATCTTGTTTTGCCCCTTTATGCCCCTTAAATTGTTTTTTAAAAATAATAATAATAGTTGTGAACTTGATGGAAAAAACCGGGGGACACTGGTAGGGGGAAAGTCAACAATGCGTTTCAATTGTTATTCATGGTCCCAGGAAAACGTCTTCCTCCCGCCTCTGGGTTTTACGTCAATCTGAAAACAGAAAAAAGTGGGTTTAAATAAAGGGCGAGTAAATCTAATCTGCTGTGGGTTAACAGAGTGAACCCATAACTCTGCGTGAGGTTAAAGAGTAAACCCATTACCTCTTGGGGTTAAAAGAGTAAAAACCCTAACCCGCTGTAGGTTAAAAGTAAACCCATAACTCTGCTTTTAGGTTTAAAAGAGTGAACCCCTAACTCGCTGTGAGGTTAACAGGAAAACCCCTAAAATGCTGTGAGGTTAACAGAGTAAACCCCTAACTTGCTGTGAGGTTAACAGAGTAACCCCTAAATTGCTGTGGGTTAACAGAGTGAACCCTAACGCGTGAGGGGTTTGGATAACCCTAACTTGTGTGAGGTTAAAAGAGCAAACCCATAAATCTGCTGTTTAGGGTTAACAGAGTAAAACCCTAACTCTGCTGTGGGTTAACAGAGAAACCTAAAATCTGCTGTGAGGTTAAAAAGAGTAACCCAACTCTGCTGTGAGGTTTAAAAGAGCAAAACCCAAAAACCCGCGTGAGGTAACAGAGTAAACCCAAACTCTGCTGTGGGTTTAAAAGGCAAACCATACTCTGGGGTGGGTTGGAGGAAACCCTAAAATTGCTGGGGGTCAGGTGAACCATAATCTGCTGTGATTAACAGAGGAACCCCTAAAACTGCTGTGGGTTAACGGTAAACCCATAACTCTGCTGTGGGTTAACAGAGGAACCCCCTAACTCTTGTGAGGTTAAAAATGAACCCTAACTTGCTGTAGGTTTAAAAGAGTGAACCCATACTCTGTGTGAGGTTAACAGAGTGAAACCCCCAACTCTGATTTAGGTTTAAAAAGTTTACCCTGATAGAATACCACATTTTATACGGAGTTATTTTAGAAAAATATCATTTAAAGAGCTGCGTAGAGAAGCCTTTGGGAGATAGGAAAAATCAAACGGGGTGGGAAAAGAAAAGGGGGTTTTAAAACCCCTGATTGAAGTTTTAAAATGAATGGTCGCAGTGAATACTTAAAACCCTTTGTGGAATTAGAAAATAAATCAATTTATTCAGGTATATATACAATAGTTACATAGATTATTATACATAGCAGAATATGGTGATACAGTCGTGAAGCGTGTCATTCTGCTTAGTAATAGAGGGAGGATCAGGGAGGATCAAGGAGGATCAGGGAGGATCAGGGAGGATCAGCGAGGATCAGGGAGGAACAGGGAGGATCAGGGAGGATCACGGAGGATTAGGGAGTATTAGGGAGGATAAGGGAGGATCAGGGAGGAACAGGGAGGATCAGGGAGGATTAGGGAGGATGAGGGAGGATCAGGGAGGATCAGGGAGTATCAGGGAGGATCAGGGAGGATCAGGGAGGATCAGGGAGGATTAGGGAGGATTAGGGAGGATCAGGGAGGATCAGGGAGGAACAGGGAGGATTAGGGAGGATTAGGGAGGATGAGGGAGGATCAGCGAGGATCAGGGAGGAACAGGGAGGATCAGGGAGGATCACGGAGGATTAGGGAGTATTAGGGAGGATAAGGGAGGATCAGGGAGGAACAGGGAGGATCAGGGAGGATTAGGGAGGATGAGGGAGGATCAGGGAGGATCAGGGAGTATCAGGGAGGATCAGGGAGGATCAGGGAGGATCAGGGAGGATTAGGGAGGATTAGGGAGGATCAGGGAGGATCAGGGAGGAACAGGGAGGATTAGGGAGGATTAGGGAGGATGAGGGAGGATCAGCGGAGGATTCAGGGAGGAACAGGGAGGATCAGGGAGGATCACGGAGGATTAGGGAGTATTAGGGAGGATAAGGAGGATCAGGGAGGAACAGGAGGATCAGGAGGATTAGGGAGGATCAGGGAGGATCAGGAGTATCAGGGAGGATCAGGGAGGATCAGGGAGGATCAGGGAGGATTAGAGAGGTCAGGGAGGATCAGGGAGGAACAGGGAGGATTAGGGAGGATTAGGGAGGATGAGGGAGGATCAGGGAGGATCAGGGAGTATCAGGGAGGATCAGGGAGGATCAGGGAGGATCAGGGAGGATCAGGGAGGATTAGGGAGGATTAGGGAGGATCAGAGAGGAACAGGGAGGATTAGGGAGGATTAGGGAGGATCAGGGAGGATCAAGGAGGATCAGGGAGGAACAGGGAGGAACAGGGAGGATCAGGGAGGATCAGGGAGGATCAGGGAGGATCAGGGAGGATCAGGGAGGATCAGGGAGGATCAGGGAAGATTAGGAAGGATCAGGGAGGATCAGGGAGGATCAGGGAGGATCAGGGTAGATCAGGGAGGATTAGGGAGGATCAGGGAAGATCAGGGAGGATCAGGGAGGATCAAGGAGGATCAGGGAGGAACAGGGAGGAACAGGGAGGATCAGGGAGGATCAGGGAGGATCAGAGAGGATCAGGGAGGATCAGGGAGGATCAGGAAGATTAGGAAGGATCAGGGAGGTCAGGGAGGATCAGGAGGATCAGGGTAAATCAGGGAGGATTAGGGAGGATCACAGGAATCAGGAGGATCAGGGAGGATAGGAGGATTAGGGAGGATCAGGAGGATCAGGGAGGATCAGGGAGGAACAGAGAGGAACAGGGAGGATCAGGGAGGATCAGGGAGGATCAGGGAGGATCAGGGAGGATCAAGGAGGATTAGGGAGGATTAAGGAGGATTAGGGAGGATTAGGGAGGATCAGGAGGATCAGGGAGGATCAGGGGATCAGGGAGGATCAGGGAGGATCAAGGAGGATTAGGAGATTAAGGAGATTAGGGAGGATCAGGAGGATCAGAGAGGATTAGGAAGGATCAGGAGGATTCAGAGAGGATCAGGGTGGAACAGGGAGGATCAGGGAGGATCAGAGAGATCAGGAGATCAGGGAGGATTAGGAGGATTCGGGAGGATTAGGGAGGAGCAGGTGGATCAGGGAGGATTAGGGAGGATCAGGAAGATCAGGAGGATCAGGGAGGATCAGGGAGGATCAGGGAAGATTAGGAAGGATCAGGGAGGATCAGGAGGATCAGGGAGATCAGTAGATCAGGAGGATTAGGGAGGATCAGGGAGGATTAGGAAGGATCAGGGAGGATCAGGGTGGAACAGGGAGGATCAGGGAGGATCAGAGGATTAGGAGGATCAGGGAGGATCAGGAGGATCAGGGAGGATTAGAAAGGGTCAGAAGAATCAAGAGGATCAGGAAGGATCAGGAAGGATCAGGAAGGATCAGAAGGATCAGGAAGGATCGGGAGGATCAGGAAGGATCAGGAAGGATCAGGGAGATCAGGAAGATCAGAAGGATCAGAAGGATAAGGGAGGATCAGGAAGGATCAGGAAGGATCAGGGAGGATCAGGAAGGATCAGGAAGGATCAGGGAGGATCAGGAAGAATCAGGAAGGATCAGGAAGGATCAGGGAGGATCAGGAGGATCAGGAAGAGTCAGGGAGGATCAGGAAGGATCAGGAGAACCAGGAAGTACAGGAAGGATCAGGAAGGATCAGGAAGGATCAGGGAGGATCAGGAAAGACCAGGAAGGATCAGGGAGATCAGGGAGGATCAGGAAGAATCAGGGTGGGATCAGGGAGGATCATGGAGGATCAGGGAGGATCAGGAAAGACCAGGAAGGATCTGGGAGGATCAGGGAGGATCAGGAAAGACCAGGAAGGATCTGGGAGGATCAGGAAGGATCAGGAAGGATCAGGAAGGATCAGGGAGGATCAGGGAGGATCAGGAAGGATCAGGGAGGATCAGGAAGGATCAGGGAGGATCAGGAAGGATCGGGAAGGATCAGGAAGGATCAGGGAGGATCAGGAAGGATCAGGGAGGATCATGAAAGATCAGGGAGGATCAGAAAGGATCAGGAAGGATCAGGGAGGATCAGGGAGGATCAGGAAGGTCAGGGAGGATCAGGAAGGATCAGGGAGAACCAGGAAGGATCAGGAAGGATCAGGGAGGATCAGGAAGGATCAGGGAGGATCAGGAAAGACCAGGAAGGATCAGGGAGGATCAGGAAGAATCAGGGAGGATCAGGGAGGATCATGGAGGATCAGGGAGGATCAGAAAGGATCAGGGAGAACCAGGAAGGATCAGAAAGGATCAGGAAGGATCAGGAAGGATCAGGGAGGATCAGGAAAGACCAGGAAGGATCTGGGAGGATCAGGAAGGATCAGGAAGGATCAGGAAGGATCAGGGAGGATCAGGAAGGATCAGGAAGGATCAGGGAGAACCAGGAAGGATCAGGAAGGATCAGGAAGGATCAGGAAGGATCAGAAAGAATCAGGAAGGATCAGGGAGGATCAGGGAGGATCAGGAAGGATCAGGGAGGATCAGGAAGGATCAGGAAGGATCAGGGAGGATCAGGGAGGATCAAGAAGGATCAGGGAGGATCAGGAAGAATCAGGAAGGATCAGGAAGGATCAGGGAGGATCAGGAAGGATCAGGAAGGATCAGGGAGGATCATGGAGGATCAGGGAGAATCAGGAAGGATCAGGAAGGATCAGGAAGGATCAGGAAGGATCAGGAAGGATCAGGGATGATCAGGAAGGATCAGGAAGGATCAGGGAGGATCAGGGAGGATCAGGAAGGATCAGGAAGGATCAGGGAGGATCAGGAAGGATCAGGAAGGATCAGGAAGGATCAGGGAGGATCAGGAAGGATCAGGAAGGATCATGGAGGATCATGGAGGATCAGGGAGAATCAGGAAGGATCAGGGAGGATCAGGAAGGATCAGGAAGGATCAGGAAGGATCATGGAGGATCATGGAGGATCAGGAAGGATCAGGAAGGATCAGGGAGGATCATGGAGGATCAGGAAGGATCAGGAAGGATCAGGAAGGATCAGGAAGGATCAGGAAGGATCAGGAAGGATCAGGAAGGATCAGGAAGGATCAGGAAGGATCAGGTATCCAGGATCTTCGACACTCACCACGACAGTTACGGTAGCTGGATCACTATATAGATAACTCGCACTTAGGACACAGCAGCTGACCACGATGTTTCGGTCTGTCTTGGACCATTTACAGTCACACTGACTTTGTAAATGGTCCGAGACCAGAATGTTGTGGTCACCGTCTCTTTTTGCTGTGTGAGAGTTAATGTGTATATAACAGTTAACGTTACTGAGTCTACTGATCATTTTGTAATATATACCTGGAGTATACCTGGAGTATACCTGGAGGGTGCCTGGAGTGTACCTGGAGGGTGCCTTGAGTATACCTGGAGTGTACCTGAAGGGTGCTTGGAGTATACCTGGAGGGTGCCTGGAGTATACCTGGAGTGTACCTAGAGTATACCTGGAGGGTGCCTGGAGTGTACCTGGAGTGTGCCTGGAGTATACCTGGAGTGTGCCTGGAGTGTACCTGGAGGGTGCCTGGAGTGTACCTGGAGGGTGCCTGGAGTGTACCTGGAGGGTGCCTGGAGTGTACCTGGAGGGTGCCTGGAGTGTACCTGGAGGGTGCCTGGAGTGTACCTGGAGGTTGCCTGGAGTGTACCTGGAGGGTGCCTGGAGTGTACCTGGAGTGTACCTGGAGGGTGCCTGGAGTGTACCTGGAGGGTGCCTGGAGTGTACCTGGAGTATACCTGGAGGGTGCCTGGAGTATACATGGAGTATACCTGGAGGGTGCCTGGAGTATACATGGAGTATACCTGGAGAGTGCCTGGAGTGTACCTGGAGGGTGCCTGGAGTGTATCTGGAGGGTGCCTGGAGTATACCTGGAGTATACCTGGAGGGTGCCTGGAGTATACCTGGAGTATATCTGGAGGGTGCCTGGAGTATACATGGAGTATACCTGGAGAGTGCCTGGAGTGTACCTGGAGGGTGCCTGGAGTATACCTGAAGGGTGCTTGGAGTATACCTGGAGGGTGTTTGGAGTATACCTGGAGGGTGCTTGGAGTGTACCAGGAGTGTACCTGGAGAGTGCCTGGAGTGTACCTGGACGGTGCCTGGAGCATACCTGGAGGGTGCCAGGAGTGTACCTGGAGGGTGCCTGGAGTATACGTGGCTGGTGCCTGGAGTATACTTTGCGGGTGCCTGGAGTGTAACCGGACGGTGCCTGGAGTATACTTTGCGGGTGCCTGGAGTGTAACCGGAAGGTGCCTGGAGTATACCCGGCGGGTGTCTGAAGTGTAACCGGAGGGTGCCTGGAGTATACCTGGCGGGTGTCAGGAGTGTACCTGGAGTATACCTGGAGTATACCTGGAGTATACCTGGAGGGTGCCTGGAGTGTACCTGGGGGTGCCTGGAGTATACCTGGAGGGTGCCTGGAGTATACCTGGCGGGTGCCTGGAGTATACCTGGCGGGTGCCTGGAGTATACCTGGCGGGTGCCTGGAGCGTACCTGGCGGGTGCCTGGAGTATACCTGGAGGGTACCTGGAGTATACCTGGAGGGGGCCTGGAGTATACTTGGCGGGTGCCTGGAGTACACCTGGCGGGTTCCTGGAGTATACCTGGGGGTGCCTGGAGTTTAACCGGCGGGTGCCTGGAGTATACCTGGCTGGTGCCTGGAGTATACCTGGAGGGTGCCTAGAGTGTAACCGGCGGGTGCCTGGAGTATACCTGGCGGGGGCCTGGAGTATACCTGGCTGGTGCCTGGAGTATACCTGGCGGGTGCCTGGAGTATACCTGGAGGGTGCCTGTAGTCTAACCGGCGGGTGCCTGGAGTATACCTGGCGGGTGCCTGGAGTATACCTGGCGGGTGCCTGGAGTATACCTGGAGAGTGCCTGGAGTGTAACCGGCGGGTGCCTGGAGTATACCTGGCGGGTGCCTGGAGTATACCTGGCGGGTGCCTGGAGTATACCTGGCGGGTGCCTGGAGTATACCTGGAGGGTGCCTGGAGTATACCTGGAGGGTGCCTGGAGTATACTTGGCGGGTGCCTGGAGTATACCTGGCGGGTTCCTGGATTATACCTGGGGGTGCCTGGAGTTTAACCGGCGGGTGCCTGGAGTATACCTGGCTGGTGCCTGGAGTATACCTGGAGGGTGCCTAGAGTGTAACCGGCGGGTGCCTGGAGTATACCTGGCTGGTGCCTGGAGTATACCTGGCTGGTGCCTGGAGTATACCTGGCTGGTGCCTGGAGTATACCTGGCGGGTGCCTGGAGTATACCTGGAGGGTGCCTGGAGTGTAACCGGCGGGTGCCTGGAGTATACCTGGCGGGTGCCTGGAGTATACCTGGCGGGTGCCTGGAGTATACCTGGCGGGTGCCTGGAGTATACCTGGCGGGTGCCTGGAGTATACCTGGCGGGTGCCTGGAGTATACCTGGCGGGTGCCTGGAGTATACCTGGCGGGTGCCTGGAGTATACCTGGCGGGTGCCTGGAGTATACCTGGAGGGTGAGTGGAGTGTAACCGGCGGGTGCCTGGAGTATACCTGGCGGGTGCCTGGAGTATACCTGGCGGGTGCCTGGAGCGTACCTGGCGGGTGCCTGGAGTATACCTGGAGGTTGCCTGGAGTATACCTGGAGGGTGCCTGGAGTATACCTGACGGGTGCCTGTAGTGTAACCGGAGGGTGCCTGGAGTATGGAGGGTGCTTGGAGTATGGAGGGTGCCTGGAGTATGGAGGGTGCCTGGAGTATGGAGGGTGCCTGGAGTATGGAGGGTGCCTGGAGTATACATGGCGGGTGCCTGGAGTGTAACTGGCGGGTGCCTGGAGTGTACCTGGCGGGTGCCTGGAGTATACCTGGCGGGTGCCTGGAGTATACCTGGCGGGTACCTGGAGTACAACTGGCGGGTGCCTGGAGTACACCTGGAGGGTGCCTGGAGTACACCTGGAGGGTGCCTGGAGTATACCTGGCGGGTGCCTGGAGTATACCTGGCGGGTACCTGGAGTACAATGGCGGGTGCCTGGAGTATACCTGGCGGGTGCCTGGAGTACACCTGGAGGGTGCCTGGAGTACAACTGGAGGGTGCCTGGAGTATACCTGGCGGGTACCTGGAGTACAACTGGCGGGTGCCTGGAGTACACCTGGAGGGTGCCTGAGGGTAACCGGAGGGTGGCCTGGGAGTATACCTGGAGGGCGCCTGGAGTATACCTGGCGGGTACCTGGAGTACAACTGGCGGGTGCCTGGAGTACACCTGGAGGGTGCCTGGAGGGTAACCGGAGGGTGCCTGGAGTATACCTGGAGGGCGCCTGGAGTACACCTGGCGGGTACCTGGAGTACACCTGGCGGGTGCCTGGAGTATACATGGCGGGTGCCTGGAGTATACATGGCGGGTGCCTGGAGTACACCTGGCGGGTGCCTGGAGTATACATGGCGGGTGCCTGGAGTATACCTGGCGGGTGCCTGGAGTATAGTTGAAGGTGTTCCTGGGGTAAACCCCCCCCGGTCGTCCCTGGGGGTCAACCCCCCCCGGCTGTCCGGGGGGGTAAACCCCCCCCGGGGTCGTGCCATACCAATTTTACAACCTACCTTCTATTAAGAACTTAATAAAAACAATACAGTTTCGCCGGGTAATTTACCACATGTAACTACAGTGTCCGCGGGGCTGTATGGACGTAGCGGCGTCCTTGTGTGGCCAGGGGAATTTTATCAGTGAAGGTTTCACCTCATCTACATTTTTCAAGGAAGACTAATTAAAATTTTTTGTCCCGTGTTTATAACCCCAATAATTAAAGGGTTTTCAATACACAGGAAAAAGGGAAAACCCATAGAACTTCACGGGATTATACAATTATTTCGTTTCAGGCAGGAAGGGGAAAAACTGGGGGGAAAAAAGGGCAATTTAAAAACCAGTTTCAAGAATGGGTATTAGGCAAAGGATCTTTGTTAATACACGTTCACCCCTGGGGGGGAACAAGCACAAACCCTGTTTAGATTTAATGTTAGGGGGAGTCAGGTCAGGAAGGCCGTCAGAAGAGGTCACCTGAACGGGACAGGTAATCTCTCCTGACATTTTTTGGGCAAAAGGGGCCTATGGAGGCGAGCCAAAGGCCGGTGTTAAAATTGGTTTTAAAAACTGAACTTAATTAAATTGCTGTGGGTTTAGAGAAAAGTTGGGGAGTTGGTCGACGTCTGGTGGGAGCCAACACCCGCTGGCCTTTGCTTTCTTGGTCTAATCTGTTTCCCGTTAAATGCGTTTTTTCCCTTTTTATTAGATTAGTGTTATCCATTTACTCCGAATTTTTTCTGTAAGTTTATTTCCTAAAAATTCCTTAGTTCCCTTTAATCAAAGCAAAAAAAAAGTAAGGAAAACTGTAGACTGTTATTGTACAATGTTCGATGGGTAGAACTTCACTGAATTTTTCCCGACTGTTTTGATACAGAGTACGGATGTTTTGTTTCCCTTTGTTTAACTGGATGTTTGTCTTTGAGCGGTTTTCATTGTGTCTAAACCCCGATGTTATTGTTCTTGTTCTAAACCCAGGATGTTATTGTTCTAAACCAGGGTTTATTGTTTATTGTGTCTAAAACCCCCGTGTTTATTGTTTATTGTGTCTAAACCCAGGATGTTCATTGTTCATTTTGTCTAAACCCAGGATGTTCATTGTTTATTTTGTCTAAACCCAGGATGTTCATTGTTTATTTTGTCTAAACCCAGGATGTTCATTGTTTATTGTGTCTAAACCCAGGATGTTCATTGTTTATTGTGTCTAAACCCAGGATGTTCATTGTGTCTAAACCCAGGATGTTCATTGTTCATTGTGTCTAAACCCAGGATGTTCATTGTTTATTTTGTCTAAACCCAGGATGTTCATTGTTTATTGTGTCTAAACCCAGGATGTTCATTGTTTATTGTGTCTAAACCCAGGATGTTCATTGTTTATTTTGTCTAAACCCAGGATGTTCATTGTTTATTGTGTCTAAACCCAGGATGTTCATTGTTTATTTTGTCTAAACCCAGGATGTTCATTGTTTATTTTGTCTAAACCCAGGATGTTCATTGTGTCTAAACCCAGGATGTTCATTGTTTATTGTGTCTAAACCCAGGATGTTCATTGTTTATTTTGTCTAAACCCAGGATGTTCATTGTTTATTGTGTCTAAACCCAGGATGTTCATTGTTTATTGTGTCTAAACCCAGGATGTTCATTGTTCATTGTGTCTAAACCCAGGATGTTCATTTTGTCTAAACCCAGGATGTTCATTGTTTATTTTGTCTAAACCCAGGATGTTCATTGTTTATTTTGTCTAAACCCAGGATGTTCATTGTTTATTTTGTCTAAACCCAGGATGTTCATTGTTTATTTTGTCTAAACCCAGGATGTTCATTGTTTATTGTGTCTAAACCCAGGATGTTCATTGTTTATTGTGTCTAAACCCAGGATGTTCATTGTTTATTGTGTCTAAACCCAGGATGTTCATTGTTTATTGTGTCTAAACCCAGGATGTTCATTGTTCATTGTGTCTAAACCCAGGATGTTCATTGTTTATTTTGTCTAAACCCAGGATGTTCATTGTTTATTGTGTCTAAACCCAGGATGTTCATTGTTTATTGTGTCTAAACCCAGGATGTTCATTGTGTCTAAACCCAGGATGTTCATTGTGTCTAAACCCAGGATGTTCATTGTTTATTGTGTCTAAACCCAGGATGTTCATTGTTTATTGTGTCTAAACCCAGAATGTTCATTGTTTATTGTCTCTAAACCCAGGATGTTCATTGTTCATTGTGTCTAAACCCAGGATGTTCATTGTTTATTGTGTCTAAACCCAGGATGTTCATTGTTTATTGTCTCTAAACCCAGGATGTTCATTGTTCATTGTGTCTAAACCCAGGATGTTCATTGTTTATTGTGTATAAACCCATTACACAGGTAACTTGCGAATGCCGCATCCGATCGGCTACAGATTTATAGTGTTGGTGCGCTGTAACCAGAAGAAAAATCAAGTGCAACTACTGGTATACGAAGGCGCCCCATGGCTAATTTTATTAAATTCTCAGATTTGGTTTTGTCACAGTAACTTAGAACCCGCGGTCAGAGAGTCACAAAACTCCAGACCGACGCGTTAGCCACTGGGCCAGCGTCGGTTTGGAGTTTTGTGACACTCTGATCGCGGGTTCTAACCCCGCCTGTGGTATGGTTTGAGGATGTCCCTTTCTGGACACCAAGCATGCAACACTGAGTGCTTCAGCTTGTTAAAATCATTGAGCTGAATATCCGTGGTGGGTAATATGACAAGATAATGACTTAAACACTTGTGTAACATCGGCGTATCTTTAATACGTAGATGTTTCGCCAAGGGTGGTCCGTGGCCTGGTGGCAAAGCTGTCACTTCACACGCCCAGGTCCGTGGTTCGATTCCCGACAAGGGTGGAAACATTGGGCGTGTTTCTTACACCTGCTGTCCCTATTCACCCATCAGTAAAATAGGTACCTGGGTGTTAGTGGACCGATGTAGGTTGCATCCTGGGACAAAATAGGCCTAACTTACCCGAAATGCTCTGCATAACAAGGGGCTTTCTATATAGTGATATGTCTTTGATGCCAGCTAGGGCTGAGCTCTTCTCCAGGCTGAGGGACTGACCACCTTGTTCCAGACCATGGGCCTGAACTCTCCTCCAGGCTGAGGGACTGACCACCTTGTTCCAGACCATGGGCCTGAACTCTCCTCCAGGCTGAAGGACTGACCACCTTGTTCCAGACCATGGGCCTGAACTCTCCTCCAGGCTGAGGGACTGACCACCTTGTTCCAGACCATGGAGCTAAACTATCCTCCAGGCTGATGGACTGACCACCTTGTTCCAGACCATGGAGCTAAACTATCCTCCAGGCTGAGGGACTGACCACCTTGTTCCAGACCATGGAGCTGAACTCTCCTTCAGGCTTAGGGACTGACCACCTTGTTCCAGATCATGGAGCTAAACTATCCTCCAGGCTGAGGGACTGACCACCTTGTTCCAGACCATGGAGCTGAACTCTCCTCCAGGCTGAAGGACTGACCACCTTGTTCCAGACCATGGAGCTGAACTCTCCTCCAGGCTGAGGGACTGACCACCTTGTTCCAGACCATGGAGCTAAACTATCCTCCAGGCTGATGGACTGACCACCTTGTTCCAGACCATGGAGCTAAACTATCCTCCAGGCTGAGGGACTGACCACCTTGTTCCAGACCATGAGCTGAACTCTCCTTCAGGCTTAGGGACTGACCACCTTGTTCCAGACATGGACTAAACTATCCTCCAGGCTGAGGGACTGACCACCTTGTTCCAGACCATGGAGCTGAACTCTCTCCAGGCTTAGGACTGACCACCTTGTTCAAGACCATGGAGCTGGAACTCTCCAGGCTGAGGGACTGATCACCTTGTTCCAGACCATGGAGCTGAACTCTCCTCCAGGCTGAGGGACTGACCACCTTGTTCCAGACCATGGAGCTGAACTCTTCTCCAGGCTGAGGGACTGACCACCTTGTTCCAGACCATAGGCCTGAACTCTCCTCCAGGCTGAGGGACTGACCACCTTGTTCCAGACCATGGAACTAAACTCTCCTCCAGGCTGAGGGACTGACCACCTTGTTCCAGACCATGGAGCTAAACTCTCGTCCAGGCTAAGGGACTGACCACCTTGTTCCAGACCATGGAGCTGAACTCTCGTCCAGGCTGAGGGACTGACCACCTTGTTCCAGACCATGGAACTAAACTCTCGTCCAGGCTAAGGGACTGAGCACCTTGTTCCAGACCATGGAGCTAAACTCTCGTCCAGGCTAAGGGATTGACCACCTTGTTCCAGACCATGGAGCTGAACTCTCCTCCAGGCTGAGGGACTGACCACCTTGTTCCAGACCATGGAGCTAAACTATCCTCCAGGCTGAGGGACTGACCACCTTGTTCCAGACCATGGAGCTGAACTCTTCTCCAGGCTGAGGGACTGACCACCTTGTTCCAGACCATGGAGCTGAACTCTTCTCCAGGCTGAAGGACTGACCACCTTGTTCCAGACCATGGTGCTGAACTCTTCCTCAGGCTGAGGGACTGACCACCTTGTTCCAGACCATGGAGCTAAACTCTCCTCCAGGCTGAGGGACTGACCACCTTGTTCCAGACCATGGAGCTGAACTCTCCTCCAGGCTTAGGGACTGACCACCTTGTTCCAGACCATGGAGCTGAACTCTCCTCCAGGCTGAGGGACTGACCGTCTTGTTCCAGACCATGGAGCTAAACTCTCCTCCAGGCTAAGGGACTGACCACTTTGTTCCAGACCATGGAACTAAACTCTCCTCCAGGCTGAGGGACTGACCACCTTGTTCCAGACCATGGAACTGAACTCTTCTCCAGGCTGAGGGACTGACCACCTTGTTCCAGACCATGGAGCTGAACTCTTCTCCAGGCTGAGGGACTGACCACCTTGTTCCAGACCATGGAGCTGAACTCTTCTCCAGGCTGAGGGACTGACCACCTTGTTCCAGACCCTGGAGCTGAACTCTTCTCCAGGCTGAGGGACTGACCACCTTGTTCCAGACCATGGAGCTGAACTCTCCTCCAGGCTGAGGGACTGACCACCTTGTTCCAGACCATGGAACTAAACTCTCCTCCAGGCTGAGGGACTAACCACTTTAAATACTTTTTCTCCTAGGTTGACGGACTGATTACATCTCTATTTCCTTACTACTGTTCCCTTTATACTTGACTGAAGAAGCCTGTTGTCTATGCGATCGATATCCAGCAGCAAGTTTAGCGTAAATCCTTTATATACAGTAAGTCGGTGCAGTAACATAATTATTGATTATCATTAGATGTTGTCATGACAACGTGACATTAGATGTTGTCATGACAACGTGACATTAGATGTTGTCATGACAACGTGACATTAGATGTTGTCATGACAACGTGACATTAGATGTTGTCATGACAACGTGATATTAGATGTTGTCATGACAACGTGACATTAGATGTTGTCATGACAACGTGACATTAGATGTTGTCATGACAACGTGACATTACATGTTGTCATGACAACGTGACATTAGATGTTGTCATGACAACGTGACATTAGATGTTGTCATGACAACGTGACATTAGATGTTGTCATAACAACGTGACATTAGATGTTGTCATGACAACGTGACAATAGATGTTGTCATGACAACGTGACATTAGATGTTGTCATGACAACGTGACAATAAATGTTGTCATGACAACGTGACATTAGATGTTGTCATAACAACGTGACATTAGATGTTGCCATGACAACGTGACAATAGATGTTGTCATAACAACGTGACAATAGATGTTGTCATAACAACGTGACATTAGATGTTGTCATGACAACGTGACAATAGATGTTGTCATGACAACGTGACATTAGATGTTGTCATGACAACGTGACATTAGATGTTGTCATGACAACGTGACATTAGATGTTGTCATGACAACGTGACATTAGGTGTTGTCATGACAACGTGACATTAGATGTTGTCATGACAACGTGACATTAGATGTTGTCATGACAACGTGACATTAGATGTTGTCATGACAACGTGACATTAGATGTTGTCATGACAACGTGACAATAGATGTTGTCATGACAACGTGACATTAGATGTTGTCATAACAACGTAACATTAGATGTTGTCATGACAACGTGACATTAGATGTTGTCATAACAACGTAACATTAGATGTTGTCATGACAACGTGACAATATCATCTGAACTAGTTATTAATTAGCAGCGATCAGACGAAGTTCATATTTTCCCAGAAGTTAATTTGATCTGCCATAACAATTTTTAACTTCGTTATTAAGTGATCATGGAGCTACTCAGCTGTATTAACCGCATATTCCAGTACTGATTAAATACTAGTGTGTTATTAAACGTTTGGCTGCGTCGTATCAAAGTTTATCAGCGTAAAACGCTGGTGGTGGAGCCGTGTTTGATTAATAATTGTAATTATAGAGAGTCATGTTAGCCTACAAGCAGATTAAGTGTGAGGTTCCTAATCTGCAGACAGAAATTACTCCTTGCGGAGGTAAGAGACTGGGCAGGAGGTGCAAAATACCCTCAATGAGGAGGGGCACCATTGGTACACTAAGAAAAACACAGTGTCCGGGCCCCAAGACTGTTCAACTGCCTCCCACTACGCATGAAGGGAATTACCAATAGGCCTCTAGCTGCCTTCAAGTGGGAGTTGGACAGATAATGTCATGCCGGATCAGCCGGGCTGTGGTTGGTACGTTGGACTACGTGCGGCCAGCAGTAGCAGCCTGGTTGATCAGGCACTGATCCACCGGAAGGCCTGGTCGTGGACCTGGCCGAAGGGGCGTTGATCCCCGGAATATCCTCCAGGTAGACACCAGGTGTCACCAGACTGTCACGGACCAAGTACGGTGACAATTACACCCGTGAAACAGTAACTGTGACTACGGTGCCGGCTTGAATACTGCATATCCCGTAATGCATGTTAGGAACTAGCTTCTAGTTACCCGGAAAACTAACTAGCTAGTCACACTTTAGTCTCTAACTATGGTTCGGGCGGGGCTCGAACTCACGCTATGGTACGGGCGGGGCTCGACCTCACGCTCTGGTACGGGTGGGGCTCGAACTCACGCTCTGGTATGAGTGGGGATCGAACTCACGCTATGGTACGGGCGGGGATCGAACTCACGCTATGGTACGGGTGGGGATCGAACTCACGCTATGGTACGGGTGGGGATCGAACTCACGCCAAGTGAGTTTGCAATCGTGTTGTTACGATTTCGTGTCATTTAGTTTCTGATACAGAAGGGGGTCCCAGAAGAGGATCCCAAAAGATCTCAGAAGGGGATCCCAGTAGGGGATCCCAGAAGGGGATCCACGTTAGGGATCCAGAAGGGATCCCAGTTAGGGGATGCCAAGAAAGGGATCCCAGAAGGGGATCCCAGAAGGGTATCCCAGAAGAGGATTTCAGAAGGGGATCCTAGAAGGGGATCCCATAAGAGGATTTCAGAAGGGGATACTAGAAGGGGATCCCAGAAGGGGATCCCAGAAGGGGATCCCAGAAGGTGATCCCAGAAGGTGATCCCAGAAGGGGGATCCCAAGAAGGGGATCACAGAAGAGGATCCCCAAAAGGGGATCCCAGAAGTGGAGGTAATGGATTAACATCCTCACCACACACCCGCTGCGTGGGGGGGGGCCCTACTACCACTGCTTGCCCCTACCTACATGATGCCTCTACCTACCACTGTTGCCTATACCTACCATGCTGCCTCTACCTACCACTGCTGCCTATACTTACACTGCCTCCCTACCTACACACTGCTTGCTCTACCTACCACTGCGCCTCTACTACCACTGCTGCCCCTACCTACACAACTGCTGCCCCTACCTACCTCTGCTGCTTCTACCTACCACTGCTGCCCCTACTACCACTGCTGGCTTCTACCTACACTGCTGCCATACCAACACTGCTGCCTCTCCTACACTGCTGCCCTACCTACCACTGCTGCCTCTACCGAACACTGCTGCCCCTACCTACCATGCTGCCCCTACTACCACTGCTGCCTCTACCTACATGCTGCCTCTACCTACACACTGCTGCCCACTACCTACACTGCTGCCCCTACCCCCCCCCCATACCACTTGCTGCCTCTTACTCACTGCTGCCTCTAACTTACAATGCCTGCCTTACCTACACTGCTGGTATCTACTCTACCACTGTGCCTACCTACCACTGCTTGCTCTACCTACACACTGCTGTCTCTACCTACCACTGCTGCCCTAATACCACATTCTTCCCTACCTACACTGCTGGCCTCTACACTACCACATTGCTGCCCCTCTACCTACCACTGCTGCCTATACCTACCACTGCTGCCTCTACCCATCCACTGCGGCCTCTACTACCACTGCTGCCTATACCTACCACTGCTGCCTCTACCTACCACTGCTGCCATATACCTACCACTGCTGCCTCTTACTACCACTGCTGCCTTCCTACCATGACTGCACTCTACCCACCAACTGCTGCCTTACCTTACACTGTGCCCTTACCTTACCACTGCTGCCTCTACCTACCACTGCTGCCTCTACCTAACAGCTGCTGCCTTCTACCTACCACTGACTGCTCTACCTACCATGGCTGGCCTCTACATACCACCTGCTGGCCTCTTCCTACACTGCTGCTCTCAACCTACATGCTGCCTCTAACTACCACTGCTGCCTCTACCTACACTGCTTGCCTCTACTACACTGCTGCTTACCTACCCACTGCTGCCTTACCTCCATTGCTGCCTGACCTTCCACTGCTGCCTTTTACCTTCCTCTGCTGCCTCTCCTACCACTGCTGCCTCTACCTACCACTGCTGCCTCTCCTAACCATGCTGCCCTACCAACCACTGCTGCCCTACATACCCATGCTGCTCTACCTACACTGCTGCTCTACCTACCACTGCTGCCTCTACCTACACACTGTGACTATACCCTACCAATGAACTGACTATAACTCCACTGCTGCCCCAACTACCACTGCTGCTCTACCTACACTGCTGCCTCTACCTACCACTGCTGCCTCTACTACACTGCTTCATTCTACCCTCTGCTGCCTCTACATACCACTGCTGCCTCTACCTTCCTCACTGCTGCCTCTACCTAACACCTGCTGCCTATCAACCTACCACTGCTGCCCTACCTACACTGCTGCTCTACCTACCACTGATGCTCTACCCACCACTGCTGCCTTACCTACCACTGTTGGCCTCTACCTACCACTGTCTGCTCTTCCTACCACTTGCTGCTCTACCTACATGGCTGCCTTACTACCACTGCTGCCCTCTACCTACCCCTGCTGCTTACCTACAATGCTGCCTCTACCTACCTCTGCTGCCTCTACCTACCACTGCTGCCTCTACCTACACTGCTGGCTCTCCTACCACTGCTGCCTCTACTACCAACTGCGCCTCTACCTACCACTGCTGCCTCTACTAACACTGCTGCCTCTACCTACCACTGTTGCCTCTACCTACCACTGCTGCCTCTACCTACACTGCTGCCTCTACTTACCACTGCTGCTCTACATAACACTGTTGCCTCTACCAACACTGCTGCCTTACCTATCATGCTGCCTCTACCTACCACTGCGCCTCTACCTACACTGATGCCCTTACCACCACTGGCTGCCTCTACCTACCTCTTGCTGCTCTACCCACCACTGCTGCCCCTACCTACCCTGCTGCCCTTACCTACCACTGATGCCTCTACCTACCACTGCTGCTCCTTACCCCACTGCTGCCCCTACCTACCACTGCTGCTCTACCATACCACTGCTGCCTCTACCTACCAATGCTGCATCTACCTACCACTGCTGCCTCTACCTTCACTGCTGCCTCTACCTACCACTGCTGCTTCTACCTACATGCTGCCTTCTACTACCATGCTGCATCTACCTACCACTGCTGCCTCTACGTACACTGCTGCCTCTACCTACACTGCTGCCTACTACCTGCTACTGCTGCCCTACCTACCACTGCTGCCTCTACCTACCACTGCATGCCCCTACCTACCACTGCTGCCTCTACCTATCCTCTGCTGCCCCTACCCTACCACTGCTGCCTCTACTACCACTGCTGCCCCTACTAACACTGCTGCCTCTACTACCACTGCTGCCTTACCTACCACGCATGCCTTACCTAACACTGCTGCCCCTACCATACCACTGCTGCATCTACTACCACTGCTGCCTCTACCTACCACGGATGCCTCTACCTGACTACTGCGCTCTACCTACCCACTGCTGCCTCTACCTACCCACTGCTGCTATACCTCCACTGCTGCCCCTACCATACTCACTGCTGGCCTCTACCTACACTGCTGCATATACCTCACCTCTGCTGCCTCTACCTACCACTGCTGGCCCCTACCTACCTCTGCTGCTCTACTACACTGCTGCCCCTACTAACCACTGCTGAACCTTCCTACCTATGCTGCCCTACCTACCACTGCTGCCTATACTACCACTGCTACTCTAATACACTGCTGCCCTACCTACCATGCGTGTTCTCTACCCCATAACAATGCTGCCCCTACCCTACACTGGTCCTCTACATACCACTGCTTGCCCCTACCTACCCCTGCTGCCTCTACCTACACTCTGCCTCTACTACCCACTGCTGCCTATTACCTACAATGCTGTCTCCTACCTAAACACTGCTGCCTCTACCTACCACTGCTGCCTCTACCTACACTGCTGCCTCTACCACACTGTGCCTCTACCTACCACTGTGCCTTCTACATTCATGGCTGCCTATTACCTACCACTGCTGACTCTACCTACCACGGCTGCCTATACCTACCACTGCTGCCTCTACCTACCACTGCTTGCCTCTACCTACCACGTGGCCTCTACTACACATGCGCCTCTACCTTCACTGCTGACGCTACTTACACTGCTGCCTTACATACCAACTGCTGCTCTACCTACCACTGCTGCCTCTACCTACCCACTGTTGCCTATACCTACAACTGCTGCCTCTAACTACCACTGCTGCCTGACTACCACTGCTGCCTCTACCTACCCGGCTGCCTCTACCCACCACTGCTGCACTTACCTACCACTGCTGCTCTACTACCTCTGGCTGCCTCTACCCACCCACTGCTGCCTCTTACCTACCACTGCTGCATTAACCACCACTGCTGGCCCCTACCTACCACTGCTGCCTCTACCTACACTGCTGCCTATTCTACCACTGCTGCTCTACCCCCCATGCTGCCCCTACCTACACTGCTGCCTTACCTACACTGCTGCTCTACATACACTTGCTGCCTATACCTACCACTGCTGCCCTATACCTACCACTGCTGCCTCTACCTACCACCTGCTGCTCTACCTACCACTGCTGCCTCTACCTACTCTGCTGGTCCCACTACCTACCACTGCTGCCTTCTACGTAACACTGCTGCCTTACCTACCAATGCTGCTTACCTGCTACTGCGGCCCCTACCTACCAATGCTGCCTCTAACTACCACTGCTGCCCCTACTACCACTGCTGCTCTACCTACCACTGCTGCCCCTACCTACCACTGCTGCCTCCTTACCATGCTGACCCTAGCCTCACTGCTGCCTCTACTACCCACTGCTGCCTTACTACCACTGCTGCTCTACCTACCACTGCTTGCCCCTACCTACCACTGCTGCCTCTACTACACTGCTGCCTCTACTACCAATGCTTGCCTCTACCTACGACTGCTGCTCTACCTACACTGCTGCCCTCTACCTACCACTGCTGCCTCTACCTACACTTCTGCCCCTACCTACCCTGCTGCCTCTTCCTACCTACTGCTGCCCTCTACCTCACAATGCTGCCTCTACCATACCACTGTTCTGCCCCTACGTACCACTGCTGTCTTAACTACCACTGCATGCCCCTTACTACCACTGCAGCCTCTACCTCCCACTGCTGCCTTACCTACCCACTGTGCCCCTACCTACACGGCTGCCTCTACCTACCACTGCTGACCCTACCTACACTGCTGCCCCTTCACTACCACTGGCTGCCCCCTACCTTCCACTGCTGCCCCTACATACCAATACTGCCTTCTAGCTTTCCACTGCTGCCCTACCTACCACTGCTGGCATTCCCTACCACTGCTGCCTCTACCTACCATGCTGCCCCTACCTACCACTGCTGCCCCTACCCTTACACTGCTGCTCTCCCTACCTCACTGCTGCCTCTACCTACCATGCTGCCCCTACTACCACTGCTGTCCCTACCTACCACTGCTGCCTCACCTACATGCTGGCCTCTACCTACCACTGCTGCCTCTATCCTACCACTGCTGTCTCTACCTACCACTGCTGACCTACTACCACTACTGCCCTAACCTACCTCTGCTGCCCTACCTACCACTGCTGCCGCTACCTACCTCTGCTGCCTATACTACCACTGCTGCCTCTACTACCACTGCTGCCCCTACCTCCACTACTGCCTCTACCTACCACTGTTGCCTTCTACCTACCACTGCTGCTCTACTACCACGCTGCATCTACCTACCACTGCTGCCTTACCTACCACTGCTGCCTCTACCTACACTGCTGCCTATACCTACCACTGTTGTCTACTACCACTGCTGCCTATTCATACCACTGCTGCCTCTGACCTACACTGCTGCCTCTACTACCACTGCTGCCTCTCCCCCACTGCTGCTCTACCTACCACTGCTGCCTCTAACCTACCACTGCTGCTCTACCTACCACTGATGCCTCTACTTACCATGCTGCCTCTACCTACACAACTGCTGCCTCTACCCCACCACTGCTGCCCCTACCTAACCACTGCATTGCCTCTTCTACCAATGCTGACTCACCTCACCACTGCTGCCCTCTACCCACACTGCTGCCCCTACCTACCCACTGCTGCCTATACCTATCCACTGCTGCCTTAACCTACCACTGCTGCTCTACCTACCACTGCTGCCTCTACCTACCCCTGCTGCCTCTACCTACCACTGCTGCCTCTACCTACCACTGCTGCCTCTACTACATGATGCCCTAACTACCACGATGACTCTACGTTCCACTGCTGCCTCTACCTAACACTGCTGCTCTACCTGCTACTGCTGCCCCTTCCATACCTACTGCTGCCTCTACCTTCCAATGCTGCCCATAACCTACCAGGCTGCACTCTACCTACTAATGCCTGCCCCTACCTACCACACTGCTGCCTCTTACCTACCACTGCTGCCCCTACCTACCACTGCTGCCTCTTACTACCACTGCTTGCCTTAATACTTGCTGCCTTACTACCACTGCTGCCCCTACCTACCACTGCTGCCTCTACCTACCACTGCTGCATCTACCTACACTGCTGCCTCTACCTACAACTGCTGCCTCTACTACCACTGACTGCCTCTAACCTACCACTGCTGCCTCTTCCTACCACTGCTGCCCCTACCTACCACTGCTGCCTCTACCTAACCACTGCTGCCTATACCTACCACTGCTGCCACTACCTCCACTGTGCACCTACCTACCACTGGCTGCCTCTACTCCACTGCTTCCCCTACCTACCACTGCTGCCCCTACCTACCACTGCTGCCCATACTCCCACTGCTGCCTCTACCTACCACTGCTGCCTCTACCTACCATGCTCCCTACCTACCACTGCTGTCTCTACCTCCACTGCTGCCCCTACCTACCACTACTGCCTCTACCTACCATGCTGCCCTACTACCACTGCTGCCTCTACCTACACTGCTGCCTCTATACCACTGCTGCTTACCTACCAATGCTGTCTCTACCTACAATGCTGCCTCTACCTACCACTGCTGCCTCTACCTACCATGCTGCCCTCTACCCACCACTGCTGACTCTACCTACACTGCTGCCTATACCTACCATGGCTGCCGATACCTACCAATGCTTGCCCTCTTACCTCCACTGCTGCCTCTACTTACCACTGCGCCTTACTTCCACTGCTGCTCTACATACCACTGCTTGCCTCTACATACCACTGCTGCCTCTACCTCCATGCTGCCTCTACCTACACTGCTGCTTACCTACCACTGCTGCCTCTATCTACACTGCTGCCTCTACCTACCACTGTTGCCTCTACCTACCACTGCATGACCTCTTACTACCACTGCTGCCGCTACCTTACACTGCTGCCTCTACCTACACGCGCCTCTACCACCACTGCTGACTCTACTACAGTTGCATCTACCTACCATGCTGCTCTACCTGAATCTGGCGGCCTACTACCCACACACACTGCTGCCCTCTTACTACATCCTGCTGCCTCTACCACCACGCTGCCCCTAACTACCACTGATGCTGCATCTACCTACCACTGCTGCCTTACCTACCCACTGCTGCTCTACCACCATGCTGCCCATAACCTACTCTGCTGCTCTACCCTACCACTGCTGCCTCTACCTACCACTGCTGACTCTACCTAACACTGCTGCCTCTAACTACAATGCTGACCTCTACCTACCTGCTGCCTCTACTACATTGCTGCCATCTACCTACACTGCTGCAACCTACCTACCACGCTGCCTCGACGTACCACTGCTGCCTCTACCTACCAATGCTGTGCTCATACCTGTACTGCTGGCCACTACCTACACTGCTGCCTCTACCTACCACTGCTGCCCCTATACCTACCACTGCTGCCTTACCTACCACTGCTGCCCTACCTACCACTGCTGCCTCTACATACCACTGCTGCCCCTACTACCACTGCTCGCCTCTACCTCAATGCTGGCCTCTACCTACCATGCCCTCTCCTCTACCTACTATGATGCCCCTACCTACCACTTGCTGCCTCTACTACCACTGCTGCCTTACTACCAACACCAACCACGGCCTGCCTCTACTACGACTGCTGCCTATACCTACACTGCTGCCTCTACTCCACTGCTGCCTCTAAACCTTACCCACTTCTGCCCCTACCTACCTTGCTGCCTCTACTACCTCTGCTGCCTCTACTACCACTGCTGCCTCTACCTACCACTGCTGCCCCTACCTACCACTGCTGTCTCTACCTACCACTGCTGCCCCTACCTACCACTGCTGCCTCTACCTCCACTGCCTGCTCTACCTACCACTGCTGCCCTACCTTACTCACTGCTGCCTCGACCTACCACTTGCTGCCCTAACCTACCAACTCGCTGCCACCTAACTACCACTGATGCCCCTACATTACCACTGCTGCACTACCTACCACTACTGCCTCTAGCTACCACTGCTGCCCCTACATCCACTGCTGCATATCCCTTACCATGCTGCCTCTACCTACCACTGCTGCCCCTACCTACCACTGCTGCCCCTACTACCAACTGCTGCCTCTCCCTACCACTGCCTGCCTCTACACCACTGCGCCCCTACCTACCACTGCTGCCCCTACCTACCACTGCTGCCTCTACCTACCACTGCTGCCTCTACCTACCACTGCTGCCTCTACCTACCACTGCTGTCTCTACCTACCACTGCTGCCCCTACCTACCACTACTGCCTCTACCTACCTCTGCTGCCCCTACCTACATCTGCTGCCCTCTACTACATCTGCTGCCTCATACCTACCACTGCGGCTCTACCTACCACTGCTGGCCCCTACTACCACTACTGCCTCTAACTACCACTGTTGCCTCTACCTACCACTGCTGCCTTACCTACCACATGCTGCCTAAACCTAACCAACTGACTGCCTCTACCTTCCACTGTTGCTCCTCTACCTCCACTGCTGCCTCTACATTACACCTGCTGCCCCTACCTACCTCACTGTGTCTCTACCTACCACTGATGCCCCTACCTAACACTACTGCTCTACCTACCACTTCTGCTCTACCTACCACTGCTGTCTCCTACATACAACTGCTGATCACTACCTACCATACTGCCTCTTACCTACCTCTGCTGCCATACTACAACTGCTGCTATACTACCTCTGCTGACTCTTCCTCACACTGCTGACTTACCTCCCACTGCTGCCGGTACCTACCACTGTGCCCCTACCTACCACTGCTGGTCTCTACCTACCATCTGCTGACCCTACCTACCACTATGCCCTCTTTCTAACACTGCTGCCCCTTCCTACCCTGCTGGCCTCGACCTAACCAATGCTGCCTCTATCTACCACTGCTGTCTCTAACTACCACTGCTGCCCCACACTACAACTACTGCCTCTACCTAACACTGCTGCCCCTAACCTACCACTGCTGCCTCTAACTACACTGCTGCCTCTACCTACCTACTGCTGCCTCTACCTACCCACTGCTGCCTCTACCTACCACTGCTCCCTCTACCTACCACTACTGCCTCTACCTACCATGCTGCCTCTAACTACACTGCTGCCTCTACCTACCACTGCTGCCTCTACACTACCACTGGCTGGCGTCTACCTACCACTGCTGCCTCTACCTACCACTGCTGCCTCTACCTCCCCCTGCTGCCTCTACCTACACTGCTGCCATACCTATCACTGCTGTCTCTACCAACCACTGCTGCCCCTACTACCACTACTGACTCTACCTTACCACTGCTGCCATACCTACCACTGCTGCTCTACCTAACCTGCTGCTCCTCTACCTACCACTGCTGACCCTACCTACCACTTGATGCCTCTACCTACCAACTGCTGCCTCTACCTACCACTGCCCCTCTACCTAACAACCCTGCCTCTACCTACCACTCCTGCCTCTACTTCCCACTGCTGCCTGTTCCTACCACTGCTGCCTCTAACCTACCACTGCTGCGTTACCTACCACTGGCTGCCTCTACCTAACTACTGCTGCCCTCTACCTTACCACTGCTGCCTCTACACTACCACTACTGCCTTACCTACCACTGCGGCCTTAACTACCACTGATGCCTGTACACTACCACTGCTGCCTTCTACCTACCATGCTGCGTTACCTACCACTGTGCCTCTACTGCACTGCTGACATCTACCTCCACTGCTGACTCTCCTACACTGCTGCCCCTACCTACCATGCTGTCTCTACCTACCAATGCTGCCCTACCTACCACTACTGCCTCATAACTACAATGCTGCCCCATACCTTCCACTGCTGCTCTACCTACCAATGCTGCCTCTACCTACCACTGCTGCCCTACCTACCACTTGCTGACTTACCTACCACTGATGCCTCTACCTAAATGCTCCATCTACCACCACTACTGCCTCTACCTACCACACTACTGGCTCTACTACCACTGCTGCCATACCTACCACTGCTGCCTCTACCTACCACTGCTGCCTCTACCTACCACTGCTGCCTCTACCTACCACTGCTGCCTCTACCTACCACTGCTGCCTCTAACCTCCACCTCTGCCTCTACCCACGCTCTGTTGCCCCTACCTACCCATGCTTCGCCTCTACCTACCACTGCTGCCTTCTACCTACCACTGCTGCCTCTACTACCATGCTGTGCCCCTACCTACCATGCTGCTCTACTACCACTGCTGCCTCTCACCCTACCACTGCTGCCCTCTAACTACCACTGGCTGCCCCCTACTACCTTGATGCCTCTACATACCACTGCTCCTCTACCTACCACTGCTGCTTCTACTACACTGCTGCCTCTACCTACCACTGCTGGGCCTCTACCTACCCACTGCCTGCCTCTACCTACCACTGCTGCCTCTACCTACCACTGCTGCCTCTACCTACCACTGCTGCCTCTACCTACCACTGCTGCCTCTACCTACCACTGCTGCCCCTACCTACCACTGCTGCCTCTACCTACCACTGCTGCCTCTACCTACCACTGCTGCCTCTACCTACCACTGCTGCCTCTACCTACCACTGCTGCCTCTACCTACCACTGCTGCCTCTACCTACCACTGCTGCCCCTACCTACCACTGCGGCCCCTACCTACCACTGCGGCCCTACCTACCCCTGCTGCCCCTACCTACCCCTCCTGCCCCTACCTACCACTGCTGCCTCTACCTACCACTGCTGCCTCTACCTACCACTGCTGCCCCTACCTACCACTGCTGCCCCTACCTACCACTGCTGCCCTACCTACCACTGCTGCCCCTACCTACCACTGCTGCCCCTACCTACCACTGCTGCCCCTACCTACCACTGCTGCCCCTACCTACCCCTCTTGCCCCTACCTACCACTGCTGCCTCTACCTACCACTTTAGTAGTACTGACGCGTTGAAAGCAATGGGCCTAGGAGGAAGTTGAATGATTCTTTTCTTAGCGCATAGGCCTATGCAAGGCGTTTCCCACAGTGTAATATATGGTGTACAACACCGATAATATGAATTAGACACATGTGCATCATCTGGGTGTCTATTTTGTAGACATTTAGCCAACCAGTGGAGAAATATCTACAAAATATACAGTGACAGTGGAGGCAATCAGTCCCTCAGCCACTGGTTGGGGTAACGTCTATAAAGATACGGGCCCGCGAGCCGTGACCAATATTGCGGGCACACAGACTGTCACCAACGTTACGGGCCCACAAGCCGTCACCAGGATTACGGGCCCACAGGCTGTGACCATCATTACGGGCCCCCAGACTGTCACCAATATCTTGCTAGATACCGCCTCTGGAGGTAATCTTGCGCGCCTGGCTCACCCAACTCGGGTATAACAGTAGAAGATTGGAACTTGGCAGTGACTAGTAACGCACAAGGGATTGGTAGCTAACGAAGATAGTTGATTAGTGAGGTACATGTGCACTATTAATAATGTTAATTGGCGAAACGTCTCGCCTGGTTGAAAGGTTGATCGATTGAATGTTGAAACGTATATTGTTCCAGACCATGGATTCTTCTCCAGGCTGAGTGACTGACCACCTTGTTCCAGACCATGGAGCTGAACTCTTCTCCAGGCTGAGGGACTGACCACCTTGTTCCAGACCATGGAGCTGAACTCTTCTCCAGGCTGAGGGACTGACCACCTTGTTCCAGACCATGGAGCTGAACTCTTCTCCAGGCTGAGGGACTGACCACCTTGTTCCAGACCATGGAGCTGAACTCTTCTCCAGGCTGAGGGACTTACCATCTCACAACTAAGCCTCTGAGGGCGATGGGCTGACTCAACCGTCTTTACATCTCTACGGCTTCCGCTTCCTCCTCTGTATTCGAATGAGGAAGAATACTGTGTAGGCGAAACGTTTCGGAATAAAGATACCTGACTGTTACACATGTCTGTCTCATCAACATGATAGCTATTTCCTGACGCCGGTCTTAGTATGGGCGTCTGGATGTTGTCACTGAATATGGTAGTTGGGATAAACAAAATATTCAATCCCGAGGTTTGTTTGAACATTATATAGACGAAAGAAGGTCTCTCATAAAGACGTCAGGCATCTTAGGGGCTGCACTTACGTGAGTTGTGTTTGACCACTGAATAAACACTCGATAACCTCAAGTGTCAGCGATGAGACGAAGGCGACAAGACACTCGCCTTGGATCTGAGATCAACTTGGTCACCAGCGTAGCCCAGCCTCACTGCCAACAACCACACGAGAGGCTAGAATAGCAAGGAAGTGAGATTGAAAGAACTCTAACGAAAGAGAGAGAAAGAGAGAGAGAAAGAGGAAGGTGGTGAACCTAAAATAGAACAGAGGTATCTGCTAGCTTAACTCAGTAACATTAAATCAAGACGTCTTTGTACAGGCCAGTGGCTAATCTATTTTGGGCGGCGCCCCCTGGCACAGTTGGCCCTCATTTCCACTATCCTTCCCTCGTATACAATTCTAAATGTAAAAAGTACAAAAAATCATCTTTATATAAATATGAAAAGAGTGACACTAATATTCTCAACTTTATTTTAATAATCCAAAAGTCTGTATACGGAGCAAATCTCAAAAACACACTAAATAAAGCGAGAAGATAGATTTAAACTGCTTTTCCAGGTTCCTGGAAGGACTTGCCTTGTATGGGTCAACATGCCTACTGCAGTGTTCCTCCTGTCTGATGTTCTGGTATACGTAGACAGGAGCCAGAACATAAGTCTTCTTCAGTGTCGTGTGTTTGGTAGCGACAGTGACCAGCGCAGAAAGCGCATCTTGAAGATACGTGGAGCAAAACATCGCCAGAAGCCCTCTACCTTGACGCTTGACGGTATTCTGACCCACGTAGTTACCAGTTTTAAGAACATAAGAACATAAGAATGTAGGAACACTGCAGAAGGCCTACTGGCCCATACGAGGCAGGTCCTTATCAAAACGACATCTACCTAAAGCTATTCAAGAAATAACTCCCGTACCCCCCAACACCAATCAAACCCAGCCCCTCCCACTCATATATTTGTCCAGTCTCTTCTTAAAGCTACCCAAGGTCCTAGCCTCTATCACCCCACTGGGAAGACTGTTCCACGCATCTACAACTCTGTTAGAAAACCAGTACTTACCTAAAAAAAACCAGTACTTACCTAGAAAACCAGTACTTACCTAGAAAACCAGTACTTACCTATGAAAACCAGTACTTACCTATTCGATCCAAGGACAGCCAGACACCCTCACGCCCCTCTCCCTCCATTTTGTACCTCGTAAACACACAACTGAGGACTTACGAACATATGTTGACACCATCACTTATTTTCGCCCCGGGTTAGCGCCCCCTATTGCTACCAGTTACTCAGGTTACACGGGGGCGCCGGCCCCCCCCCCCGGCTTAAAACCTCTGGTAGAGGCCAAAGACGCGACACAGTCTATTCCAGAGGCAAAGAATAATGTAATATTTAAAAGTATTAATAATCCCAGACTGCGAAAGAAGGAAAAGGCAAAGTGAGGACCACCAATAATAATAATTAATGATTAATACAAAATTATAATTAATATTAATTAATAAGACTTATAATTAATAATAATTACAATTAATAATAATAATCTTTATTTCCACAAGTACACGGCAACTTACACAATCATCACAACGTTTGGGTCCCATTAGTTATTGGTACGAGTCGGACCGAAACGTCTTGGTCAGTTTCTGTCTAATATGTACCAGTTATCTGTGTTTCGTTCACGTTATTTTTACTCGCTTGGGTTCTTTAGGCCTAGTCGTTTTTTTCAGCCTATTGTAAAATACTAGAAATTTCCTGTGTTTCTTCCATCTTACTTTCACTGTATCACAGTACACAGTATTTTGTCAGACTGCACAAGTACTACTACTGTGACATGTACTAACAGTACTATTGTGACATGTACTAACACCACTACTGTGACATGTACTAACAGTACTATTGTGACATGTACTAACAGTACTATTGTGACATGTACTAACAGTACTATTGTGACATGTACTAACACCACTACTGTGACATGTACTAACAGTACTACTGTGACATGTACTAACAGTACTACTGTGACGTGTACTAACACCACTACTGTGACATGTACTAACAGTACTACTGTGACATGTACTAACAGTACTATTGTGACATGTACTAACACCACTACTGTGACATGTACTAACAGTACTACTGTGACATGTACTAACAGATACTACTGTGACGTGTACTAACACCACTACTGTGACATGTACTAACAGTACTATTGTGACATGTACTAACAGTACTATTGTGACATGTACTAACAGTACTACTGTGACATGTACTAACAGTACTATTGTGACATGTACTAACACCACTACTGTGACATGTACTAACAGTACTACTGTGACATGTACTAACAGTACTACTGTGACATGTACTAACACCACTACTGTGACATGTACTAACAGTACTACTGTGACATGTACTAACAGTACTACTGTGACATGTACTAACACTACTACTGTGACATGTACTAACACCACTACTGTGACATGTACTAACAGTACTACTGTGACATGTACTAACAGTACTACTGTGACGTGTACTAACACCACTACTGTGACATGTACTAACAGTACTACTGTGACATGTACTAACAGTACTACTGTGACGTGTACTAACACCACTACTGTGACATGTACTAACACCACTACTGTGACATGTACTAACACCACTACTGTGACATGTACTAACACCACTACTGCGACATGTACTAACAGTACTACTGTGACATGTACTAACACCACTACTGTGACATGTACTAACACCACTACTGTGACATGTACTAACAGTACTACTGTGACATGTACTAACACCACTACTGTGACATGTACTAACACCACTACTGTGACATGTACTAACAGTACTACTGTGACATGTACTAACCCCACTACTGTGACATGTATTAACAGTACTACTGTGACATGTACTAACACCACTACTGTGACATGTACTAACACCACTACTGTGACATGTACTAACACCACTACTGTGACATGTACTAACACCACTACTATGACATGTACTAACACCACTACTGTGACATGTACTAACAGTACTACTGTGACATGTACTAACCCCACTACTGTGACATGTATTAACAGTACTACTGTGACATGTACTAACACCACTACTGTGACATGTACTAACACCACTACTGTGACATGTACTAACAGTACTACTGTGACATGTACTAACACCACTACTGTGACATGTACTAACACCACTACTGTGACATGTACTAACAGTACTACTGTGACATGTACTAACACCACTACTGTGACATGTACTAACAGTACTACTGTGACAAGTACTAACACCACTACTGTGACATGTACTAACAGTACTACTGTGACATGTACTAACACCACTACTGTGACATGTACTAACAGTACTACTGTGACATGTACTAACACCACTACTGTGACATGTACTAACACCACTACTGTGACATGTACTAACAGTACTACTGTGACATGTACTAACCCCACTACTGTGACATGTATTAACAGTACTACTGTGACATGTACTAACACCACTACTGTGACATGTACTAACACCACTACGTGGACATGTACTAACAGTACTACTGTGACAAGTACTAACACCACTACTGTGACATGTACTAACACCACTACTGTGACATGTACTAACACCACTACTGTGACATGTACTAACAGTACTACTGTGACATGTACTAACAGTACTACTGTGACATGTACTAACAGTACTACTGTGACATGTACTAACAGTACTACTGTGACATGTACTAACACTACTACTGTGACATGTACTAACAGTACTACTGTGACATGTACTAACAGTACTACTGTGACATGTACTAACAGTACTACTGTGCCATGTACTAACACCACTACTGTGACATGTACTAACACCACTACTGTGACATGTACTAACACCACTACTGTGACATGTACTAACAGTACTACTGTGACATGTACTAACACCACTACTGTGACATGTACTAACACCACTACTGTGACATGTACTAACAGTACTACTGTGACATGTACTAACAGTACTACTGTGACCATTAAATTTTATTAATAAAATCACCTCCCGGAAGTGCTCCTTGTTTGTATCTGTCTACAGCATCCCCTTCTTGTATCTGTCTACAGCATCCCCTGCTTGTATCTGTCTACAGCATCCCCTTCTTGTATCTGTCTACAGCATCCCCTGCTTGTGTCTGTCTACAGCATCCCCTTCTTGTATCTGTCTACAACATCCCCTTCTTGTATCTGTCTACAGCATCCCCTTCTTGTATCTGTCTACAGCATTCCTTGCTTGTATCTGTCTACATTCCCTGCTTGCATCTGTCTACATCACCTGCTTGTATCTGTCTACAGCATCCCCTGCTTGTATCTGTCTACATCACCTGCTTGTATCTGTCTACAGCATCCCCTGCTTGTATCTGTCTACATCCCCTGCTTGTATCTGTCTACATAACCTGCTTGTATCTGTCTACAGCATCCCCTGCTTGTGTGTATGTCTGCATCATCCCCTGCTTGTATCTGTCTACAGCATCCCCTGCTTGTATCTGTCTACAGCATCCCCTGCTTGTATCTGTCTACAGCATCCCCTGCTTGTATCTGTCTACAGCATCCCCTGCTTGTATCTGTCTCAAGCATCCCCTGCTTGTATCTGTCTACAGCATCCCCTGCTTGTATCTGTCTACAGCATCCCCTGCTTGTATCTGTCTACAGCATCCCCTGCTTGTTTGTGCTTGTGTGTACTCACCTATTTATGGTTGCAGGGGTCGATTTTAGCTCCTGGCCCCGCTTGTTCATTGTTTGCTACTAGGTCCTCTCTCTCCCTGCTCCATGAGCTTTATCATACCTCATCTTAAAGCTATGTATGGTTCCTGCCTCCACTACGTCACTTTCTCTAATTTCTTGACGTGCTTGACCATTTGTGGGTTCCAAACTGGTGCTGCATACTCCAGTATGGGCCTGACGTAAATGGTGTGCAGAGTCTTGAATGATTCCTTACTGAGGTATCGGAACGCTATCCGTAGGTTTGCCAGGCGCCCGTATGCTGCAGCAGTTATCTGATTGATGTGCGCCTCAGGAGATGTGCTCGGTGTTATACTCACCCCCAGATCTTTTTCCTTGAGTGAGGTTTGCAGTCTTTGGCCATCTAAACTATATTGTGTCTGCGGTCTTCTTTGCCCTTCCCCGATCTTCATGACTGCGTTTGGCAGGGTTAAATTCAAGGAGCCAGTTGCTGGACCAGGCTTGTAGCCTGTCCAGATCTCTTTGTAGTCCTGCCTGATCCTCCACAGATTTAATTATTTTCATTAACTTCACACCATCTGTGTGTGTACTCACCTAGTTGAGGTTGCAGGGGTCGAGTCCAAGCTCCTGGCCCCGCCTCTTCACTGGTCGCTACTAGGTCACTCTCCCTGAACCTTGAGCTTTATCATACCTCTGCTTAAAGCTATGTATGGATCCTGCCTCCACTACATCGCTTCCCAAACTATTCCACTTGCTGACTACTCTGTGGCTGAAGAAATACTTCCTAACATACCTGTGATTCATCTGTGTCTTCAGCTTCCAACTGTGTCCCCTTGTTGCTGTGTCCAGTCTCTGGAACATCCTGTCTTTGTCCACCTTGTCAATTCCTCTCAGTATTTTGTATGCCGTTATCATGTCTTCCCTATCTCTCCTGTCCTCCAGTGTCGTCAGGTTGATTTCCCTTAACCTCTCCTCGTAGGGCATACCTCTTAGCTCTGGGACTAGTCTTGTTGCAAACCTTTGCACTTTCTCTAGTTTCTTTACGTGCTTGGCTAGGTGTGGGTTCCAAACTGGTGTCGCATACTCCAATATGGACCTAACGTACACGGTGTACAGGGTCCTGAATGATTCCTTATTAAGATGTCGGAATGCTGTTCTGAGGTTTGTCAGGCGCCCATATGCTGCGGCAGTTATTTGGTTGATGTGCGCTTCAGGAGATGTGCCTGGTGTTATACTCACCCCAAGATCTTTTTCCTTGAGTGATGTTTGTAGTCTCTGGCCCCCTAGACTGTGTGTGTGTGTGTGTGTGTGTGTGTGTGTGTGTGTGTGTGTGTGTGTGTGTGTGTGTGTGACTGCTTTGTCTCCTGCGGCTGACTTCCTGGGTTATTGACCTCATCCACACACACACACACACACACACACACACACACACACACACACACACACACACACACATACACGTACCCAAGAGCAGCAGCAACAATAGGAAGGCCAGGACGTGCCTTATGGTTCACTCAGAGGTGTAGAGAGACCAAAACTAAGTGCAACAGAGAATGGAAGAAGTATAGAAGGACACAGGAAAATGAGATTAGTCGAAGAGCCAAACATGAATACCAATGGATAAGGAGGAGGCCCAGCGCAATAGGAGAATATAGCATCGAAGGCCAGAATTTACCAAAAGCTGTTGTACAGCCACATCAGGAGGAAAATAACAGTCAAAGATCCGGTAATCAGGCTGAGGAAGAAAGGAGACGAGGTCACGAGAAACGACAGAGATGTTCGTGAGGAGCTTAACACGAGATTCGTTGAAGTTTTTTTCAGTGGAAACAGAATGGTTTCCAGCAAACTGGGATGGAAGGGTGCACCAGCAAGTGTTGGACACACTACATACAACAGAGGAGGAGATGAAGATGCTTCTAAGTGAGCTAGATACCTCAAAGGTGATGGGACCGGACAACATCTCTCCATGGGTCCTGAGAGAGGGAGCAGAAACACTGTGTGTGCCACTAACAACAATCTCCAACACATCTATCGAAACAGGGCGACTACCTGAGGAATGGAAGACCGCAAATGTAGTCCCAATCTCTAAGAAAGGAGACAGACATGAAGCATTAAACTACAGACAAGTGTCACTGACATGTATAGTATACAAAGTCATGGAGAAGATTATCAGGAAAAGACTGGTGCAGCACCGAGAAAAGAGTGAAACTATACATGATAATCAGGACGGTTTCAGGGAGACGAAAACATGCTTCACAAACCTACTGGAGTTTCACAACAAGGTAACAGAAGACGAGAGAGAGAGAGAGAGAGAGAGAGAAAGAGAGAGCGAGAGAAGAAGAGAGAGGTGGGTAGACGGCATATTCTTCGACTGTAAGAAGGCTTTCGACGCAGCTCCGCACAAGAGATTAGCGCAAAAGTTGGAGCAGCAGGCAAGAATAACAGGAAAGGCACCGCAATGTATCGGAGATTACCTGACAGGAAGAAAACAGTGATTGTACGTGACGATGTGTCAAAGTGGGCGCCTGTGATGAGCGGGGTTCCACAAGGATCAATCCTAGGGACGGTGCTGTTTCTGGTATATATAAATAATATAACGGAAGTGACACATTCAGAGGCGTCGCTGGTTGTAGACGATGTGAAGCTAATGCTGAGATTTCAAGTGGATGAGGATCAGGGGCACCACAAGAGGATCTGAACAGGCTGCAAGCCTGGTCCAACAACTGACTCCTGGAGTTTAAAACCACCAAATACAACTTGTTTTGAAGATTGAGGAAGGACAAAGAAGACTTCAGACGGAGTACAGTCTAGTGGATTAGAGACTACGAACTTAAGTCTAGGAAAATGATCTTGGAATGAGTATAATGTCGAACACATCTCCTGAGGCGCACATCAACCAAATAACTGCTGCAGCATATGGGTGTCTAGCATACTTAAGCATAACGTTTCGACACCTGAGTAAGAGATCATTCACGAGTATGGAGTACGCAGCACCAGCATGGAACCCACACCTGGTCAAACACGTCAAGAAATTAAAGAAACCGCCAAGGTTTGCGACAAAATTAGTCCCAGGGCTGAGGAGAGGTTAAGGGAAATCGACCTGATGGCACTGGAGGACAGAAGGGACGGGGGAGACATGATAACGACATATAAAATTCTGAGAGGAATTGACAAGATGGATAGAGACAGTGTTCCAGAGTTGTGACACAACAACAAGGGGTCACAACTGGAAATTTAAAATTCAGATGAGTCACAGGGATGTTAGGAAGTACTTCTTCAGCCATAGAGTTGACAGAAAGTGAAATAATCTGGAGAGTGATGTAGTGGAGGCAGGATCCATACATAGCTTTAAGAAGAGGTATAATAAAGCTCATGGAGCAGGGAGAGAGTAAACCTTGTAGCGACCAGTGATGAGGCGGGGCCAGGAGCTGTGAATCGACCCCTCCAACCACAATTAGGTGAGTACACACGATGCAGCTGGTCTACCCATTATGATGGATAAGAGAAACTGTGAAATTTCTGCTTAATGATAATTATACTTATTGATAATTGTAATTAATGATAATTATAGTTATTGATAATAGTAATTAATGATAATTATAGTTATTGATAATTGTAATTAATGATAATTATAGTTATTGATAATAGTAATTAATGATAATTATAGTTATTGATAATTGTAATTAATGATAATTATAGTTATTGATAATTGTAATTAATGATAATTATAGTTATTGATAATTGTAATTAATGATAATTATAATTAATAAAAATTATAATTAATGATAAAAGTAAGATAGAAATATACGAATCGTTATTTGATTATTTCTGTTAATTATTTAGTAGTAGTAAAAGCAGTAGCAGTAGTAGTAGTAGTAGCAGTAGTAGTAGTAGTAGTAGTAGTAGCAGTAGCAGTAGTAGTAGTAGCAGTAGCAGTAGTAGTAGCAGTTGTAGTAGTAGCAGTAGTAGTAGTAGTAGTAGCAGTAGCAGTAGTAGTAGTAGTAGTAGTAATTGTAGTAGTAGTAGTTGTAGTAGTAGTAGTTGTAGTAGTAGAAAGCAGTAGAGTTGTAGTAGTAGTTGTAATAGTAGTAGTAGTAGCAGTAGTAGTAGTAGAGTAGTAGCTTTTAGAAAGTAGTATATTTGTAGTAGTGGGTAGTAGTAGTAGTAGTAGTAGTAGTAGCAGTAGTAGTAGTAGTAGTAGTAGTAGCAGTAGTAGTAGTTGTAATAGTAATAGCAGCAACAGTATTATAAGTAATAGTAGAAGTGGTGGTAGGAATAGTGGTACCAGTAGTAGTAGTTGTAGTAGCA
Source organism: Cherax quadricarinatus (assembly GCF_026875155.1). Taxonomy (NCBI): domain Eukaryota; kingdom Metazoa; phylum Arthropoda; class Malacostraca; order Decapoda; family Parastacidae; genus Cherax; species Cherax quadricarinatus. The sequence continues at coordinate 28,433,226 of NC_069464.1, read as the reverse complement.
GTAGCAGTAGTAGTAGTAGTAGTAGCAGTAGTTAAATAGTTGTAGTAGCAGTTGTAGTAGTCGCTGCACTACTAGTTACAATAGTAGCAGTCGTAGAAGAGTAGTACTACTAGTAGTAATATCCCACTGTATCTACGTCACTTCAAACACCTGTTCCTTCCACTGAAATATCTGCAGCTCTCGGATATTTTTGTTTACCTCATAAAATCTTAGAAATCCTGCAGATATTTGTCATGTGTGGCATGCAGAGAGTACGTAACCTTTATTCGGCGCAAGTACACACCCTCATTGAAAGGTAATCTCCCCCAACCAGCAAACCAGTACTAAGGGTCGATCGATGGGGCCCCATCGTTTGATCAGTACTCAGGTTCAGCCAGTGACAAGATGGTTCTGGCAATCGTAGAAGTGTTGTGGTCACCACCCGCCTGTCTACCCTTGTCATTTCCATACTAGAGCTGGTTGAGCACGCTTGTCCATTCTGTCTCCAGACTGTCTTGGCCTAAACCGTGTTATACACATTTCCAGCTGTATATAGTGTACATACCTGTAAATATCCACATTGCTATTTGTGAAGGAAAATATATTTGAAAGTTATTTAGCTGTGTGTTCTGCTCCCCATTACACCCAGGATAACAGGGTTTATTGTCCCTAGGTTGCAATATCATGCAATATAAACACCTGCTTGTCTTATGGTTTGTTCCATTAAAACACCTGTGTAATATAGTATGTATAATATCTGCCATTTTCTACAATCCTTCACTGGCAGTCACTAGCCAAGTAGTGAAGGTTTTTAACTCAGTTCCTGTCCAGATCTTGTAGTGTTGTAGTTTACTGCGGATGGAATTGTTGTTACGTAGCTGCGTTACTGCTTTCCAAAATCTTCTATACAATAAATCTTGGAACGAGTGGGGTTCGAAACCATGATCAGTCGTAAAACTCACAGGCCAGTGCGTTAACCACTTGGCCAGCTGGCTTTAATAAGAGCCAGCTGGTCCAGTGGTTAACGCACTGGCCTGTGAGTGTTACGATTCACTTGCCATGGTTTCAAACCCACACTCGTTCCCTGGTTTGCTTGCAGTGGTGTTATTACGACTTTATGAGTTATTTAATAATGTAACTTGTCAGCATTGTCCTTCATAAATCACTAAAAAACAAACAGGCTTCCTCACCATTACAAGTGTTCGGTTATCTGGAGTGTTGTATTAAGCGATGGCTGATGTTTACAACACTGTCTCGTTGAACATTGGAGCGCTGTTGTTGTGGCTGCTACTGAGCGGTGGACTCTCGAAGTGAACTCTGAGGCCGGAGGCCAAGCTGCGACCACCGTCTACCTTCGTTGTGCTCTTGTCTTCGTTCTTGAGTTCGGTATTATGTAATATTTTCTCCGTTGGTTTTCCAGTCACTAAGGTCTCAAGAGGATAATTATCTTCCGTGGAGTCGCCCATGAGTTCCATCTTCTTGGATATGTCTTTCTGGTGCTCCTGTGGCGGCTTCTCGGCTGCCGGAGCTAAGACGCTACCCACAGAGGTGTCGTTGTGGAGAAGAGTTGTATTAGATACCTTGGGTAACAGATGGCAACCAGATGAAGGTCGGGCTGATTCAGTGCCTTCAGCTGGTATTGCTGTGCCTCATATGACAGTTTCCGAGGCACATGAACGGTTGGTTCGTGGGCGACTGTTGATAGTCGAGTAGCGCGTTGAATCTCTCCTTCGCGGTGTACCGCGTCCGTGAAAGAAGAGATCGTGGAACGTTTCTCTGAACTGTCGCGACATGCCGCAGTAGATGGCAAAGTTGATGGGGTAGGAGAATATGATGAAGGAATTGGAGATGATGAAGAAATACATGAGCATGTAGTAGGAATCGTTGGAGAATATAACGATGCCCATGTTGGAGATGATGTGAAGGAGTGTGATTACTGCCAGGGGAATCTCTGTCACCAGGAACACTGACACCACAGCTATCAACATCAGTGTGGTACAGTTGGAGTCACTCAGTTTCTTGCACTCCCTCTTTGAGTTCTTGTCGTGTAGAAGTTTCTTCCTGCGCTTCTGCGCCTCTTTTAAAGCGCTAAAAAGGAGAAGGTTAAGCACTACGAGCAGTGTACACGGACCAAGGTGCACAAACACCACCCGGAACCAGAAGTAGATCGGAAAGTAGATGTTTGGAGTGATCTGCGTCACCCAGTCACTGAATCTCTCGCTACAAACACACACACACTCGCCCTGCCATTCAACTTCTGTGGAATCGTACACTGTGTCGAAGAATTTTGGCGCCTGGTGGATGGTGGCAAAGATGAAGATCCAGATGATAGCCTTGATAACACGGGGTAGCGTGCACCAGGTGCGAGCCACAGGAGGGTGACACACGTAGATGTACCGCTGTACCGCCAGGGCCACCGTCAGCCAGATGGAAGCCGTGTGGAACAAGTTAGGGATGTCCTCGTGCAAGAAGCCCCAGGCGTAGCAAGCAGCCTGGGGATAGAGGGGCTTAGCGTGGTTGTTCAGAGTGTACATGTAGAAGAACACGGGCTCTGGGAAGAGCACAGTGAGCATGTCTGAGAGCGCCATAGCCATGAGCACCGCATTTGTTGGAGATCGCATGTGATGCTGCCATAAAACAGCCACGATGATAGTGTTGGCCACAGTAGTCACCAGTAGCAACACTGGCATAGCGTACCCATAGAGTGGCATAGCCAGGTCCAGAGGATACAGATTACTAACATTGAGGAAGTCAGTAGCGTTGCCGCTCCCACAAGTCTTGTTCACCAGCAGGAAATTGCTCTCAGACACATTGCTGCTGAAGTCTGCTAACCTCTGGTTGTCCATGTTGCTGGTGGCGCAAGTGTTGGAGAAATGTGGAGAGTGAAGGAGGTAGGGTCATGCAACAGTGTCTGGGATCATAGCAACAACAACTTGACTCAGTTGCATGGAGTTAATGGCTCATTTGCATATACCGTCTTCACCTGACAAGAGAGACCAGAATCATAAAAAAAAAAAAACATTCACTTCCCTGTTACAATTCCCATTAGCTGCTTGTAGTTCATTAACCAAAGTCAGGAAGTTTTACGACTCATGGGTTCAAACCCCATCCGTTCCGTGGTTTGGTTACAATCGTGTTGTTATGTGCGCTATTATCGTGAGTCATTACGCGGCCTGTGAACACTATCCCGAGGACACTGTACCACCATCAACACTGTCAATGTCGCACTAACAGTTTTTAAGGATCTGTTCAATTTAGAAGTTATACCTAAGTTCTTTTCTTGATAATTTAATTTAGATTAAGTTGGTGTGTGTATCAGGATGTTGTGGAGGCAGAGTGACTTGTCGATGGTTACTGAGTCACAAGGATGGTGGTAGTGAGGGATGCACAGTGCCAGGGAGAGCAGTGCCAGGGAGAGCAGTGCCACAGCATCCTCTCTTGACTCTCCCTCCTGCCAGACTGAACTGCTCTACCAGCCTCTGCTACCACTATCTCCACAACCCACCTCCCCCACCACAACCCACCACCGCCACCACAACCCACCTCCGCCACCACAACCCACCTCCCCCAGCACAACCCACCTCCCCCACCACAACCCACCTCCCCCACCACAACCCACCTCCCCCACCACAACCCACCACCGCCAATACAACCCACCTCCCCCACCACAACCCACCACCGCCACCACAACCCACCTCTGCCACCACAACCCACCTCTGCCACCACAACCCACCTCCGCCACCACAACCCACCTCCCCCACCACAACCCACCCCTGCTACCACAACCCACCTCCGCCACCACAACCCACCTCCCCCCCCACAACCCACCTCCGCCCCACAACCCACCCCCCCCCACCACATCCCACCCATGCTACCACAACCCACCTACACCACCTCCCCGGCCACAACCCCACCACCCCCCCACAACCCACCCCCGCCACCACAACCCCCCTCCCCACCACAACCCACCTCTGCCACCACAACCCACCTCTGCACCACCCAAACCCACCTCCCCCAACACAACCCCCCCCCACAACCCACCTCCGCCACCACAACCCACCCTCCCCCCCACAACCCACCTCTGCTACCCACAACCCACCTCTACAACCCACCTCCACCACCACAACCCCCCTTTAATCACCACAACCCACCACCTCTACAACCCACCTCCACAACCCACCTGTGGCCACCACATCCCACCTCCACAACCAACCCCACATCTCACCTCAACAACCCACCTCCACAACCCACCTGTGCCACACACAACCCACCTGTGCAACCACAACCCACTTGTACCACCACAACCCACCGCCTCTACATCCCACCTCCACAACCCACCACAACCCACATGTACCACCACATCCCCCCTCTACAACCCACCTCCACCACCACAACCCACCTGTACCACCACATCCCACCTCTACAACCCATCTCCACCATCACAACCACCTGTACCACCACATCCCACCTCTACAACCTACCTCCACAACACACCTGTACCATCACATCAAACCTCTACAACCCACCTCCACCACCACAACCCACCTGTACCACCACAACCCCACCCTCCACAATCCACCTGCACCACCACAACCCACCTCTACAACCCACCTCCACCACCACAACCCACCACTACAACCTACCACCTCTACAACCCACCTCCACCACAACAACCCACCTGTCCACACAACCCACCAACCCTACAACCCACCACCTCTACAACCCACCACCACAACCCACCTGTACCACCACAAACCCATCGCCTCTACATCCCACCTCCACAACCCACCACAACCCACCTGTACCACACATCCCACCTCTACAACCCACCTCCACCACCACAACCCACCTGTACCACCACATCCCACCTCTCCAAACCCATCTCCTCCACCACAACCCACCTCTACAACCCACCTCCACCACCACAACCCACCTTTACCACCACAACCCACCACCTCTACAACTCACCTCCACAACCCACCTGTACCACCACATCCCACCTCTACAACCCATCTCCTCCACCACAACCCACCTCTACAACCCACCTCCACCACCACAACCCACCTTACCACCACAACCCACATCTACAACCCACTCCACAACCACCTGTACACCACAACCCACTCTACAACCCCTCCACCACCACAACCCACCTGTACCACCACAACCCACTTCTACAACCCTCCTCCACCACCACAACTCACCTGTACCACCACAACCCACCTCTACAACCCACCTGTACCACCACAAACCCACCGCCTCTGCATCCCACCTCTACAACCCACCACAACCCACCTGTAACACCACATCCCACCTCTACAACCCACCTCCACCACCACAACCCACCTGTACCACCACAACCCACCTCTACAACCCACCTTTACCACCACAACCCACCTCCACCACCACAACCCACCTCCACAACCCACCACTTCCACCACCAACAACCCACCTCCACAACCCACCTCCACCACCACAACCCACTCTACAACCCACCTCCACCACCACAACCCACCCCCCACCACAACCCACCCTCTGCTACCACAACCCACCTCTACAACCCACCTCCACCACTCACAACCCACCTTTACCACCACAACCCACCACCTCTACAACCCACCTCCACACCACCTGCCACCACATCCCACCTCCACACCAACCTCCCACTCACCTCAACAACCCACCTCCACAACCCACCTGTGCCACCACAACCCACCTTGCAACCACACCCACCTGAACCACCACAACCAACCACCCCACCTACATCCCACCTCCACAACCCACCCACAACCCACATTACCACCCACATCCCACCTCTACACCCACCTCCACCCACCCACAACCCACCTGACCCACCACAACCCACCTCTACAACCCATCTCCACCATCACAACCCACCTGTACACACCACATCCACCTCTACAACCCACCTCCACAACACACCTGTACCATCACTCAAACCTCTACAACCCACCTCCACCACCACAACCCACCTGTACCACAACACAACCTACCACCTCCACAATCCCCCTGCACCACCCCAACCCACCTCTACAACCCAACCTCCACCACCACACCCACCACTACAACCTACCACCACTACAACCCACCTCCACCACACAACCCACCTGTACCACCAAACCCAACCCTAACCACACTCTACAACCCACCACCACATACCCACCTACCACCACAACCCATCGCCTCTACATCCCACCTCCACAACCCACCACAACCCACCTGTACCACACTCCCACCTCTACAACCCACCTCCACCACCACAACCCACCTGTACCACCACATCCCCCCTCTACAACCCATCTCCTCCACCACAACCCACCTCTACAACCCACCTCCACCACCCCCAACCCACCCTTTACCACCACAACCCACCCAACCTCTACAACTCACCTCCACAAAACCCCCCTGTACCACCACATCCCACCTCTACAACCCATCCCTCCACCACAACCCACCTCTACAACCCACCTCCACCACCACAACCCACCTTTACCACCCACAACCCCCATCTACCCCCCCCACAAACCTCCACCAACCCCTCTACAACCCACCTCCCCCACAAACCCCCCTGTACCACCACAACCCCCTTCTACAACCCCCTCCACCACCACAACTCACCTTACCACCACAACCCACCCTAACAACCCACCTGTAAACCCCCACAACCCACCGCCTCTGCATCCCACCTCTACAAACCCACCACAACCCACCTGTACCACCACATCCCACCTCTACAACCCACCTCCACCACCCCAACCCACCTGTACCACCACAACCCACCTCTACAACCCACCTTTCCCACCACACCCACCTCCCCACCACAACCCACCTCCCTCCCCCCCACAACCCAACCCCTCCACAACCAAAACCTCCCCACCACAACCCCCCCCCACAACCCACCTCCCCACCACAACCCACCTCCGCCACCACAACCCACCCCTACAACCCACCTCCCCCCAAAACCCCCCCTCCACCCTACAACCCACCTGTCCACCAAACCCACCTGTACCACCAAAAACCCACCTTTCCCCCACCACAACTCCACCCCCACAATCCACCTCCACCACCACAACCCACCTCCACAACCCACCTGTACCACCACAACCCCCCTCCAACCCACCTCCACCACCACAACCCCCCTCTACAACCAACCTACAAACCCCCACAAAAACCCACCCCCCACAACCCACCTCCAAACCCCCACAACCCCCCTCCACTAACCCACCTCCCCAAAATACAAAACCCCCCCTCTCAAACCCCCCCTACACCACCCCAAAAACCCCCCTCTACAAAACCCCCCTCCACCACCACAAACCCCCCTCTCCCAACCCCCCTCCACCACCACAACCCCCCTCCACAACACACCTCCACCACTAAAACCCCCCTTACAACCCCCCCCTCCCCCCACCACAACCCCCCTCCACAACCAACCTACACCCCCCCCCAAAACCCCCCTCTACAAACCCCCCCCCACCCCCCCCAACCCACCGTACCACCACATCCCACCTCTACAACCCCTCTCCACCACCAAACCCCCTCCACAACCCACCTCGACCACCCCAACCCACCCCCCAAACCATGATACAAAGGGCTTCACATCTCGACTGGGTTTTTCTGTGGGTTTTCCCCCTAAATCTTTCTGTGCAACGATACCGTGTTTTTCGCCTAAAGTCTGCTTGCAGACGAAACCCGTGTTCTCGCCTAAAATTGCTGTGGGAGGGCTATACCTGTGTTCTTCCTAAAGTCTTTCGTGCAGACGATACCTGGGTTTTTCCCCGCCCAAAGGGCTGCCCGTGGGAACGATACCTGTGTTCTGCCTAAAGTTCCCGCTGTGCAGACGATACCTTTTGTTCTTCCTAAAGTTCTGTGGGGACGATACCTGTTTCCTTCCCCCCTTTAAAGGGCTGCTGTGCAAACGATACCTGTGTTCCGCCTAAAGTCTGCGTGCAGACGATACCCGTGTTCTCGCCTAAAGTCTGCCCGTGGGAGACGAACCCCGTGTTTTTTTTAAAATCGCTGTGCAGACGGGGAAAATTTTGGGCCTCGCCTAAAGTCTTCTGTTGGGGAAAGATACCCTTTTTTCTGCCTAAAATCTGCTGTCAGACGATACCTGTGTTCTCGCCCCAAAGTCTGCTGTGAGACGATACCTGTGTTCTCGCCCCAAAGTCTGCTGGCAGACTATACCTGTGTTCTCTCCAAAAACTGCTGTGCAGACGAACCTGTTTTCCTCGCCCAAAGTCTGCTGTTGGGGAGACGAAACCTGGGGTTTTTTCGCCCAAAGCGCTGTGCAGGGCGATACCTTGTTCTTCCTAAAGTTGCGTGCAGACGATACCTGGGGTTTCCCCGCCTAAAGTCTGGCCCGTCAGAAAGATTAAACCCGTGTTCTCGCCTTAAAATCTGCCCGTGGGGGACGATACCCGGGTTCTCCCCCTAAAGTCTGCTGTGCAGACGATACCTGGTTTTCCCCCTAAAAATCTGTGTGCAGACGATCCTGTGTCCTCGCCTAAAGTTGCGTGCAGACGAAACCTGTGTTCCCCGCCCAAAGTCTGCTGTGCAGACGATAAACCCGGGGTTCTCGCCTAAAGTTGCTTTTGCAGACGATCCCGTTTCTCGCCCCAAAGTCCCGCTGTGCAACTATACCGTGTTCTCTCCTAAAAATCTGCGTGCAGGGCGATACCTGTGTCCTTTGCCAAAAATCTGCTGTGCAGACGGTACCTGTGTTCTCGCCCAAAAATTTTGCTGGGGCAGGGCGATAACCCTTTTTCTTCCCCAAAGTCTGCGTGCAAAAGATACCTGTGTCCCTTTTTCCCAAAGTCTGCTGGGCAACCCAAACCTGTGTTCTCGCCTATAAGTCCCCCGTGCAGACGATACCTGTTTCTCGCCTAAAAATCTGCTTGCAGGGCGATACCTGTGTTCTCCCCCTAAAGTCTGCTGTTTCAGGGCGATACCTGTTTTCCCTTTGCCCAAAGTCTGCTGTGCAGAGATACCCGTGTACTCGCCTAAAGTTTTGCCCGTGCAGACGTACCCGTGTTCTCGCCTAAAAAAGCTGTGCAGACCGGGTACCCTTTTTTCTCTCCTAAAATCTGGGTGTGCAGACATACCTGTGTCCTCGCCCAAAGTCTGCCCGGGGAGACGTACCGGTTATCGCCTAAAGTCTGCTGTGCCAGACGATACCGTTTCTCCCTAAAGTCTGCTTGAGACGATTTCCCGTGTCCCTCGCCTAAAGTTTTTGCTGGCAGACGTAACCCGTGTCCTCGCCTAAAGCTTCCCGTTGGGAGACGATACCTGTGTCCTCGCCCAAAGGGCCCGCTGTGCCCCCGATCCTGTGTCCTTTTGCCCAAAGTCGGCCTGGGCGCGAAAACCCGTGTTTTCTCCTAAAGTCTGCTGTGCAAACGATACCTGTTTCCCCGCCTAAAGTCTGCTGTGCAGACGATAATTTTGTTCTCCCCCTAAAGTCGCTGTCGACGATACCCGTGTTCCGCCTAAAATCTCTGTGCAGAAATACCTTGGTTTCCCCGCCAAAAGTCTGCTGTGCAGACGATACCTGTGGTTTTTCGCCCCAAAGTCTGTGTGCAGAAAGATTTCCTTTTGGGTTTTCGCCTAAAGTTGCGTGGGAGGGCCTACCTGTGTTTCTTTGCCTAAAGTCTGCCCGTGGGAGGGCTATAAACCTTTTTTTCTCTCCTAAAGTCTCTGTGCAGCGATACCTGTGTCCTCGCCTAAAGTCCCGCTGTGGGGAGACGATACCTTTTCTCGCCTAAAGTTGGGTTTTGGGAGACGTTAAACCCGTGGTTTTTTTGCCTAAATCCCGCTGTGCAGACGATACCTGTGTTCTCGCCCAAAAATGCTGTGAAAACTATCCTGTGGTTTTCTCCTAAAGTTGCTGTGCAGACGAAAACCCGTGTCCTCGCCTAAAAATCTGCTGTGCAGACTTTCCTGTGTTTCGCCTAAATTTTGCTGTGCAACGATACCCGTGTTCTCTCCCAAAGTTTGGGTTGCAGACGATACCGTGTCCTCCCCCTTAAAAATTCCCGCTGTGCAGACCCTACCTGTGTTTTTCGCCTTTAAAATCGTGTGCAGACGAAAACCTGTGTTCTCGCCCAAAGTCGCTGTGCAAAACGATAAACCCGTGTTCTCTCCTAAAGTCTGCTGTGCAGACGAAACCTGTGTTTCCCCCCTAAAGGCCCGCTGTGCAGACGATACCTTGTTCTCGCCTAAAGTCCCGCTGTCCCGACGATACCTGTTTCTCGCCGAAAGTTCCCGCTGTGCAGCGATACCCGTGGGTTTTCGCCTAAATCTGGGTTGCAGACTTTTACCTGTGTTTCTTCCTAAGTTGTGTGAGACGATACCGGTCCTCGCCTAAAGTCTGCTGTGGGAGACCCAACCTGTGTTCCGCCTAAAATCTGCTGTGAGGAACCCATACCGTGTTCTTCCCAAAGTCTGCTGGGGCAGGGCGATTTCCTGTGTTCCCCGCCCAAAAACTGCTGTGCAGAAAGATCCCTGTGTTTTCGCCTAAATCTGCGGGAGACGATACCTGGTTCTTCCCCAAAGTCTGCTTTTTCAAACGATTTCCGTGTCCTCGCCTAAAGTTGTGTGCAGACGTTCCCGTGTTCTCGCCTAAAAATCTGCTGTGGGAGACGAAAAAGTTTTTCTCGCCAAAATCTGCTGTGCAACGATACCCGTGTTTTTCTCCTAAAGTCTTGGTGGGCAGACGATACCCGTGGGCCTCGCCTAAAAATCGTTGTGCAGACGTTTCCCGTGTTCTGCCTAAAAATCCCGCTGTGCGACGATACCCCTTTTTTTCTTTTCCCCAAAGTTGCTATGGGGGAAAGATCCTGTGTCCCTTTGCCAAAAATCTGGGTGTGCAACGATACCCGTGTTTTTTGCCTAAAGTTGCTGTTTCGACGATACCTGTGTTCTCTCCTAAAGTCTGCTGTTGGGAAAAAGATACTGTGGCCCCGCCCAAAGTCTGCTTTTCAGACGATTAACCCGTGTCCCGCCTAAAGTCTGCTGTGCAGACGAAAAAAAACCCCGTGTCCCCCCCTTTAAATCTGCTGTGCAGACGATACCTGTGTCCTTCCCCCAAAGTGCTGTGCAGACGATACCTGTGTTCCCCCTTTAAAAACTTTCGTGGGAGACATACCCGTGTCCTCGCCTAAAATCGCTGTGCCACGATACCTTTTGTTTCTCGCCCCAAAGTCTGTGTGCAAAACGATAAAAAACCCGGGGGTTTTCGCCAAAAATCTGCTGTGCAGACGATACCTGTGTTCTCGCCCCAAAATTGCTGTGGGAGACGATACCTGTGTTCTCGCCCAAATTCCCGCTGTGCAGACGTTTCCCGTTTTCTTCCAAAAATTTTGCGTGCAACGAAAACCCCGTGTTCTCGCCCCAAAAGTCTGTGGGCAGACGATACTGTTTTTCTCGCCTAAAGTCCCGCCGTGCCGACGATACCTGTGGTTTTCTCCTAAAGTCTCTTGCAACGATACCTGTGTCCTCGCCCCAAAGTCTGCTGTGCAGGGCGATACCTGTTTCCTCGCCTTTAAATTCCCGCTTTTTGCAGACATACCGTTCCTCGCCCTAAAAATCTGCTGTGCAGCCCAACTGTGTCCTCGCCAAAAATCTGCTTTGGGGCAGACGAAAACCTGTGGGTTTTCCCTAAAAAATCTGCTGTGCAGACGAAACCTGTGTTCTCTCCTAAAGCTGCTGTGCAGGGCGATTTCCGTGCCCCTCGCCTAAATCTGCTGTGGGAGGCGATACCTGTTCCTCGGCCCCCAAAGTCGGTTGAGACTACTGTTCCCCGCCAAAGTCTGCTGTGCAAACGATACCTGTGTTTCCCCGCCTTTAAAAATCTGCCCCGTGCAACAAAACCCGTTTTTCCTAAAATCTGCTGTGCAGACATTTCCTGTGTCCCCGCCTAAAGTTTTGCTGTGGGAGAGATAAACCTTTTTTCCGCCTAAAATCTGCTGTTTCAACGATACCTGTTTTCTCGCCTAAAGTCTGCTGTTCAGACGAAAACCTTTTTGGGTTTTCGCCTAAAGGGGCTGCCCGGGGCAGACGTACCTGTTTTTTCTGCCTTAAAAATCCCGCCCCGTAGACGATACCCGTGTTCTCTTCCCAAAGTCTGCTGTGCAGGGCGAAAACCCGTGTCCTCGCCTAAAGTCTGGGTGTGCAGACGAACCTGGTTCTCGCCTAAATCGCTGTCAGACGGGTAACCCGTGTTCTCGCCCAAAGGGCTGCTGTGCAGACGGGTACCCAAGTTCTCGCCTAAAGTTGCCCGGCAAAACGATAACCCTTTTGTTCTCTCCTAAAGGCGCTGTTTCAGAAGATACCTTTTGGGGCCCCGCCTAAAGTTGCGGGGAGACGATACCCGTGTTTTTGCCCAAAGTATGCTGTGCAGGGCGTACCTGTTTCTCTCCTAAATTGCTTGCAGAAAGATAAACCCGTGTCCTGCCAAAGGCTGCTGTGCAGGTACCTTGTTTCCCCGCCTAAAAATCCCGGCTGTGCAGACGATACCTGTTCCCCCGGGCCTTTAAAGGGCTGGGTGGCAGAGTACCTGTGTTTTCTCCTAAAGTCTGCTGTGGGGAGACGATAACCCGTGGGCCTCGCCTAAAGTCTGTGTGGGAGACGATACCTGTGTTCTCGCCTAAAAATCTCCCGTGCAACATTTTCCTGTTTTTTCTCGCCTAAAGTCTGCCCGGCGACGGGTACCCGTGTTTCGCCTAAAAACTGCTGGCAGACGATACCTGTTTCTCGCCCAAAGTCTGCTGTGGGACGATAAACCCGTGTTCTCGCCTAAAGTTTGCTGTGGGAGCGATACCTGTGTTCTCGCCTAAAGTCGGCCCGTGGGAGACGATACCGTGTTCCGCCCAAAGTCCCCGCTGTGCAACGATACGTGTTCTCGCCCAAAGTCTGCTGTGCAGAATTTTTTGTGTTTTTCCCCCTAAAGTCTGCTGTGCAAAAAACGATTCCTTGTTTTTCCCTCAAAGTTGCTGTGCAACGATACCCGTGTTTCCCCCCCTAAAGTCTGCTGTGCAGACGAACCTGTGTTCTCTCCTAAAGTTGCTGTGCAGAGATACCTTGTCCTCCCCCCTTTAAAATCTGCTGTTGGGAGACGAAACATGTTCCTTTGCCCCAAAAATCTGCTGTGCAGACGATACCCTGGTTTTTGCCCAAAGTTGCTGTGCAGACGATATCTGGGCGGTATAAGATGCTATACAAACCCTATACACTTTCCCCAAATTTTAACACCGAAAAAAAAACTAAGCTAAACCCTTACAGACCCCGTGGGCACCCCGGATGTGACCCACACCCCCTCCACCAAACACCTGGATGTGACCCACACCAGTCCCCCCAAAAACCCCGGAAAGTGATCCCCCACCAGTCCCCCTAACACCCCGGGTGTGACCCACACCCGTCCATAACCCCCCAGGATGTGAACCCCCACCAGTCCACCCAAAACCCGGGTGTGACCCAAACACCAGTCCCCCTAAAAACCCCGGATGTGACCCACACCAGTCCCCCTAACACCAGGAGTGACCCACCCCCGGGCCACTAAAAACCCAGGCTGTGACCCCCAACCCTCCCCCTAACCAGGATGTTGACCCACACCAGTCCCTAACACCCACTGTGACCCACACCAGTCCACTAAAAACCCAGGTGTGACCCACACCAGTCCCCTAACACCCAGGGGTTTAACCCCCAACCCTCCACTTTAAAACCCAGGCTGTGACCCACACCCTCCCTAACCCCCCCCCAGGATGGGGACCCACACCAGTCCACTTTAAAACCCAGGATTGACCCACACCAGTTCCCTAACACCCAGGGGTGTGACCCACCCAGTCCCCCTTTAAAACCCCGGATTGACCCCCACTAGTCCACAAAAACCCCGGATGTGACCCCAACCCCCAGGGCCCCTAACACCCCGGGTGTGACCCCCACCAGTCCACTAACACCCAGGATGTGACCCACACCAGGGCCCCTAACACCCAGGATGTGGAAACCCCACCATCCCCCAACACCCCCGGTGTGACCCACACAGTCCACTACACCCCCGGATTTTGACCCACCCATTCCCCTAACACCCCCGGGTGTGACCCACACCCGTCCCCCAACACCCCGGGTGTGACCCCCCCCAGTCCCCTAACACCCAGGGGTTGGACCCACACCATCCCCTAACACCCCGGGGTGTGACCCCCACCCTCCACAAAACCCAGGAAAGTGAAACCCCCACCAGTCCACTAACACCCCGGATGGACCCCCACCAGCCACTAACACCCCGGATGTGACCCACACCATTCCCCCAACACCCAGGATGTCACCCACACCCGCCACTAAAAACCCCCGGGTTGACCCAAAACCATCCCCCTAACACCCATTTTTGTGACCCCCCCCCACCAAATCCCCTAACAACCCCGGATGTGACCCAAAACCAGTCCACTAAAAACCCCGGATGTGACCCCAACCCGTCCCCTAACACCCCGGAAGTGGGAAACCCCCCACCATCCCTAACACCCCGGATGTGACCCACACCAGTCCACTAACACCCAGGATGTTTACCCACACCAGTCCACTAACACCCCAAAAGGGTGGACCCACCCAGTCCAACCCAACACCCAGGGTGTTACCCCCACCCGTCCCCCTAACACCCAGGGTTACCCACACCATCCACTAACACCCCGGATGTGACCCACACCTTCCCCCTAACACCCCGGTTTTTGACCCACACCAGTCCCTAACCCCCCACGTGTGAACCCCCAACCCGTCCATAAAACCCAGGGTGTGACCCACAAACCGTCCCCTAACACCCAAAGGGTGTACCCACAAAAGTCCAATAACCCCCCAGGACGGGCCCAAAACCCGTCCACAACAAACCCCGGAGGGGACCCCCAAACCCGTCCAATAACACCCAGGATGTGACCCACACCAGTCCAAAAACACCCAGGAATTTTACCCCCCACCTCCACTAACACCCAAAGGGTGTGACCACACCATCCCCTAAAAACCCAGGTTTTGGGCCCACACCCGTCCCTAAACCCAGGATTTTGACCCCCCCACCAATCCACTAACACCCAGGATTTTACCCCCCCAGTCCACTAAAACCCCCGGGTTTTGACCCACACCCGTCCCCTTTAAAACAAAGGATGGGGACCCACACCAGTCCACAACACCCCGGTGTGACCCACACCCGGGTTAACTTAACCAAACCCGGATGTGGGCCCACCCAGTCCACTAAAAACCCCCAAATTTTGCCCCAAAAACCCTTTTACTAACACCCCGGGTGTGACCCCACCATCCACTAACAAACCCCGGTTAAAGACCCCCCCACTCCATAAAAAAACCCCGGAGGTGGACCCACACCAGTCCACAAAAACCCGGGTTAAAGACCCCACCAGTCCACTAACCCCCCAGGATGTTTACCCACAAACCCGTCCACAAAAACCCAGGTTATAATCACACCAATCCCCCCTAAAAACCCCGGGTGTACCCACCCCAGTCCAAAATAACAAACCCCGGGTTTTGGGCCCACCCCCAGTCCACAAAAACCCAGGATGTGACCCCACCAGTCCACTAACACCCAGGATGTGACCCCCCCCCAGTCCACTAAACCCAGGTTTTTTGACCCACACCAGTCCCAAAAACCCAGGGGTGTTTAACCCACACCCGTCCCCCTAACACCCAGGTTTTTGACCCACCCAGTCCCCCTAACACCCAGGATGTGACCCCCCACCAGTCCCTAACACCCAGGTTATGACCCACAAACCCGTCCACTAACAAAACCCCGGAAAGGACCCACCCAGTTTTTAAATAAAAACCCAGGAATGCCCCCCACCAGTCCACTTAAAACCCAGGATGTGAAACCCCCACCAGTCCCCCTAACCCCAGGAGTGACCCACACCAGTCCACTAACACCCCGGATGTGAACCCCCCCACTGTCCACTAAACCCTGGATGTGACCCACACCAGTCCAATGGGCACCCCCGGAGTGACCCCACCATTCCCCCAAAAACCCCCCCGGATTTGACCCCACACCCTTAAAATAACACCCCGGATGTGACCCACACCAGTCCACAAAAACCAGGATTTTACCCCACCAGTCCACTAACGCCCAGGTGTGGGCCCCAAACCCGTTTCCCCTAACCCCCCAGGATGGACCCACACCAGTCCACTAACACCCCGGAAGTGGGCCCCCCAAACCCGTCCCCAACACCCAGGATTTTGAAACCCCCACCATCCACAAACGCCCAGGATTTTGCCCACACCAGTCCACAACACCCAGGATGTGACCCACTTTCCCGTCCACTAAACCCCCGGGGTGAAACCCCCACCCGTCCACTAAAAACCCAGGGTGTGGGCCCACCCCCCTCCACTAACACCCAGGATGTGACCCACGCCAGTCCCTAACAACCCCGGGTGTTTTCCCACACCAGTCCACTAACACCCAGGATGTGCCCACAAACCCGTCCCCTAACACCCAGGATGTGACCCACACCAGTCCACTAAAAAACCCCCGGGGTTTTGACCCACACCGTTTCCCCTAACACCCCGGGTGTACCCACACCCCGTCCCTAACCCCCCGGAAGTGACCCACCCCATCCCCCTAAAAAACCCAGGAGTGACCCCCCAAAAAAGTCCACTAAAACCCCGGATGTGACCCACACCAGTCCACTAACACCCAGGATTGGGGACCCCCCACCAGTCCCCCTAACACCCCGGGTGTGACCCACAAAAGTCCACTAACCCCCAGGAAAGGACCCCACCAGTCCACTAACACCCAGGATGTGACCCACACCAGGTTTCCCCTAAAACCCCGGATGTGACCCACCCAGTCCACTAAAACCCAGGATGTGACCCACACCAGCCAAATAACCCCCAGGATGTGACCCACACCATTCCACTAACACCCAGGAAGTGAAACCCCCACCATCCACTAACCCCCCAGGATGTGGGCCCACACCAAATCCCCCTAACACCCCCGGAAGTGACCCCACCAGCCACTAACACCCAGGATGTGGGCCCACAACCCGTCCACTAAACCCCCCAGGGGTGTGACCCACAAACCCGTCCACTAAAACCCCGGATGTGACATACACCCGTCCCTAAAAAACCCCGGATGTGACCCCACACCAGTCCCCCTAACACCCCGGATGTGACCCACACCCGTCCCCTAACCCCAGGAGTGAAACCCACAAACCCGTCCCCCCTAACACCCAGGAGTTTACCCCACCATCCACAAAAACCCCGGATGTGACCCCCCACCAGTCCACTAAAAACCCCCGGATTTTGGGCCCCCCCCAGTCCACAAACCCCGGATGTGAACCCCCACCAGTCCCCCAAAAAACCCCGGATGGTTTACCCAAAAAAGCCAATAAAACCCAGGATGTGACCCCCACCAGTCCACTAACACCCCGGATGTTTACCCACAAACCCGTCCAATAACACCCCGGGTTTTGACCCACACCAGTTTCCAAAAAAACCCCCGGGTGTGACCCCCCCACCTCCACTAACACCCAGGATGTCACCCACACCCAGTCCACTAACACCCCGGGTTTTGACCCACACCCGTTCCCCCTAACACCCAGGATGTAAAAATCCCGTCCCCCTAACACCCCGGATGTTTACCCACACCCAAGGGCCAATAACACCCAGGGTGTGACCCCACCGTCCACAACACCCAGGGGTGGGACCCCCCCCCGTCCACTAACACCCAGGGTGTGACCCACACCAGGTTTAAATAAAACCCAGGGTTTTGACCCACACCAGTCACTAACACAAAGGAAGTGACCCCACCAGTCCCCTAACACCCAGGATGTGACCCACACCAAATCTACTAACACCCCGGGTTGGACCCACAAACCCGTCCACTAACACCCGATTAAAGACCCCAAAAACCAGTTCAAATAAAAACCCAGGGTGGACCACACCAGTCCACTAACAAAAAAAACCCGGTTATGACCCACCCCCAGTTTCCCCTAACACCCAGGATGTGACCCACAACCCCTTTCCCCTAACACCCAGGTTTAAAGAAACCCCCAAAAAAACCAGTCCACTACACCCGGGTGTGACCCCCACCAGTCCACAACCCCCCAGGTTTTTGATCACCCCCCGTCCACTAAAACCCAGGGTGTTTACCCACACCAGTCCACTAACACCCAGGTTTGACCCACACCAGTCCACTAACACCCAGGATGGAAACCCCCACCAGTCCACTAACACCCCGGGGTGTGACCCACACCCGTCCACTAAAAACCCAGGTTTGACCCCCCCACCCCACTAATACCCAGGATTTTGGGCCCCCCACAGTCCAAATAACCCCTGGGTGTGGGCCCAAACCTTTCCCCTGAACACAAGGGTGTGACCCCCACCCCGTCCACAAACCCCCGGATGTGACCCCACCAATTTCCCCTAAACACCAGGGGTTGGGCCCACACCAGTAAATAATACCCAGGATTTGGGCCCCCCATCCACTAACGCCCAAGGGTGTGACCCACACCTTTCCCCTAAAAGCCCCCGGATGGGACCCACACCAGTCCCCTAAACCCCGGGTGTGACCCCACCAGTCCCCTAACACCCAGGAAAGTGACCCCCACCAGTCCACTAACGCCCAAAGGGTGTGACCCACACCTTCACTTAAAAACCCTGGATGTGACCCCCTCCAGTCCCAAATAAAACCCAGGGGGTGACCCACACCAGGCCATAACACCCAGGATTTTGACCCACACCAGTCCACTAACACCCAATTTTGACCCACACCAGGGCCCCTAACACCCAGGATGTACCCCCCCCAAATCCACTAACACCCAGGGGTGGACCCACACCAAATCCACTAAACCCCCCAGGATGTGACCCACACCAGTCCACTAACACCCGGATGTGACCCCCCAAACCCGTCCACTAAACCCCAGGATTTGACCCACACCATCCACTAACACCCAGGGGAATGACCCACCCCCATCCCCTAAACCCCAGGGTTGACCCACCCCCATTTTCCAAATAACACCCAATTGGGCCCACACCCCGTCCAAAACACCCAGGGTGTGACCCACCAGTCCCACTAACACCCAGGATGTGACCCACACCCTTTCCCCTAACCCCCCAGGGTGTGACCCCACCCCCGTCCACTAACAACCCCGGATGTGACCCACACCATCCCCTTTAAAACCCCGGATGTGACCCAACCAGTCCACTAACACCCAAAGGAAAGTGACCCACACCAGTCCACTAACACCCAGGGTGTGACCCACACCAGTCCACTAACACCCCGGGTTTGAAACCCCCCCCAGTCCCCCTAACACCCAGGATGTGACCCACCCAGTCCACTTTAAAACCCCGGGAAGGGCCCACACCAGTCCACCCAACACCCCGGATGTGGCCCCACCCCCACTAAAAACCCGGATGTGACCCCCCACCATCCACTAACAACCCCCGGGGTGTGACCCACACCAGGGCCACTAACACCCCGGAAGTGACCCCCACCAGTCCACAAAAACCCAGGGTGTAACCCCCACCCGTCACTAACCCCCAGGTGTGACCCCACCCCTCCCCCCTAACACCCAGGATGGGACCCCAAACCCGTCCCCCAACACCCAGGAGGGGACCCCCAAAAAAATCCCCCTAACACCCGGAAAAAGGGCCCCCACCCGTCCCCTAACAAACCCCGGATGTGACCCCCCCACCAGTCCACCCACCCAGGATGGACCCACAAAAATCCAAAAACACCCCGGATGTGACCCCCACCAGCCCCTAACACCCAGGATGTGACCCACACCAGTCCAAAAACATCCCGGGTTAAACCCCCAAAACCCTCCAATAACACCCAGGAAAGGTTTACCCCCAAACCCTCCCCTAAAACCCAGGATGTGACCCAAAAACCCGGGCCCCAACACCCGGATGTGGGCCACCCAGTCCCCCTAACACCCAGGGGTGTGACCCACACCCGTCCACTAACACCCAGGTTGACCCACCCCAGTCCAAATAAAAAAACCCAGGATGTGACCCACACCCCTCCCTAAACCCCGGAAATGACCCACCCCGTCCACAACAACCCCGGGTGTGACCCACACCAGTCCACTAACACCCCGATGTGCCCCCCACCGTCCCCTAACAAACCCGGTGTGACCCCCACCAGTCCACTAACACCAGGTTATGACCCCACCAGTCCACTAACACAAAAGGGTTGACCCAACCAGTCCACTAACACCCAGGATGTGACATACACCAGTCCCACTAACACCCGGGTGTGCCCCCCCCAGTTTCCCCTAACAAACCCAGAAATTTTGGGCCCACAAACCCTTCACTAACCCCAGGGTGTGACCCACACCAGTCCCCCAACAACCCCCGGTTTTGGCCCACACCCGTCCACTAACACCCAGGATGTGACCCACAAACCCGTCCACAAACCCCCCAGGTTATGACCCCCCCCAGTCCCCCCTAACACCCCGGATGTGACCCCCACCAAACCCTAACACCCCGGGTTTTGATCCAAAACCAGTCCACTAACACCCCGGATGTGACCACCCCAGTCCACAAAAACCCCGGTTTAAAGGGCCCACACCATCCACAACACCCCCGGGGTTAAACCCACAAACCCGTCCACTAACCCCAGGGTGGACCCACACCATCCACTTTAAAACCCAGGTTATGACCCACACCAGTCCACTAATACCCAGGATTTTGACCCACACCTCCCCTAAAACCCAGGTTATGAAACCCCCACCAGTCCCCTAACACCCAGGATGTGACCCACAACCAGTCCCTAACAAACCCCGGTTATGACCCCCCCCAGGCCATAAAAACCCCCCGGGGGACCCACACCCCTTTCACTAAAAAAACCCCGGATGTGACCCACCCCCCGTCCCCTAAAAACCCAGGGTTTTAAACCCCACCAGTCCACTAAAAAAACCCAGGGTGGACCCACCCCCAGTCCCCCCTAACACCCGGGGGTTTGGGCCCCCACAATCCCCTAACCCCCTGGAAGTACCCCCCACCATCCCCCTGACACCTAGGGGTGACCCAAAACCCTCCACTAACACCCAGGGGTTTGACCCACAAACCCTTCCACTAACACCCCGGAAAGTGAAAACCCACCAGTCCACTAATACCCCGGGTTTGGGCCCCCACCAGTCCACTAAACCCCCGGAGGGACCCCCCCCAGGCCCCTAAAGCCCAAGGGTGTGACCCCAAAATCAGTCCACTAAAACTCCCCGGATGTACCCACACCATCCCTAACACCCAGGGTGTGAAACCCCCACCAGTCCACTAAAAGCCCAGGATGTGACCCCCACCAGCCCCTAACACCCAGGATTGACCCCCCTCCCGTCCACTAACACCCAGGGTGGGGAAACCCCACCAGTCCCCCTAACCCCAGGTGTACCCCACCCGTCCCCTAACACCCAGGAGGGGACCCAACCATCCACTAACACCCAGGATGTGACCCACACCAACCACTAACACCCAGGATGTGGGCCCCCACACCAGTCCCCTAAACACCCCGGATGGACCCCCAAACCCGTCCAAATAACACCCCGGATGTTTACCCACACCCCGTCCACTAACACCCCGGATGTGACCCCCCACCAGTCCACTAACACCCCGGGGAAATGACCCACCCAGTCCCCCCTAACACCCCGGATGGACCCACACCAGTCCACTAACAACCCCGGATGTGACCCACACCCGTCCACAACACCCAGGGTGTGACCCACACCGTCCCTAACACCCAGGATGTGACCCCCCACCAGTTTCCCCTAACACCCCGGGTGGGACCCACACCATCCACTAAAAAAACCCCGGGGTGTGACCCACCCCCAGTCCACTAACACCCGGGTGTGACCCACACCAGTCCCCTAACACCCAGGAAGGGGACCCCCCACCAGCCACTAACACCCCGGATATGACCCCCACCAGTCACTAACACCCCGGATTTTGGGGCCCCCCCCCAGTCCCCCAAAAACCCGGAGTGACCCACACCAGTCCCAACCCCAAAACCCAGGAAGGACCCACACCGTCCACTAACACCCAAAGGGTGGACCCCCCACCAGTCCACTAAAAAACCCAGGAAAGGGGACCCACAAAAAGTTTCCAAATAACACCCGGAGTGAACCCCCCACCCTCCACTAACCCCCCGGATGTGACCCACACCCTCCACTAACACCCAGGATGGGCCCAAACCCCCCGAGTCCACTAACACCCAGGGTGCCAAACCCACAAAACCCGTCCCAAACACCCAGGGTGCCACCCCCACCCGTCCCCTAACACCCAGGAAAGTGGGCCACAAACCCGCCACAAAAAACCCAGGAAATGACCCACACCAGTCCCCCTAACACCCAGGATGTGACCCACACCAGTCCACTAACACCCCGGATTACCCCCCCAAAAGTCCAATAAACCCAGGATGTGACCCACCCAGTCCACTAACACCCAGGATATGGGCCCCCCACCCCAAAAAACACCCCCGGTTTTGACCCCACCATTCCCAAAAACACCCCGGAATTTTGACCCACACCATCCACTAACACCCAGGGTGTGACCCAAAACCCCGCCCCTAACAAACCCCGGTGTGACCCCCCAACCCTCCACAAAAAACCCAGGGTGTGACACTCCCTCCAAACACCCAGGATGTGACCCCCCAAACCCGTCCAATAACACCCAGGAGGGGACCCACACCAGTCCACTAAACCCAGGGTGTGAAACCCCCACCAGTTTCCCCTAACACCCAGGTGTGACCCAAAACCCGTCCACAACACCCCGGTTTGGGCCCACACCAGTCCACTAACACAAAAGGGTGTGACCCACACCATCCACTAACCCCCGGATTGGGCCCCCCAGTTTACTAAAAACCCAGGATGTGACCCACACCAGTCCACTTAAAACCCAGATTATGACCCACACCAGTTCACTAACACCCAGGATGTGACCCCCCCCCCCACCACCCTTAAACCAACCTCCACAACCCCCCCTGTACCCCCCCAAAAACCCCCCTCAACAAACCCAACCTCCATCCCCCCAAACCCCACCTCCCAAAAACCCAAACCCCCAAACCCCCACAAACCCAATTTACCCCACCACCCCCCACAACACCCAAACCCCACCTCCCCAAACCCCCCTGGTTTTAACCCCCCCCCACAACCCAAAACCCCCCCCTTTCCTAAAAACCCAAAACCCCACCACCCTAAACCCCCTGTACCCCACAACCCCCTTCCTAAACACCCTTCCCCACCCCCACCAAATACACCCCCAAAAAAACCCCCCCCCCCCCCCCCAAAAACCCCCCCAAAAAAAACCCCCCCCCTTCCCCCCCCCAAAACCCCCCCCCCCCCAAAACCCCCCCCCCAAACCCCCCCCCCCCCCCCCCCCAAAAAAAACCCAACCCCCCCCCCAAAACCCCCCCCCCCCCCAACCCCCCCCCACCCCCCAAACCCCCCCCACCCCCCCCAAAACCCCCCCAACCCCCCCCCAAAACCCCCCCCCCCAAAAAAAACCCCCCCCCACCAACCCCCCCCCCCAACCCCCCCCCCCAAACCCCCAAAAAAACCCCCCCCCCCCAAAAACCCCCCCCCCAAAAACCCCCCCCCCCAACCCCCCCTTCCCCCCCAAAACCCCCCCCCCCAAAAACCCCCCTTCCCCCCCCCCCCCCTTCCAAACCCCCCCCCCCCCCCAAAAAACCCCCCCCCCAAAAACCCCCCCCCCCCCCCCCCCCCAAAAACCCCCAAACCCCCCCCCAACCCCCCCCCACCCCCCCCCCCCCCAAAAAAAACCCCCCCCCCCCCCCCCCCCCAACCCCCCCCCCACCAACCCCCCCTCCACAAACCCCCCCCCCAAAAAAACCCAAAACCCCCCCCCCCCCCCCCCCAAACCCCAACCCCCCCAAAAACCCCCCCCCCCCCCCAAAAACCCCCCCCCCAAACCCCCCCCACCCAAAACCCCCCCCCCCCCCCCCCCCCCCAACCCAAAAAAACCCCCCAAAATTTTTAAAAAAAACCCCCCCCCCCCCCCCAAAAACCCCCCCCCCCCAAAAAACCCCCCCTTTTTCCCCCCCCCCCCCCCCCAAAAAAAACCCCCCCCCCCCCCCCCCCCCCCCCCTTTAAAACCCCCCCCCCCCAAAACCCCCCCCCAAACCCTTAAAACCCCCCCCTCCGGGGTTTCCTTTTTCCCGCCCCCCGGGGGGGGGGGGGGGGGTTTTTTTTTTTTTTTTTTTTTTTCCCCCAAAACCCCCTTTTTTTTCCCCCCCAAAATTTTTTCTCCCCAAATTTTTTGGGGGGGCCCCCCCGGGGGGCCCCCCCCGGCCCAAAACCCGGGGGGCCCCCCCTTTTTTTTTTAAAAGTTTCCCCAAAAACGGGCCGGGCCCTTTTTTAAATCATTCCATAACACCAGGATGGACCCACACCAGTCCACTAATTTCCCAGGATTTGACCCCCCCAGTCCATAACGCCCGGATGGACCCACCCATCCACTAACGCCCAGGATGTGACCCCCACCAGTCCATAACACCCCGGATGTTTTACCACACCGTCCATAAAAACCCCGGTGGACCCCCCGTCCCCTAAGCCCCGGTGTGACCCCCCAGTCCCAACACCCAGGGTGTGACCCATCCAGTCCCCTAACACCAGGATGTGACCCAACCAGTCCAGTAAGACCAGGATGGCCCCCCACCAGTCTACTAAAAGCCCAGGATGGACCCACACCAGTCCCCTAACACCCCGGATGCCAACCACCCGAGTCATAAAAACCCCGGGTGCCCCCCCACCGTCCACTAACACCGGATGCCACCCACAAAGTCCATAACACCCCGGGCCCCCCACACCAGTCCATAACACCCGGGTGCCACCCAACCCGTCCCCGACACCCCGGTGCCACCCCCAAAAAGTCCCCTAACACCCAGAATGCCCTACACAGTCACTAACACCCGGATGCGCACCCACACCAGTCCCCTAACACCAGAAAGCCCCCCCCAGTCCACTAAACCGGATGCCCCCCACAACAGTCCCCTAACCCCAGGATGCCTCCCCCCAGTCCACTAACACCCGGATGCCACCCGCACCCGTCATAACCCAAATTTCCTATTACTGCTAGTTGAAAAGGGCCAAAGGTATCTTTAACACGTTTTGTTCTCACCCCTACTGGGGATCGAACCCCCGGATCGATACATCAGTTCACCGGCTACCAACCACCTACGGACGACTGCTTCACCCCGTCCAAAAACCCCCCTACGGACGGTGTTTCCCCCGCTACAAACCCCCCTACGGACGATGCTTCACCCGTACCCAAAAAACCTACGGCGGCTGCTTCCCGCGTACAACCCCTCGGACGGTGCTTTACCGCGCTACCAAAACCCCCCTACGGAAAAGCTGCTTCACCCCGCTCCAAACCCCCCTCGGAGGCTGCATCACCGCGCTACCCAAACCCACCTACGGGGCTGCTGCTTCACGCGCTACCAACCACCCCGGACGGTTCTCACCCCGTACCAACCACTCGGACTGTGCTTCACCCCGCTACCAAAACCCACCTCGGGGCTGTTCACGCGCTACCCAACGCACCTACGGACGGTGCTTCACCCGCTTTCCAACCCACCCACGGACGGTGCTTCACAGCGCTCCAAGCACCTACGGCGACTGCATCACCGGCTACCAACCCACCCCACGGTGGCTGCTTTAAGGTAAACCCCCCACCTACGGACGATGCTTCACCCCGCTACCCAACCCACCACGGACGATGCTTTCCCCCGTCCAACCCCCCTACGGACGACTGATCACCCCCGCTACCAACCCACCTACGGGGCGGCTGCTTCACCCCGCTCCAACCACTCGGAGGTGTTCACGCGCTACCAACGCACCTACGGAGACTGTTCACCCACTACCCCCCCCACCCACGGAAAGACTGCTACCGCGCTACCAACCCCCCTACGGACGACTGCATACCGCGCTACCAACCCCCCTACGGCGACTGCATCACCGCCTACCAACCCACTACGGAAGGCTTCACCGCTCAACCCACCTACGGACGACTGCTTCACCGCGCTACCAACCCACCTGGAGGCCCGCTTTCCCCCCGCTACCAACCCACCCACGGAAGACTGCTTAACCCCGCTACCAAAAACCACCCACGGCGGCTGCTTCCGCGCTACCAACCCCCCTACGGACGGCTGCTTCACCGCGTACCCAAACCCCCTAGGACGGCTGCTTCACCCCGTACAACCCACCTACGGACGGTGCTTCACGCGCTACCAAAACCCACCTACGGCGACTGTTTCACCGCATACCAAACCCCCCTCGGAGATGCTTCACCGCGTACCAACCCACCTCGGAGGCTGTATCACCGCGCTACCAACCCACTACGGACGGCTGCTTCACCGCGCTACCAAAAAACTACGGACGCTGCTTCACCGCGCTACAAAACCCCTACGGGCGACTGCCACCCCGCTACCAACCCCCCTCGGACGATGCTTCCCGCGCTACCAACCACCCCGGACGGCTGCTTTTTTACAGTCAAACTTTGTTTAATAAAACGCTACGTTTACCTGCTGCTCTGATCACGATAAATGAGAGACGAACGTAAGAAATGGCTCTTCAAAGACATTGTAAATCTGTATTTATTGTGCGTATATTCAACGTGAAATGCGTATATTCAACGTGAAATGCGTATATTCAACGTGAAATACGTATATTCAACGTGAAATACGTATATTCAACGTGAAATGCGTATATTCAACGTGAAATACATATATTCAACGTGAAATACGTATATTCAACGTGAAATACATGTATTCAACGTGAAATGCGTATATTCAACGTGAAATACGTATATTCAACGTGAAATGCGTATATTCAACGTGAAATACGTATATTCAACGTGAAATACGTATATTCAACGTGAAATACGTATATTCAACGTGAAATACGTATATTCAACGTGAAATGCGTATATTCAACGTGAAATACGTATATTCAACGTGAAATACGTAAATTCAACGTGAAATGCGTATATTCAACGTGAAATGCGTATATTCAACGTGAAATACGTAAATTCAACGTGAAATGCGTATATTCAACGTGAAATACGTATATTCAACGTGAAACACGTAAATTCAACGTGAAATGCGTATATTCAACGTGAAATGCGTATATTCAACGTGAAATGCGTATATTCAACGTGAAATGCGTATATTCAACGTGAAATGCGTATATTCAACGTGAAATGCGTTTATTCAACGTGAAATGCGTATATTCAACGTGAAATGCGTATATTCAACGTGAAATGCGTATATTCAACGTGAAATGCGTATATTCAACGCTAAATGCGTATATTTAAGTTAAATGCGTTTATTCAACGTAAAATGCGTGTGGCAGAGCATCGCTGCGTATTGTAGCCAACCACGTCCCCCGGGATCTGTTTTTTTTCGCGTGTGTGGGTGTACGTGGGTCGGTAGGATTAAACCAGCGCACTTGTAAACCTAAAAGTGAGTTTTATTTCCCAGGTGTAAGAGAGAAAAATAGACACATGTACATGAACGGTGGAGAGTACTGACAGGTTGAACAATACGACACGAGCAACATCTGGGGATGTTGCAACATCTAGGGATGTTGCAACATCTAGGGATGTTGCAGCATCTAGGGATGTTGCAACATCTAGGGATGTTGCAACATCTAGGGATGTTGCAACATCTAGGGATGTTGCAGCATCTAGGGATGTTGCAATATCTAGGGATGTTGCAACATCTAGGGATGTTGCAACATCTAGGGATGTTGCAACATCTAGGGATGTTGCAACATCTAGGGATGTTGCAACATCTAGGGATGTTGCAACATCTAGGGATGTTGCAGCATCTAAGGATGTTGCAACATCTAGGGATATTGCAGCATCTAAGGATGTTGCAACATCTAGGAATGTTGCAGCATCTAAGGATGTTGCCGCATCTAGGGATCTTGCAACATCTAGGGATGTTGCAACATCTAGGGATGTTGCAACATCTAGGGATGTTGCAGCATCTAGGGATGTTGCAATATCTAGGATGTTGCAACATCTAGGGATGTTGCAACATCTAGGGATGTTGCAACATCTAGGGATGTTGCAGCATCTAGGGATGTTGCAGCATCTAGGGATGTTGCAATATCTAGGGATGTTGCAACATCTAGGGATGTTGCAACATCTAGGGATGTTGCAACATCTAGGGATGTTGCAACATCTAGGGATGTTGCAACATCTAGGGATGTTGCAGCATCTAAGGATGTTGCAACATCTAGGGATATTGCAGCATCTAAGGATGTTGCAACATCTAGGGATGTTGCAGCATCTAAGGATGTTGCCGCATCTAGGGATGTTGCAACATCTAGGGATGTTGCAACATCTAGGGATGTTGCAGCATCTAGGGATGTTGCAGGCATCTATCGATGTTGCAGCATCTAGGGATGTTGCAACATCTAGGGATGTTGCAACATCTAGGGATGTTGCAGCATCTAGGGATGTTGCAACATCTAGGGATGTTGCAACATGTAGGGATGATGCAGCATCTAGGGATGTTGCAGCATCTATGGATGTTGCAACATCTAGGGATGTTGCAACATCTAGGGATGTTGCAACATCTAGGGATGTTGCAGCATCTAGGGATGTTGCAGCATCTATCGATGTTGCAGCATCTAGGGATGTTGCAACATCTAGGGATGTTGCAACATCTAGGGATGTTGCAGCATCTAGGGATGTTGCAACATCTAGGGATGTTGCAACATGTAGGGATGTTGCAGCATCTAGGGATGTTGCAGCATCTATGGATGTTGCAACATCTAGGGATGTTGCAACATCTAGGGATGTTGCAACATCTAGGGATGTTGCAACATCTAGGGATGTTGCAACATCTAGGGATGTTGCAACATCTAGGGATGTTGCAACATCTAGGGATGTTGCAACATCTAGGGATGTTGCAACATCTAGGGATGTTGCAGGCATCTAGGGATGTTGCAACATCTAGGGATGTTGCAACATCTAGGGATGTTGCAGCATCTAGGGATGTTGCAACATCTAGGGATGTTGCAACACCTGGGGATGTTGCACGACCTTGGGCACAACCTTGGGCATGACCTTGGACACGACTTTGGGCACGACCTTGGGCACTACCTTGGGCACTACCTTGGGCACTACCTAGGGCACGACCTTGGGTACGACCTTGGGTACGACCTTGGGTACGACCTTGGGCACGACCTTGGGTACGGCCTTGGGTACGACCTTGGGCACGACCTTGGGCACGACCTTGGGCATGACCTTGGGTACGACTTGGGGCACCGCTATTCCACACTTGGAACAAATGTGACACCACCTATGACTGCTTACCCTCTCCTGCCAGAGGATATAAGCTGCTTCCTCCACTCATATGGCTGTTTCTATTAAGGACATTGATGGACTGACCACATCGACTTCATGGATGAGGGACTGATTACCCTCATTCACTCTGTTCTTCAAGTTTTCTCCTGTGTAGGGTACTGTGAAGCCCCAATGTGTGGCGAAAACGTTTCCGTGGCCTGGGTGGCTAAAGCTCCCGCTTCACACACGTGAGGGCCCGGGTTCGATTCCCGGGGGTGGGAAACATTTCGACACGTTTCCTTACACTGTTGTCCTGTTCACCTGAGCAGCAATAGGTACCTGGGTGTTAGTCGACTTTGGTGTGGGTTGGCATACTGGGGGACAGCTTAAGGACCACATGGAAATAAGTTAGACAGGTCCTCGATGACGCCACTGACTTTTCTTGGTGTTATCCAGGGCTGGGCTAACCTCCGGGGGGTTAAAAAATCCCACGAAATCGTACTTTATCTTATTCTTAACTAAAGTACCCAAGAGTTGGCACATGTGGTCTTATTTCTCACACGTATCGTTCCCTGAACCTCATCTAACACCTTATTTTAAAACCATTAAATAATTTAGTACCAAAAAGAACCATAGAAAACTTACCTGACCTTAATTATAACAAGCAAAATTTATTTAGCCAATTCAACTTAATTTATATAATAGATAACTTTACTTAATTTCATAAAACCAAGAAATTATATTTTTTTTCGTTGGTTCAGATTATTTTCGCGCAATTATTGCATACACAAAAAAAATTTTTCGCTTGTCTTATTCGGCAAGAAGAGCGTGTTTTGTTTTAAGGCAAAATGCAAGTTTATATATAATTATCGTCAGACATGGAGGTATCCCTCAGGGGTCTGCAGGGGAAGGGACCGGCTGACAGCTGGTTAATTGGTGATGTCAGGGATACCAGTTACAGCGGTAATGTGTAAGGTTATAGACAGGAAGTGTGATGACCAGACATCGTCTAACTGTGGTGGAGGGATACCGGGAGGTGGTGATCTGTTCTTGTGGTGGAGGGATACCGGGAGGCTGGTGATCCTGTTCTTGTGGTGGAGGGATTCCGGGAGGCTTGTGATTTGTTTTGTGGTGGAGGATCCCGGGAAGGCTGGTGATTCTGTTCTTGTGGTCGAGGGATACAGGGAGGTGGTGTGCTCCTGTTTTGTGGTGGCGGGATACCGGGAGGTGGTGTTTCTGTTCTTGTGGTCGAGGGGGGACTACCGGGAGGCTAGGTGATCCTGTTCTACGTGGTGGAGGGTTACCGGGAGGATGGTGATCCTGTTATTGTGGTTAGGGATCCGGGAGGCTGGTGATTCTGTTCTTGTGGTGGCGGGATACCGGAAGGCTGGTGATCCTGTTTTGTGGTTGAGGGATACCGGGAGGCTCGTGATTTGATCTTGTTAGTGGAGGGATACGGGAGGCTGGTGGATCCTGTTTTGTGGTGGAGGGATACCGGGAGGCTGGTGATTCCTGTTCTTGTGGTGGAGGAATCACGGGGGCCTGGTTGATTCCTGTTCTTGTGGTGGAGGGATACCGGCGAGGCGGGTGATCCTAGTCTTGTGGGTAGTGGAGGGATTCCCGGGAGGCTGGTGATCCTGTTCTTGTGGTGGAGGGATACCGGAGGTGGTTGATTCTGTCCTGAGGTTGGAGGAAATACCGAGGTGGTGGTGATCTGTTCTTGTTGTGGAGGGATACCGGGAGCGGCTGTTGGGTGATTCTGTTTCTTGTGTTGGAGGGATACCGGGAGGCTAATGATCCTCTGAGTCTGGTGGTGAGCTGGTCCGGGAGGCTGGTGGGATTCTGTTCTTGAGGTGGAGGCTTCCGGGGGTGGTGATCTGTTCTTGAGGTGGGAGGGATATCGGGAGGTGGTGCATCCTGTTCTTGGGGTGGAGGGGATAACGGGAGGCTGGTGATCCTGTTCTTGTGGTCGAGGGATATCGGAAGGCGGTGATCCTGGTTCTTGTGGTGGGAGGGATCCGGGAGGCTGGGTGATTCCCGTTCTTGTGGTTCGCGGGATACCGGGAGGCTGGTGATCCTGTTCTTATGGTCGAGAGGGATACCGGGGAGGCTGGTGATCCTGTTCTTGTGGAAGAGGGATACCGGGAGGCTGGTGATCCTGTTCTTGTGGTGGAGGTGGATTTACCAGGAGGCTGGTGCTCTGTTTCTTGTGGTGCGAGGGATACCGATACCGGGCGGCTGGTGATCCTGTTCTTGTGGTGAGGATACCGGGAGGCTGGTTGATTCGTTTCTTGTGGTGGAGGGATACCGGGGAGGATCGGTGATCCTGTTCTTGTGGTGGAGGCGAGACGGGAGGTGGTGATCCTGTTCTTCTGTGGTGGAGGGATACGGGGAGGCTGGTGATCTGTTTTGTGGTGGAGGGTTAATCCGGGAGGCTCCGTGAATCCTGTTCTTGTGGTCGAGGGATACCGGGAGGCTGGTGATTCTGTTTTGTGGTAAGGGATACCGGAGAGGCTGGGTTATTCCTGATTCTTGTGGTGGTGGTTATACCGGGGGCTGGTGATGATGTGCATGTAATCGAGGGGATACCGGGGGCGGATAGTGATCCTGTTCATGTCGTTCGAGGGTACGGGAGGCTGGTGATTCTGTTCTTGTGGTGGAGGGGGATACCGGGAGGTGGTGATTTCTGTTCTTGTGGTCGAGGGATACCGGGAGGCTGGTTGATCTGTTCTTGAGGCGGAGGGATACCGGGGAGGCTGCGTGCTGTTTTGTGGTGGAGGGATACTGGGAGCCTGGGTGATTTGTTCTTGTAGTGGAAGGGGTACCGGGAGGAATGTTGACATGTTCTGTGGTGGAACGATAAACGGGAGGCTGGTGTCTGTTCTTGTGGTGGAGGATACCGGGGGAGGATGTGATTCTGTTCTTGTGGTGGAGGGATACGGGAGGCTGCGTGATCTGTTCTTGTGGAGGAGGGATCCGGGAGGGAGGTTGATTTGCTCGTGTTGTCGAGGGATACCGGGAGGCTGGTGATTCTGTTTCTTGTGGTGGAGGGATACCGGTGGAAAGCTGGTTGTTCTGTTCTTGTGGTGGAGGGGGATTTAAACAGGCAGGCTGGTTATCTGTTTTGTGGTGGAGGGTTACCGGAGGCTGGTGATTCTGTTCTGTGGTGGATGGGAGGAATACCGGGAGGCTCGTGATTCTGTACTTGTGGTGGCGGGACGACCGGAGGCTGGTGATTCTGTTCTTGTGGTGGGAGGGGAGGGGGGGGGGAAAAATTTTTTCCGGGGGCCTGGTGATCTGTTATTGTGGTGGAGGGATACCGGGAGGTTGGTGATTCTGTTCTTGTTGGTGGAGGGATCCGGGAGGCTGTGTGATTCCTGTTTTGTGGTGGAGGGGATACCGGGAGGCTGGGTGTTTCTGTTTTGTGGTGGAGGGTTACCGGGAGGCTGGTGATCCTGTTCTTGTGGTGGAGGGGATTACGGGAGGATGGTGATCCTGTTCTTGTCGTGCGGGGATAAAAACGGAAGGGGCTGGTGTTCCTTTTCTTGTGGTCGAGGGATACCGAAGGTGGTGATCCTGTTCTTGTGGTGACGGGATACGGGAGGCTGGTGATCCTGTTTTAAGGTCGGAGGGATACCGGGCGGATGCGTGATCATGTTCATGTGGTGCTAGGGATACGGGAGGCTGTGATCCTGTTTGTGGTGGAGGGATACCGGGAGGCTGGGTTCCTGTTCTTTTGGTGGAGGGATAGGGAGGTGGTGATCCTCTTTTTGTGGTGGAGGGATACGGGAGGCTGGTGTGATTCTGTTCGTGGGGTGGCGGGAATACCGGGAGACTGGTGATTTTTCTTGTGCATAAAGGGATACCGGAGTGGTGTGATTCCTGTTCTTGTGGTGGTGGTTATACCGGGAGGCTGGTGATCCGTTCATGTGATCGGAGGGATACGGGAGGCTGGTGATCCTTTTCTTGTGGTTCGAGGGATACCGGGAGGCTGGTGTTTCTGTTCTTGTGGTGGAGGGATCCGGGAGGCTTGTGATTCTGTTTTGGGTGGTCGAGGGGATACCGGGTGGTGGTGATCCAGTTCTTGAGGTGGAGGGATACCGGTGAGGCAGGTGATCCTGTTCTTGTTGGTCGCGGGATACCGGGGAGGCTGGTGGTGGATCTGTTCTATGTGGTGGAGGGATACCGGAATGCTTGGTTGATCTTGTTCTTGTGGGTCGAGGGATATCGGGAGGTTGGTGTCCTGTTTTTGTGGTAGGAGGGTTTCTGGGAGGCAGGTGATTTGTTCTTGTGGTGGAGGTACCTGGAGGCTGGTGATCTGTACCTGTGGTGGCAACGGATAACGGGAGGCTGGTTGATCCTGTTCATGAGGAGGAGGTTACCGGACGGCTGGTGATATGTTTTTGGTGGAGGGAATCCCGGGAGGCTGGGTTGATCCTGTGTTCTTGTTGGTGGAGGGATACCGGCGAGGCTGGTATTCTGCCTCTTGTTGCCGAGGGGATACCGGGAGCTGGTGATTCTGTTCTTGTGGTGGAGGGTTCCCGGGAAGTGGTGATTCTGTGCTTGTGGTGGAGGGCTACGGCCGGCTTGGTTATTCTGTTCTTTTGGTGGAGGGATACGGGAGGCTGGTGGATCCTGTTCTGTGGTGGAGGTTACCGGGGAGGATGGTTGAGTTTTCCTGTGGTGGAGGGGATACCTGGGAGGCTCGTGATTCTGTATTGTGGTGGCGGGATCGGGAGGGTGGTGATTTGTTCTTTTGGTGGAGGGATTACCGGGAGGCTGGTGTCCTGTTCTTGTGTGGAGGGATCGGGAGGTAGGTGCTTCTGTTTCTTGTGGTAGAGGGATACCGGAAGGCTGGTGATTCTGTTTCTTTGTAGCGGAGGGATACCGGGCCGGAGGCTGGTGATTCTGTTCTTGTGGTGGAGGGATACGGGAGGCTGGTGATCCTGTTTTGTGGTGGGAGGGTTACCGGGCGTCTGTGATCATGTTCTTGTCTGGAGGGATAACGGGGCTGGGGTGATCTGTTTTGTGGTCGGAGGGATACCGGGAAGGCTATTTGATCCATGTTCTTGTTTGTGGGGGATACCGGGCGGCTGGTTGATCCTGTTCTTATGGACGAGGGGATACCGGGAGGCTGGTGATCCTGTCTTTGTGGTGGTGGAGGGTAACGGGAGGCTGGGTGAACCTGTTTCTTGATGGTAGCCGAGATACCGGGATGCCTGGTGATCCTGTTCTTGTGCGTGGAGGGATACCGGGAGGCTGGTGATTCTGTTCTTGTGGTTGGGTGTGATACCGGAGGCCGGTGATCCTGTTTTGTCGGTGGAGGGATACCGGGGAGGCTGGTTGATCTTTCTTGTGGCGAGGGATACCGGGGAGACTGGGTGATCCTGTGTCTTGTGGAAGAGCCCCGATACCGGAGGCTGGTGATCTGTTCTTGTGGTGGGGGATCACCGGGGGTGGTGACCTGTTCTTGTGGTGGAGGGGTACCGGGAGGCTGGTGATACTGTTCTTGTGGTGAGAGGGTTACCGGGAGGTGGTGATGATTCTGTTCCTTGTGATGGAGGCGATTAAGGGAGGATGGTGATCAGTATCTTTGTGGAGGAGGGATTACCGGGAGTGGTGATTCCTGTTTGTGGGACGAGGGGATTACCGGGCGGCTGGTGCTCTGTTTCTTGTGGGTGGAGGGATACCGGGAGGTGGTGATTCCTGGTTCTTGTGGTCTCGAGGGATACCGGGGAGGCTGGTGATTATGTTTTGTGGTAAAGAGTCTCGGGATGATGGTGATCCTGTTCTTGTGGTGGAGGTATACCGGGAGGCGGGTGATCTGTTCATGTAATCGGGTGGGGATACGGGTGGGCTGGTGATCCTGTTCTTGTCGTCGAGGGATACCGGGAGGCTGTGATTCTGTTCTTGTGGTGGAGGGATACCGGGAGGCTGGTGATTCTGTCTTGTGGTCGAGAGATACCGGGAGGCTGGTGATCCTGTCTTTGAGGCGGCGGGGATACGGGAGGCTGGTGAATCCTGTTCTTGTGGTGGAGGGATACCGGGATGCTGGTGATTCCTGGTCTTGTGGTCGAGGGTTACCGGGGGCTTGGTTGATCTGTTCTTGTGGTGGAGGGGACTAACTGAGAGGCAGGTGGATTCTGTTCTTTGGTGGAGGATACCGGGAGGCTGGTGATCCTTGTTATGTGGTGGAACGATAAACGGGACGGCTGGTGATTCGTTCTGTGGTGGCGGGATGATACCGGGAGGTCTGGTGTGATTATGTTCTTTTGTGGGAGTGATACCGGGAGGTGGTGATCTGTTCTTGTGGTGGGGGGGGATCCGGGAGGCTGGGTGATTCTGCTCTTTGGTTGTCGGGGGGTAACCGGGAGGCTGGTGATTCTGTTCTTGTGGTGGAGGGATACGGCAGGCTGTTTATTCTGTGATGGGGTGTTGGTGGAGGGATACGGGAGGCTGAGTGATCCTGTTCTTGTGTGGGAGGGATACCGGGAGGCTGGTGATTGTTCCTGAGGTGGAGGTGATACCGGGAGGCTCGTGATTTGAAACTGTGGTGAAGGGGATTTACCGGGCGGCTGGTGATTTGTTCTTGTAGTGGAGGGATACGGTTGGCTGGTGATCCTTTCTTGTGGTGTTGAGATTACCGGGAGGTTGGTGGATTCTGTCTCTTGAGGTGGAGAGATACCGGGGGGAGGGCTGGTGATCCTGTTTAGGTGCTGGAAGGGGATACGGGGAGGCGGGTGATTCTGTTCTTGAGGTGGATGGGATACGGGAGGCTGGTGATCTGTTCTTGTGGTGGAGGGATACCGGGAGGTGGTGATCCTGTCTTGTCGTTGGAGGGATTTACCGCGGAGGATGCTGATCTGTTCTTGTGGTCGAGGGATACCGAGGCTGGTGATCCTGTTCTTATGGTAAGGGATTACCGCGGGCTGGTGATCTCCTGTTTTCTTAATGGTCGAGGGATACGGGAGGCTGAGTGATCCTGTTCTTTTGGTGGCAGGATACCGGCGAGGCTATTGATTACCTGTTCTCTGTGGTGGAAGGGATTGCCGGGCGGGAGGCTGGGATCTGTTCTTGTGGGGGAGGATACGGGAGGTGGTGATCCTGTTCTTGTGGTGGAGGATACCGGAGGTGGTGACTTCTGTTCCTGTGGTGGAGGATACCGGGGAAGCTCGTGATCTGTATTACTTGTGGTGGAGGGATACGGGAGGCTAGTGATTTTGTTCTTGTGTTGGGAGGGATACCGGGAGGTGGTGATACCTGTTCTTGTGGGTGGTTGGAGGGATACCGGGAGAGTTGGTCCATTCTCTCTTGGTGGGGAGGGATTACCGGTGAGGCTGGTGTTCTGTTCGTGTGGTGGAGGGGATCCGGGAGGCTGGTGATCTGTTCTTGTGGTGGCGGATACCGGGAAGGCTGGTGGATACCTGTTCTGTGGTCGAGAGGATTACGGGCGGCTGGTTGATCCTGTTCTTGTGTGGAGGGAATACCGGGGAGGTTGGTGATTCTTTTCTTGTGGGGAAGGGGGGATTACCGGGGAGGCTGGTGATCTTGTTCCTGTGGTCGATGAGATCGGGAGGGTGGTGATCAGTTTTCTTGTGGTTAAAAGGAGATCAGGAGGCTGGTGATTCCTGTTCATGTGATCGGAGGGATTACCGGGAGGCTGGTGATCCTGTTCTTGTGGTCGAGGGATACCGGGAGGGTGGTGATGTTCTGTTCTTGTGGTGGAGGGCTTACGGGATGACTTGTGATGCTGTGCTGTGGTCGAGGGTTACCCGGAGGCTGGTGTATCCTATTTTGAGGTGGAGGGGGATACCGGGAGGCTGGTGATCCTGTTTCTTGTGCTCGAGGGGGAACCGGGAGGAGGCTGGTTTGATCCTGTTCTTGAGGTGGAGGGTTATACCGGAGGCTGGTGATCGGGTTCTTGTGGTGGAGCGATACCGGGAGGCTGGTGTTGATCCTGGATCTTGTGGTCGAGGGATACCGGGAGGCTGGTGATCCTGTTTTTTGTGGTTGGAGGGATACTGGGAGGCTGGTGATTCTGTTCTTGTGATGGAGGGGATACGGGAGCCTGGTGATCCTTGTTCTGTGGTGGATACGATAAAACGGGCGGCTGGTGATCTGTTAATGTGGTGGAGGGAGATACCGGGCGGCTTGGTGATTCTGTTCTTGTGGTGGGAGGGATACCGGGAGGCACGGTTATCCTGTTCTTGTGGAGGAGGGATACAGGGGGTGAGTGATTTGTCTTGTTGTCGGAGGGATCCCGGGAGTGCTGGTGATTCTGTTCTTGTGGTCGAGGGATACCGGGGAGGCTGGTGGACCTGGTGTTCTTTGTGTTGGAGGGATACCAGGAAGGTGGTAAATTCTGTTTATAGTAGGTGGCAGGGATTCCGGGGGGCAGTGGTGATTTGTTCTTGTGGTGAATGGATTACCGGCAGGCTGTTGTGATTCTGTTTTGTGGTGGAGGGATCCGGGGGCTGGTGATCCTGTTCTTTGGTGGTGGAGGGTATCCCGGGAGGCTGGAGATGTCTGATCCTGTGGTGGGAGGGTACCGGGAGGCAGTCTCGTGATTCTTTACTTGTGGTCGGGAGGGGATACGGGCGTCTGGTGATTTGTTCTGTGGTGGATGGATACCTTAGGCTGGTGATCTGTTCTTTGTGGTGGAGGGATTTTTTTAATAAAAAATACGGGAGCTGGTTGATCCTGGTCTTTTGGTCGAGGATATCGGGAGGCTGGTGATCTGTTCTTTGTGGTCGAGGGATACGGGGAGGCTAGTGATCCTGTATCTTGTGGGTCCCAGGGATACCGGGAGGTGGTGATCCTGTTCTTATAGCGGAGGGATACCGGGAAGGCTGGTGATTCTGCTTCGGTAGTGGCAGGATACCGGGAGGCTGGTGTGATCCCTTCCTGTTGGTTGGAGGGGATAACGGGAATGGTGATATCGTTCCTTGTGGTCCGAGGGATACCGTGAGGCTGGAGGTTCTCGTACTGAGGTGGAGGTATACAGGGAGGCTGGTGATCCTGTTCTGTAGGTGAGGGATAGGGATGCTGGTGATCCTGTTGCTTGAAGAGGAGGGATACCGGGAGGCTTGGTTGTTCACTGTTCTTGTGGTGGAGGGATACGGGAGGCTGGTGATCTCCTGTTCTTGTGGTGGAGGGTAGGCGAGGCTGGTGATTCTGTTCATGTGGTGGCATTGATACTGGAGGCTGAGGTGGTGATATTGTTCCTGTGGTGGCGGGATACGGGAGGCTGGGGTTCTGTTTTTGGGGTCGAGGGATTACCGGGGAGCTGGTGATTCTATTATCGGTGGTCCGTGGGATACCGGGAGAGGCTGGTGATCCTGTTCCTGTGTTGGAGAGAATAGACACAGGAGGCTGGTGATCTGTTTTGTGGTCGAGGGGATACGGAGGCTTGTTGATTCTGTTCTCGTGATCGTGGGATACACGGGACGCTGGTGATCCTGTCTCTGTTGGTGCGTGGGATACCGGAGGTGGTGATCCTGTTCTTGTGGTGGAGGGATACCGGAGCTGGTGATTCTGTTTTTGTAGTGGGAGGGATTACCGGGAGGCTCGTTGATTCGCGTTCTTGTGGTGGAGTGGATACCGGCAGCTGGTGATTCTGTTTTTTGGATGGAGTGGATACCGCGGAGGCTGGTGGTTACTGTTCCTGGTCGGGGAGGGATACCTGGAGGCAGGTGTTTCTGCTGTTTTTGGGTCGAGGGATTACTGGAGGCTGGTGATAATGTTTTGTGGAGGAGTGATAACGGGAGGCTGGTGATTCCTGTTCTTGTGGTCGATGGATACGGGAGGCTGGTGATCCTGTGGCATGTGGTTGGGATACCGGGAAGCTGGTGATCCTGTTCCTGTGGACGAGGGATCCCGGGAAGCTGGTTTGATCTGTTTCTGTTTGGTTCGAGGGATCCCGTGAGGCTGGTTGTTCTGTTCATGTGGTGGGCGGATACTGGGGGTGGTGTTTGTTCTGTGGTCGAGGGATACCGGGAGGCTGGTGATCCTGTTGCTGTAGTGAGAGAGATACGGGAGGCTGCGTGAAATCCTTGTTCTTGTGTGGTGAGGGATACCGGAACTCGCGGTGATCCTGTTCTTGTGGTGGAGGGGTTACCCGGAGGCTGGTGATTCTGTTCATGTGGCTGGAGGTGAGCCCGGGAGGCTGGTGATCCTGTTCTTGTGGTGGGGAGGGATACCGGCGAAGGCTTGTGATTCTGTTCTTGTGGTCGGGGGATACCGGGCGGCCGGTGATTCTGTCTTGTGGGTCGTGGGATACCTGGAAGTGGTGATCCTGTTCTGTGGTGGGGGGATTCGGGAGGTGGATGATTCTGTTTTTGTAGGGATGGATACCGGGGGCTGTTGATTTGATCTTTTTGGTTGGAGGGGATACCGGGCGGGCTGGTGATTCTGTTCCTGTGGGAGGAGGGATAAACGGGAGGTGGTGATCCTGTTTTGTGGTCGAGGGATACCGGGAGGCTGGTGATCTGGTTCCTGTGGTTGAGGGTACCGGGATTGTGGTGATCCTGTTCCTGTGTGTTCGATGGGCTCCGGGAAGTGGTGGATCTGTTCCTGTGTGTGAGGGATACCGTGACGGGCTGCGTGGTTCTGTTCATGTGGTGGAGGGATACTGGGAGGCTGGTGATTCTGTTTCCTGTGGTGTTCGAGGGATACCGGAGTCAGGTGATACTGTTGCTGTAGTGGAGGGATACCGGCGAGGCTGGTGTCTCGTTCTTGGTGGTGGAGGGCATAACCGGAATGCTGGTGATCATGTTCTGGTGGTGGGAGGGATAACGGGAGGCTGGTGATTCTGTTCATGTGGTGGAGGGCTACCGGGAGGCGGTGATCCTGTTCTTGTGGTTGGAGGGAGACGGGACGTGGTGATTCTGTTCTTGTGTGGTCGAGGATTCGGGAGGGCCGGTGATTCTGTTTCTTGTTGTCGTGGGATACCTGGAAGCTGGTTGTATCCTGTTCCTGTGGTGGAGGGATACCGGAGGCTGGTGATTGTTTTTGGGTGGGAGGGATACCGGGAGGGGTGTTTCTTGTAACTTGTGGTGGAGGGATACTGAGGCTGTATGATTTGTTTATGTGGTGGAGGGATCCCGGGGAGGTTGGTTGTGTTTTTGTTCTTGAGGTGGAAGGATACGGGAGGGCTGGTGATTCTGTTCTGTGGAGGAGGGATACCGGATGCGGGTTGATTCTGGTCATGTGGTGGAGTGATACCGGGAGGCTGGTGATTCAGTTCCTGTGGTCGAGGGATACGGTGAGGCCGGTTGATCCCTGTTCGTTGTGGTGGGGGAGGGGTACCGGGGAGGCTGGTGATTCTGTTCCTGTGGTCCGAGGGATACCGGGAGATGGTGGTTCTGATTATTTGGTCGAGGGCTACCGGGAGGCTGGTGATCGTGTTTTGTGGTCGAGGGAAAACGGGAGGATAGTGATTCCTGTTCTTGTGGTGGAGGGATACACCGGGGAGGACTAGTAATTCTGTTCCTCGAGTGTCGAGGGTACCGGGAGACTGGTGATCCTGTTCTTGTGGAGGAGGGATAGGTAGAGGCTGTGTCCTGTTCTGTGGTGGAGGGGATTACGGGAGGTGGGATTCTGTTTCTGTGGTGGTGGATACTGGGAGGGGTGGTGATCTGTTCCTGTAGTGGAGGGATACCGGGAGGCTTGGTGATTCTGTTCCTGTAGTGAAGGGGATTACCGGTAGGTGGTGATACTGTTTCCTGTAGGTGGAGGATACCGGGAGGCTGGTTGATCTGTTCCTGTGGTCGAGGGATACGTGAGGCTGGTGATTCTGTTCCTGTTGGTGGGAGGGATATGGGCGGCTGGTTGATCCTGTTCCTGTGGTCGAGGGATACCGGGAGGCTTTTGATTCTGTTGCTGTGGTGGAGGGAACTGGGAGAGGCTGGTGATACTGTTCTTGTGGTCGTGGGACTACGGGAGGCTGGTGATTCTGTTCCTGGGGTGGAAGGATATGGGAGGCAGGTCAGATTTCCTTGTTCCTGTGGTGGGGGATACCGGGGAGGCTTGGTGATCATGTTCCTGTGTTTGAGGGATACCGGGAGGCTTTGATCTGTTCCTGTTGTTTTTTTTTTCGAGGGATACCGGGAGGCTGGTGATCTGTTCTCTTTGGTCGAAGGGATACGGGAGGGCTGGGTGATTATGTTCTTGTGGTGGGGATTCCGGGAGGGCAGGTTGATCTGTTTTTGTGAATCGAGGGATACCGGGGCTGGTGATCCTGTTCTGTGTTGGAGGGAATACCGGGAGGGCTGGTGATTTCTGTTCTTGTGGTGGAGGGATACGGGAGGCTGGTGATCATGTTCTTGTGGTGGAGGGATCCGGGGCGCTGGTGATTCTGTTCTGTGGTGGAGGGATACCGGGAGACTGGTGATCTTGTTATTGTGGTGGCGGGATACCGGAGGCTGGTGATTTCTGTTCCTGTTGTGGAGGGATACCGGAGAGGCTGGTGATCCTGTTCCTTTGGGTGGAGGGATACCGCGAGACTGGTGATTCTATTCTGTGGTGGAGAGATACCGTGTGAGGCTGATGAATCTGTTCTTGTGGTGGAGGGATCCGGGAGGCTGGTGATTCTGTTCTTGTTGAGGGGGATCACTGGGAGGCTGGTGATCCTATTCTTGTGGGTGGAGGGAAAACGGGGAGGTGGTAATCCGTTCCTGTTGTCGAGGGATACGGGAAGGTGGTTGATCCTGTTTCATCTGGGTCGCGGATACCGGGAAGCTGGTGATTCTGTTCCTTGTGGTCGAGGGATTCCGGCTTGAGGCTGGTGATCCTTCCTTGTGGTGAAGGGATACGGAGGCTGGTAATTTTGTTCCTGTGGTTCGTAGGGATACCCGGGAGGCTGGTTGATCTGTTCTTGTGGTTGGGGGTGATACTGGGAGGTTGGTGATCTGTTCACTGTGGTTGGAGGGATACGGGAGGCAGTTGATTTCTTGCTGTGGTGGAGGATACCGGGAGGCTGGTGCATCCTGTTCTGTGTCGAGGGCTATCCGTGAGGCTCGTTATTCTGGTCCTTGGTGGAGGGATACTGGGAGGCTGGTGATCCTGTTCCTGTAGTCGAGGGATACCGGGAGCTGGTCTTCATTTCCTGAGTTGGAGGGATACCGGGAGGCTGGTTATTTGTTATGTAGTGGCGTGGTAGGGATCTGGAGGCCTTTTGATTCTGTTCATGTGGTAGAGGGATACAGTGAGGCGGGGTGTAGATTCTGTTCCTGAGGGTGGAGGGATACCGGGAGGCTGGTGATTCTTTCCTGTGGGCGTGGGGATACCGGGAGCTGGTGTGATCCTGTTCGCTGTGGTGTGAGGGTACCGGGGAGGCTGGTGATCTGTTCCTGTGGGTGGAGGATAACCGGGAGGCTGAGATCCTGTTCCTTTTCCAGTGTTCGAGGGTAACGGTGTGGCTGGTGATCCTGTTTCTCTGGTGGGAGTGGAGAACCGGGAGGGCTGGTGATTTCTGTTCCTTGGTCGGGGATACCGGGAAGATGGTGATCTGTTCCTGTTGGGTGGAGGGATACCGGGGAGGCTGGTGATTTCTGTTCCTGTGGGTGGAGGGATACCGGGAGGGTGGGTGATTCCTGTTCCTGTGGTGAGGGATATCGGGAGGCTGGTGATCCTGTTTCTGTGGTGGAGAGGGATACTGGCGAGGCTGGTGATCCTGGTTCTGGTGGTGGAGGGGATATGGGAGGCTGGTGATTTGTTCATGTGGTGGAGGATACAAGAGGCAGGTGCTCTGTTCCTCGGGCCAAGGGATACCGGGATGGCTGGTTGTTCTGTTCCTGTGGTCCGAGGGATTACCGGGAGGCTGAGGTGATCTGTTCTGGGTGAGGGATACCGGGAGGCTGGTTATCCTGTTCCTGTGGTCGAGGGTACGGGAAGGCTCGGTGATACTGGAGGCTGGTGATCATGTTCCGTTGGTGGGAGGATACCGGGATAGAGGTGGTGATTCTTTCCTGTGGCGAGGGATACCGGAAGGCTGGTGATCCTGTTCCTGTGGTGAGAGGGATACCGAGGAGGCTGGTGATTTGCTCGGTGGTGGAAGGTACCGGGAGGCTTGTGATCTGTTCCTATGGTCGATGGATAACGGGAAGGCTGGTGTGATTCTGTTCCTGTGGTGGAGGGATACCGGGAAAGCTGGTGATTCCGTTCCTTGGTAGAGGGATACGGGAAGGCTGGTGTTCCTGTTTGTCGTGGCGGGATACCGTGAGGCTTGTGATTCTGTGCTATGGTCGAGGATACTGGGAGGCTGGTGAATACCTGTTCTGTGGTGGCGGGATACGCGGGAGGCTGGTGATTCTGTTCTGTGGTGGAGGGTTACTGGGAGGGTTGTGATCCTGTTCCTGTGGTGGAGGGATACCTGGATGCTGGTTATTCCTGTTCTGTGGTGGGGGATACCGGGAGGCTCGGTTGATTCGCTCCTGTGGTACAGGGATACCGGGAGGTGGTTGATTCTGTTTCCTGTGGTCGAGGGATCCGGAAGGGTGGTGATTGTTCCTGTGGTGGAGGGATCCCGAGAGGCTGGTGATTCTGCTCGGTGGTGGAAGGAGACCGGGAGGCTGGGGATTCTGTTCTATGGTCGATTGGATACCGGGAGAGGCTGGTGATTTGTTCCTGTGGTGGAGGGGATACGGGAAGCTGGTGATTCGTTTCCTGTGGTAGAGGATAACGGGAGGTGGTTGATTCCTTTTCCTGTAGTGGTAGGGATACCGTGAGGCTTGTGATTCTGTTGCTATGGTCGAGGATACCGGGAGGCTGGGTCTGTTTCTGTGGAGGAGGGATACCGGGAGGCTGGGATCCTGTTTCCTGTGTCGGGGCTACGGGAGGCTATGTGATTCTGTTCCTATGGTGGAGGGATACGGGTGTGGTGATCTGATCCTGTGGTGGCGGGATTATCTCGGAAGATGGTGGAATTCTGTTACTGTATTCGAGGGATACCGAGAGCCTGGTGATGCGGCTTGTGATGGGGGATACCAGGAGGGTGGTGAATCTGTTCCTGTGGTGGAGGATACCGAGAGGTGGTGATCCTGTTCTGTGGTTGAGGGATACCGGGGGGGCTGGGGATCCTGTTCTGTGGTGTGTTAGGGATACCGGGAGGCTGGTGGATCCTGTTTCTGTGGAGGAGGATACTGGGAGGGCTTAATGATTTCTGTTCTGTGGAGGAGGGGATACCGGAGGCTGGTGATTCAGTTTCTGTGGTCGAGGGGCCACGGGAGGCTAGTGATTGTTCCTGTGGTTGATGGATTACCGGGAGGTTTGGTGATCCAGTTCCGGTGGTGGAGGTTACCGGGGAGGTGGTGATTCAGTTCCTGTGGTGGAGGGATTACGGAGGTGGTGATTGTTCCATTGGGGGAGGGATCCCGGGGAGGCTGGTGATTCTGTTCTGTGGTCGAGGGATACCAGAGGTGGTGTTTCTGTTCCTGTGGTAGAGGGCTACCGGGGGTGGTGATTTCTGTTCCTGGGGTCGAGGGATACGGGAGGCTTGGGATTTGCTCCTTTGGTCGAGGGATACCGGCAGGCTGGTGATTCTGTTCCTGTGGTCGAGGGATACCGGGAGGCCTGGTGATTCTGTTCCTGTGGTGGAGGGATTTCCGGGGGCCTGGGGATTGTTTCTGTTGTCGAGGGCTACCGGGGTCTGGTTGATTCTGTTCCTATGTTCGGGGGATACCGGGAGTTGGTTG
The DNA here is from genome assembly GCF_026875155.1 of Cherax quadricarinatus. NCBI lineage: Eukaryota > Metazoa > Arthropoda > Malacostraca > Decapoda > Parastacidae > Cherax > Cherax quadricarinatus. Next base: position 28,388,251 of record NC_069464.1, on the reverse strand, counting down.
GTTCTGCTGTGCCGAGGGATACCGGATACACACATCATCACAACAATCAGCAACTTGCAGCTGTGGTATAGCCACACCATGGCTGATCCAGGCCACCTTCGATGCGGTTGAAACTGAGGCTCTTTCAGAAATCCAGCTCTCCCATTGGTTAAACTAATCTTGATTAATCAACCAATAGACGCTCCATTCCTCGCCCTTTCTCGACCAGTTTTCTGGTCTTTGCATTGTCTCCCTTACTTGACAACGGTGTTGTGAGGGACCGAAACGTCGTCACAGTTTCTCTCGTAAAGGGCCCGAAAGGTCGTCGTAGTTTATTTATGTATCAAGCTACCCTAGTATCACCTACGTCAGTATCAAGCTACCTCAGTATCACCTACGTCAGTATCAAGCTACCTCAGTATCACCTACGTCAGTATCAAGCTACCTCAGTATCACCTACATCAGTATCAAGCTACCTCAGTATCACCTACGTCAGTATCAAGCTACCACAGTAGCACATACGTCAGTATCAAGCTACCTCAGTATCACCTACGTTAGTATCAAGCTACTGGGTAGCTAACCCTCCAAACCCTGGGTTATCCTGGGTAGCTAACCCTCCAACCCTGGATCATCCTGGGTAGCTAACCCTCCCAACCCTGGGTTATCCTGGGTAGTTAACCCTCCCAACCTGGGTTATCCTGGGTAGCTAACCCTCCCAATCCTGGGTTATCCTGGTAGCTAACCCTCCCAATCCTGGGTTATCCTGGGTAGCTTACCCTCCGAACCTTGGTTATCCTGGGTAGCTAACCCTCCCAACCCTGGGTTATCCTGGGTAGCTAACCCTCCCAACCCTGGGTTATCCTGGGTGGTTAACCCTCCCAACCCTGGGTTATCCTGGGTGGCTAACCCTCCCAACCCTGGGTTATCCTGGGTGGTTAACCCTCCCAACCCTGGGTTATCCTGGGTGGCTAACCCTCCCAACCTGGGTTATCCTGGGTGGTTAACCCTCCCAACCCTGGGTTATCCTGGGTAGCTATCCCTCCCAACCTGGGTTATCCTGGGTACCTAAACCCTCCCAACCCTTGGTTATCCTGGGTAGCTAACCCTCCAACCCTGGGTTATCCTGGGTAGCTCACCCTCCCAACCCCGGGTTATCCTGGGTAGCTAACCCTCCCAACCCTGATTTATCCTGGGTAGCTAACCCTC
>NC_069464.1:28336341-28386566 GCF_026875155.1 Cherax quadricarinatus | reverse complement strand
CCATTAAATTTTTTTAAAAAAATCACCCACAGAATGCCCTTGTTTGTACTTCCCACCCCCTGTTTTTATCTGTCTACAGCATCCCCGCTTTATCTGTCTAAGCATCCTGTTTGTTCTGTCAAACAGCATCCCCTTCTTGAAATCTGTCACAGCATCCCCTTCTTGTAACTTTTCTACAGCATCCCCTGCTTGTATGTCTACATCACCTGCTTGTATCTGTCTACAGCATCCCCTGCTTGTATCTGTCTACAGCATCCCCTGCTTGTATCTGTCTACAGCATCCCCTGCTTGTATCTGTCTACAGCATCCCCTTCTTGTATCTGTCTACAGCATCCCCTTCTTGTATCTGTCTACAGCATCCCCTGCCTGTATCTGTCTACATCACCTGCTTGTATCTGTCTACAGCATCCCCTGCTTGTGTCTGTCTATTTCCCCTGCTTGTATCTGTCTACATCACCTGCTTGTATCTGTCTACAGCATCCCCTGCTTGTGTGTATGTCTACATCCCCTGCTTGTATGTCTACATCACCTGCTTGTATCTGTCTGCATCATCCCCTGCTTGTATCTGTCTTCAGCATCCCCTGCTTGTATTTGTCTACAGCATCCCCTGCTTGTATCTGTCTACAGCATCCCCTGCTTGTATCTGTCTACAGCATCCCCTGCTTGTATCTGTCCACAGCATCCCCTGCTTGTATCTGTCTACAGCATCCATTGCTTGTATCTGTCTACAGCATCCCCTGCTTGTATCTGTCTACATCATCCCCTGCTTGTATCTGTCTACAGCATCCCCTGCTTGTATCTGTCTACAGCATCCCCTGCTTGTACCTGTCTACATCATCCCCTGCTTGTATCTGTCTACAGCATCCCCTGCTTGTATCTGTCTACAGCATCCCCTGCTTGTATCTGTCTACAGCATCCCCTGCTTGTACCTGTCTACATCATCCCCTGCTTGTATCTGTCTACAGCATCCCCTGCTTGTATCTGTCTACAGCATCCCCTGCTTGTATCTGTCTACAGCATCCCCTGCTTGTATCTGTCTACAGCATCCCCTGCTTGTATCTGTCTACAGCATCCCCTGCTTGTATCTGTCTAACATCATCCCTGCTTGTATCTGTCTACAGCATCCCCTGCTGTATCTGTCTACAACATCCCCTGCTTGTACCTGTCTACAGCATCCCCTGCTTGTATCTGTCTACAGCATCCCCTGCTTGTATCTGTCTACAGCATCCCCTGCTTGTACCTGTCTACATCATCCCCTGCTTGTTTGTGCTTGTGTGTACTCACCTATTTATGATTGCAGGGGTCGATTTTAGCTCCTGGCCCCGCTTGTTCATTGTTTGCTACTAGGTCCTCTCTCTCCCTGCTCCATGAGCTTTATCATACCTCATCTTAAAACTATGTATGGTTCCTGCCTCCACTACGTCACTTTCTCTAATTTCTTGACGTGCTTGACCATTTGTGGGTTCCAAACTGGTGCTGCATACTCCAGTATGGGCCTGACGTAAATGGTGGCAGAGTCTTGAATGATTCCTTACTGAGTAATCAGAACGATATCCGTAGGTTGCCAGGCGCCCCGTAATGCTGCAGCATTATCTGATTGATGTGCGCCTCAGGAGATATGCTCGGTGTTATACTCACCCCCAGATCTTTTTCCTTGAGTGAGGTTTGCAGTCTTTGGCCATCTAAACTATATTGTGTCTGCGGTCTTCTTTTCCCTTCCCCAATCTTCATGACTTTGCATTTGGCAGGGTTAAACTCAAGGAGCCAGTTGCTGGACCAGGCTTGTAGCCTGTCCAGGTCTCTTTGTAGACCTGCCTGATCCTCCACAGATTTAATTATTCTCATTAACTTCACACCATCTGTGTGTGTACTCACCTAGTTGAGGTTGCAGAGGTCGAGTCCAAGCTCCTGGCCCCGCCTCTTCACTGATCGCTACTAGGTCACTCTCCCTGAACCTTGAGCTTTATCATACCTCTGCTTAAACCTATGTATGGATCCTGCCTCCACTACATCGCTTCCCAAACTATTCCACTTCCTGACTACTCTGTGGCTGAAGAAATACTTCCTAAGATACCTGTGATTCATCTGTGTCTTCAACTTCTAACTGTGTCCCCTTGTTGCTGTGTCCAGTCTCTGGAACATCCTGTCTTTGTCCACCTTGTCAATTCCTCTCAGTATTTTGTATGCCGTTATCATGTCTTCCCTATCTCTCCTGTCCTCCAGTGTCGTCAGGTTGATTTCCCTTAACCTCTCCTCGTAGGACATACCTCTTAACTCTGGGACTAGTCTTGTTGCAAACCTTTGCACTTTCTCTAGTTTCTTTACGTGCTTGGCTAGGTGTGGGTTCCAAACTGGTGCCGCATACTCCAATATGGGCCTAACATACACGGTGTACAGGGTCCTGAATGATTCCTTATTAAGATGTCGGAATGCTGTTCTGAGGTTTGCTAGGCGCCCATATGCTGCAGCAGTTATTTGGTTGATGTGCGCTTCAGGAGATGTGCCTGGTGTTATACTCACCCCAAGATCTTTTTCCTTGAGTGAGGTTTGTAGACTCTGGCCTCCTAGACTGTGTGTGTGTGTGTGTGTGTGTGTTGTGTGTGTGTTTTGTGTGTGTGTGTGTGTGTGTGTGTGTGTGTGTGTGTGTGTGTGTGTGTGTGTGTGTCACTGCATTGTCTCCTGCGGCTGACTTCCTGAGGTTATTGACCTCATCCACACACACACACACACACACACACACACACACACACACACACACACACACACACACACACACACACACACACTCGTACCCCAGAGCAGCAGCAACAATAGGAAGGCCAGGACGTGCCTTTTGGTTCACTCAGAGGTGTAGAGAGACCAAAACTAAGTGCAACAGAGAATGGAAGAAGTATAGAAGGACACAGGAAAATGAGATTAGTCGAAGAGCCAAACATGAATACCAATGGATAAGGAGGGAGGCCCAGCGGCAATAGGAGAATATAGAATCGAAGGCCAGAATTTACCAAAAGCTGTTGTACAGCCACATCAGGAGGAAAATAACAGTCAAAGATCCGGTAATCAGGCTGAGGAAGAAAGGAGACGAGGTCACGAGAAACGACAGAGATGTTCGTGAGGAGCTTAACACGAGATTCATTGAAGTTTTTTTCAGTGGAAACAGAATGGTTTCCAGCAAACTGGGATGGAAGGGTGCACCAGCAAGTGTTGGACACACTACATACAACAGAGGAGGAGATGAAGATGCTTCTAAGTGAGCTAGATACCTCAAAGGTGATGGGACCGGACAACATCTCTCCATGGGTCCTGAGAGAGGGAGCAGAAACACTGTGTGTGCCACTAACAACAATCTCCAACACATCTATCGAAACAGGGCGACTACCTGAGGAATGGAAGACCGCAAATGTGGTCCCAATCTCTAAGAAAGGAGACAGACATGAAGCATTAAACTACAGACAAGTGTCACTGACATGTATAGTATACAAAGTCATGGAGAAGATTATCAGGAAAAGACTAGTAGTAGTTGTAGTAGTAGTAGTAGTAGTTGTAGTAGTAGTAGCAGTAGTAGTAGTAGTAGTATCAGTAGTAGTTGTAGTAGTAGTAGTTGTAGTAGTAGTTGTAGTAGCAGTAGTAGTAGTAGCAGTAGTATTTTTAGTAGTAGTAGTTGTAGTAGTAGTAGTAGTTGTAGTAGTATAGGGAAATAGCAGCAGTAAATAGTTTGTAGTAGTAGCAGCAGTAGTAGTGTAGTAGAAGTAAGTAGTAGTAGTAGTAGCATAGTAGTTGTAGCAGTAGTAGTAGTAGCAGTAGTAGGTAGCAGTAGTTTAGTAGTAGCATGTAGTAGTAGTATAGTAGTAGCAGTAGTAGTAGTAGCGTATAGTTGTAGTAGTAGGTATTGTAGTAAGTGCAGTAGTTAGTAGCAGTAGTAAATAGTAGTTATAGTAGTAGCAGTAGTAGTAGTATAGCAGTATAGTAAATGTAGTAGTAGTAGTAGTAGTAGAGTAGATGAGTAGTAGTAGTAGTAGCAGTAGTAGTGTATAGAGTATAGTAGTAGTAGTAGAGTAGTAGCATAGTAGTAAGTAGACAGTATTAGCAGTAGTATGTAGTAGTATAGTAGCAGTAGTAAATTGTAATAGTAGTAGTGTTGTAGTAGCAGTAGAGTAGAGTAGTAGTAGTAGCTAGTTGTAGTAAGTAGTATTGTAGTATAGTAGTAGTAGCAGTAGTAGTTTTGTTTTAGTAGCAGTAGACAGTTAGTAAATAGTAGTAGCAGTATTTGTAGTAAATAGTAGTTGTCAGTAGTTTGTAGCATTAAGTATAGTAGTAGTATAGCAGTATAGTAGTAGTAGTATATAGCAGTAGAGAGTAGTAGTTAGTATTGTAGTAGTAGAATATAGTAGCGTATAGTAGTTGTAGTATAGTAGTAGTTAGTAGTAGTAGATCAGCAGTATAGCAGTAAGTATAGTAGCAGTAGTAGTAGTTAGTAGCAGTAGTAGGTATAGTTTGTAATATAGTAATTGTATTTGTAGCAGTAAATAGCATAGTAGTAGTTGAGTATAGCAGATAGTATTTGTAAGTAGCAGTAGTAGCAGTAGTAGTATAGTAAGTAGTAGCAGTAGTATAGTAGTAGTAGTAGTAAGTAGTAGTAGTAGATAAGTAGTAGCAGTAGTATAGTAGTAGTAGGTTAGTAAGTAGTAGGTTGAGTATAGTAGTAGTACTGTAGTAGTAAATAGTAGTAGCAGTAGACAGTAGTATAAGTAGATAGTAGTAGTAGCAGTAGTAGTTGTACAGTAGTATAAAATTTGTAGTTGTAGTATAGTAGCAGTAGTAGTAGTAGTATTTGTATAGAAATTGTAGTAGTAGAGTAGTTGTTTGTAGTACATTAGTAGCAGTAGTAGTATTGTAGTAGTAGCAGCAGAGTAGTAGTAGTATAGTAAGCAGTAGTAGAGTAATAGTAGTAGTATAGAGTTGTATAGAGTAGCAGTTTTGGGAGTATATAGCAGTAGTATTTTAGTAGTAGTAGTTGTTATAGTATAGCAGTAATATTTAAATATTAGTTTATTTTTGTAAGAAGTAGTAGACAGTTGTAGTAGTTAGTAGCAGTATAGTAGTAGTAGCAGTAGTAGCATAGTAGTAGTAGTAGTAGTATAGCAGTATAGCAGTAGTAGTAGTAGTAGTATAGCAGTAGTATAGTAGCAGTTGTAGCAGTAGTATAATAGTATTAGTAGTAGTAGTAGAGTAGTAGTAGTGTAGTAGTAGTAGTATTTGTAGTATAGTAGTAGTTGTAAGTAGCAGTTAAATAGTAGTAGCAGTAGTAGTTAGTAGTAGTAAGTAGTAGTAGTAGCAGTATAGAGTAGTAGTAGTAGAGTAGTAGTACTAGTAGTAGCAGTAGTAGTAGTAGTGTAGTAGCATAGTAGTAGTTAGTAGGTAGCAGTAGTAATAGTAGTAGTAGTAAGTAGTAGCAGTAGTAGTAGTAGTAGTAGTAGTAGCAGTAGTAGTTGTAGTAGTAGTAGTAGTTGTAGTACAGGAGAGTTTGTAGTAGTAGTAGTAGTAGTGTAGAGTAGTAGTAGTTGTAGTAGTAGCATTAGTTAGTAGTACAGTATTAGTTAGTATATAAAGTATATAGTAGTAGCAAATAGTAGCAGTAGTAGTAGTAGTAAATATAGTACTAGCAGTAGTAGCAGTTAGTAGTAGTAGTAGTAGTAGCAGTAGTAGTAGTAGTAGTAGTAGCAGTAGTAGTAGTAGTATAGTAGCAGTAGTAGCAGTAGTAAATAGTAGTAGTAGTAGCAAATAGTAGTTGTAGTAGTAGTAGTAGTTGTTTGTAGTAGCAGTAGTAGTAGAGTGTAGTATGTATAGCAGTTATTAGTAGTAGTAGTAGTAGTAGCAGTATAGTAGTAGTAGTAGTTAGCATAGTAGAGTATAGTAGTTGTAGTAGTAGTAAATAGCAGTATGGGGTAGTAGTAAGATTGTTTGTAGTAGCAGTAGTATAAGTAGAGTATAGTAGTAGTTTTTTTGTAGTAAGTAGTTGGGAGTAGTAGTTAGTAGCGTAGTAGTTTGTAGTAGTAGAGTAAGCAGTAGTAGTAGTATAGATAGTAAATAGTAGCAGTAGTAGTTGTAGCGTAGTAGTTTGCAAATAGTAGTTGTAGTAGTAGTAGAGTTTGTATGTAGTAGTAGTAGCAGTAGTAGTTGTAGTAGTAGCATGTATATAGCAGTGTAGATTGAAGGGAGTAGTAGCAAGTAGTATAGTAGTAGGTAGCAGAGTAGTAGAGTAGTAATAGTATAGTAGTAGTAGTTGTAGTAGTAGTAGCATATATAGTAGTAGTAGCAAGTAGATTTGTTGTATAGTAGTAGTTTGTAGAAGTAGCAGTAGTAGTTAGTAGTATTAGTTGTAGTAGTAGTATTGAAAGTAGTAGTAGTAGAGTAAGTTTAGTAGTATTAGAGTAGCAGTATATAGTAGTAGTAGTATAGTAAATAGTTGTAAATAGTAGTAGTGTAGCAGATATAGTAGTAAATAAATTATAGTAAGTAGTAGCAGTAGTAGTAGTAGTATAGTAGTAATAAGTAGTAGTAGAGTAGTAGTAGTAAATAGTAGCAGCAGTATAGTAAATAGTATAGTAGTAGTAGTAGCAAAGTAGTATATAGTAGAGTAGAGTAGTAGTAGTAGGTTGTTTGTAGTAGCAGTAGTATAGTAGTAGTTAGATTAAATATAAATAGTTAAATAGTAGTATTTGTAGGGAGTAGCAGTAGTAGATAGAGTAGTAGTAGTAGTAGTTGTAGATAGTAGTAGTTGTAGTACATAGTAGTAGATAGTAGCAATAGTGTAGTAGTTGTATAGTCAGTAGTATAGTATAGTAGCAGTAGTAGTAGTACGTAGTAGTGTAGTATTGTAGTAAATAGTAGCAGTAGTATAGTAGTATGTATAGCATAGTAGTAGTATAGTATTGTTTTTAGTAGTAGCAGAAATAGTTTAGTAGTAGCAGTAGTGTTGTAGTAGTAGCAGTAAATAGTAGTAGTAGCAGTAGTATAGTAGTAAATAGCAGTAGTAGTAGTAGTAGAGTAGAGTTGTTTGTAGATAGAGTAGTGTGTAGTAGTAGTAGGTAGTATAAGATTTGTATGTATAGTAGGAGCAGTAGTAGTTGTAGTAGTAGTAGAGTTTGTAGTAGCAGTAGTAGAGTAGTAGTATGTAGAGTAAAAGTATAGTAGTAGCAGTAGTATTGTATAGTAGTAGTAGTAGTAGACAGTAGTAGTAGTAGTAGCAGTAGAGTTTGTTTGTAGAGCAGTAGAGTAGTAGTTTAGTAGTAGTATAGTATAGTAGCAGTAGTATGTAGTAGTAGTACAGTGTAGTGTAGTTAGTAGTAGTAATAGAAAGGCAGTAGTAGTAGTACTAGTAGAATAGTAGTAGTTGTAGTATGTATAGTAGTAGCAGTAGTATAGTAGTAGTAGTAGAGTAGTAGTAGCAGTAGAGTTAATAAATAGTTAGTAAAGTAGTAGTTGTAGTATAGCAGTTTGTTGTTGTAGTAGTAGCAGTAGTAGTAGTAAGTAGCAGTAGTATAGTAGTAGTAGCAGTAGGAAATATAGTATAGTATAGTTGTGGTAGTAATAGCAGTTAGTATAGTATTGTAGGTAAATAGTAGTAGTAGTAGTAATAGTAAATAGCAGTAGTAGTTGTAGTAGTAAGTGCAGTAGTAGTAGCAGTAGTTTGCAGTAGTAGTTGTAGTAGTAATAGCTAGTAGTAGAGTGTATTTTTAGTAGTTAGTAAGTAGTAGTAGTAGTCAGTAGTGAAGTAGTATAGCTGTATAGTATAGTATTTAATTAGTCTAAGTAAGCAGTATAGTTTGTAGTAGTAGCATTTGAGTAGTAGTAGCAGTAGTAGTATTAGTAGTAGCAGAGCTATTGTATAGTAGTGTACAACAGAGATAGCAGTAGTAGTAAAATACAGTAGCATAGTAGTAGTGTATTAAGTTGGTTCAGTAGCAGTTACAGTAGTATGTATGTAGCAGTAGTAGTAGTATAGTAGCAGTGCAGTATAGAGTAGGAATAGTTGTATAGTAGCAGTAGTATTTGTATAGTACAACGTTTGTAGTTGTATGTAGTACAGTAGTATTTAGTAGTAGTGCAAGCAGTAGAGTAGTAGTTGAAGTAAAGTAGCATAGTAGTTTGTTTAGACAGTAGGATAGTAGTATTAGCATAGCATAGTAGTAGTATAGTTGCAGTAGAAGTGTATAGTAGTAATTCCATATAGTACAGTAGTTTGTGGAGTCGTAGCAGTAGTAGTGTATAGTATAGCAGTAGTAGTTGTAGTAGTATAGCATATAGTTGTAGTAGTATGCAGTAGTAGTAGTAGTACAGTAAATAGTTGTATAGCAGTATAAATTTGTGTAGTAGAGAGTAGTTGAAATACGTGTTATTGTAGTAGTTTAATAGTAGTAGAAATAGTAGTTGTTGAGTAGTAGTTAGTATATGTAGTAGTAAAGTGTGTAGTAGTAGTAGCAGAGTAGTAGTTTAATAGTAACCAGACAGTATTAAATAATAAGTAAAGTGGGGGTTGGAAAAGTGTACCAGTATTAGTATTGTAGACAGTTAGCAGTAGGATATGGTAGTAGCAGTAGTTTAAATAGCTGTAGAGTGTAGTAGCGTCCTGCAGTACTAGGTACATATAGCCGTCTAGTAGTTTGTAGTACTAGTAGTATTTGTATCTAGTATTCAACAGTCTTATTTTAAAAGCAGTGGTATTTTTGATTTCCCAAAAAATTTGAAATTCAGAATATTGTTGTGTGGGGATAGAAGAGTGAACCTAGGGGAAGTAAATAGAAAATAAAACCCCCCCCAAACAAAGTATAATAAGGATGTAGTACATGTTTGAGGAATATGGTTAGCCTACAGATTTTTGGAAAAAGTAAAGTGTTTGTGGTAACCCGGTTTATTGTCATTTTATATAGAACCGTTAAGTTGGGCCCTTTGTTTAGAGTTTGCCTAAAGTTTTAAATTTCCCGGTGTTTAGTGTTAATGTAAAAAAATTGTATTTTGTAAGGAAAAAAAAAGAAAATTTTTTAAATTGTTTTGTTTTAAAGTAAAGGGTTTTTTTGCCCCGGGTTGTATATCATGCAATATAAACACCGCTTTTGATCTTATGGTTTGTACCATTAAAACACCTGTGTAAGATAGTATGTATAATATCTGCCATTTTTACAATCCTTTCACTGGCAGTCACTAGCCAAGTAGTGTAGGTTTTAACCAGTTCCTGTCCAGATCTTGTAGGTTGTAGATACTTTACTGCGGATGGAATTGTTGTTACGTAGCTAGCTTACTGCTTTCAAAATCTTCTATACAATAAATCTTGGATGGAGGTGTGGGGTTCGAAACCATGATTAGTCCTGCACTCACAGGCCAGTGCGTTAACCACTTGGCAGTGGCTTTAATAAGGAGCCAGCTGGTCCAGTGGTTTAAACGCACTGGCCTGTGAGTAGTTTTACGATTCACGTGCCATTGGTTTCAAACCCACACTCGTTCCCTGGTTTGCTTGCAGTGGTGTTATTACGACTTTATGAGTTATTCAATAATGTAAACTGGTGTCTCAGCATTGTCCTTCCTAAATCACTAAAAAACAAACAGGGCTTCCTCACCATTACAAGTGTTCGTTATCTTGGGAGTGATGTATTTAAGCGATGGCTGCTGATGTTTACTACACTGTCTCGTTGAACATTGGAGCGCTGTTGTTGTGGCTGCTACTGAGCGGTTGGACTCCGAAGTGGAAACTTGAGGCGAGAGCAAGCTTGCGACCATCCGTCTACCTTTGTTGTGCTGCTTGGTCTTCGTTCTTGTGTTCGGTATTATGTAATATTTTCTCCGTTGGTTTTCCAGTCACTAAGGTCTCAAGAGGGATAATTATCTTCCGTGGAGTCGCCATGAGTTCATCTTCTTGGATATGTCTTTCTGGTGCTCCTGTGGCGGCTTCTCGGTGCCGGAGCTAAGACGCTACCACTGTCTGTGTCGTGCTGTGGAGAAGAGTTGGATTAAGATAACTGGGTAACAGATGGCAACCAGATGAGGTCGGGCTGATTCAGTGCCTTCAGCTGGTATTTGCTGTGCTCATTACAGTTTCCGAGGACATGAACGGTTGGTTCGTGGGCGACTCTTGAAGTCGTGTAGCGCGTTGAAATCTCTCCTTCGCGGGTACCGCGTCCGTGAAAGAAGAGATCGGGGAACGTTTCTCTTAACTGTCGCGACATTGCCGCAGTGAGGCAAAGTGATGGGGGGTAGCGAGAATATGATGAAGGAATTTGGAGATGATTGAAGAAATACATGTGCATGTAGTGGAATCGTTGGAGAAATATAACGATGCCATGTTGGAGATGGATTGTGAAAGGAGTGTGATTACTGCCCGTGGGGAATCTCTGTCACAGGAACACCTGACACACAGCTATCAACCTCAGTGTTGTACAGTTGGAGTCGCCTCAGGTTTCTTTGCACTCCCTCTTTGAGTTCTTGTGTGTGTAGAAGTTTCTTTCCTGCGATTCTGCGCCTCATTTAAAGCGCTAAAAAAGGAGAAGGTTAAGCACTACGAGCAGTGTACACGGACCAGGTGCACTGAAACACCACCCTGGAACCAGAAGTAGTTCGGAAGTAGATGTTTGGAGTAATCTGCGTCAACCCAGTCACTGAAATCGCTCGCTACAAAACACACACACACTCGCCTTGCCATTCAACTTCTGTGGAATCGTACACTGTGTCGAAGAATTTTGGCGCCTGGTGGATGGTAGCAAAGATGAAGATCCAGATGATAGCCTTGATTAACACGGCGGGTTTTGGTAGCGTGCCCAGGTGCGAGCCACAGGAGGTGACACACGTAGTAGATTACCGCTGTACCGCCAGGGCACCGACAAGCGATGGAGCAGGTGAACAAGTTAGGGATTTCCTCATGCAGAAAGCCCCAGGCGTAGCAAGCCCCAGCCTGGGGATAGGAGGGGGCTTAGCGTGGTTGGTCAGAGTGTACATGTAGAAGAACACGGGGCCTCTGGGAAAGAGCACAGTGAGCAATGTACTGATGAGCTGCCCCATAGCCATGAGCACCGCCATTTGTTGGAGATCGCATGTGGATGCTGCCATTAAACAGCCACGATGATAGTGTTGGCCACGTAGTCAACAGTAGCAAACATGCATAGCGTACCATAGAGTGGCATAGCCAGGTCCAGGATACAGATTACTAACATAAGGAAGTCAGTAAGCGGTGCCGCTCCCACAAGTCTTGTTCACAGCGAAATTGCTCACAGACACATTGGTGTCAAGTCTGCTACTCTGGTTGTCCATGTTGCTAGGTGGCGCAAGTGTTGGCGATGTGGAGAGTGAAGGAGGTAGGTCATGCAACAGTGTCTGGGATCATAGCAACAACAAACTTGACTCAGTTGCATGGAGTTTAATGGGTCATTGCATATTCCGTCATCACCTGACAAGACAGAGACAGAATCATAAAAAAAAACATTCATTGCCCTGTTACAATTCCCATTAGTGCTGTGTTTATATAACCAAGTCAGGAAGTTTTACGACATCATGATTTTTTTAGGTTCAAACCCCATCCGTTCCGTGGGTTTGTTTACAAATGTGTTGTTATGTGCGCTATTATCGTGAGTCATTACGCGGCCTGTGAACACTAGCCGAGGACACTATTACCACCATCAACACTGTCAATGTCGCCACTAACAGTTTTTTAAGGATCTGTTCAATTTAGAAGTTATACCTAAGTTCTTTTCTTGATAATTTAATTTAGATTAAGTTGGTGTGTGTATCCGGATGTTGTGGAGGCAGAGTGACTTGTCGATGGTTACTGAGTCACAAGGATGGTGGTAGTGAGGGATGCACAGTGCCAGGGAAGAGCAGTGCCGGGAGAGCAGTGCCCAGCATCCTCTCTTGGACTCTCCCTCCTGCCAGACTGGAACTGCTCTACCAGCCTCTGCTACCACTATCTCCACAACCCACTCCCCCCACCACAACCCACACCGACACCAAACCCACCTCCGCCACCACACCCACCTCCCAGCACAACCCACCTCCCCCACCACTACCCACCTCCCCCACCACAAACCACCTCCCCCACCACAACCCACCACGCCAATACAACCCACCTCCCCCACCACAACCCACCACCGCCACCACAACCCACCTCTGCCACCACAACCCACCTCTGCCACCACAACCCACCTCCGCCACCACAACCACCTCCCCCACCACAACCCACCCTGCTACCACAACCCACCTCCGCCACCTCCCCACCACAAACCACCACAGCCACCACAACCCACCTCCGCCACCACAACCCACCTCCCCCCCACAACCCACCTCTGCCACCACAATCCACCTCCGCCACCACAACCCACCTCCCCCACCTCAACCCACCTCACCCACCACAACCCACCACCGCCACCACAACCCGCCACCGCCACCACAACCCACCTCCGCCACCACAACCCACCTCCCCCACCACAACCCACCTCCCCCACCACACCCACCTCCCCCACCACAACCCACCACCGCCACCACAACCCACCTCCCCCACCACAACCCACCACTGCCACCACAACCCACCTCTGTCACCACAACCCACCTCTGCCACCACAACCCACCTCTGCCACCACAACCCCCCCCACCACCAATCCACCTCCGCCACCACAACCCACCTCCCCCACCACAACCCACCTCTGCCACCACAACCCACCTCCGCCACCACAACCCACCTCCCCCACCTCAACCCACCTCCCCCACCACAACCCACCACCGCCACCACAACCCACCACCGCCACCACAACCCACCTCCGCCACCACAACCCACCTCCCCCACCACAACCCACCTCCCCCACCACACCCACCTCCCCACCACAACCCACCACCGCCACCACAACCCACCTCCCCCACCACAACCCACCACTGCCACCACAACCACCTCTGTCACCACAACCCACCTCTGCCACCACAACCCACCTCTGCCACCACAACCCCCCCACACAATCCACCTCCGCCACCACAACCCACCTCCCCCACCCACAACCCACCTCTGCCACCACAACCCACCTCTGCTACCACAACCCACCCTCCCCCACCACAATCCACCTCCCCACAACAACCCACCTCTGCCACCACAACCCACCTCTGCCACCACAACCCACCTCCCCCACAACCCACCTCCGCCACCACAACCCACCTCCCCCACCACATCCCACCCATGCTACCACAACCCACCTACACCACCTCCCCCGGCCACAACCCACCACCGCCACCACAACCCACCTCCGCCACCACAACCACCTCCCCACCACAACCCACCTCTGCCACCACAACCCACCTCTGCTACCACAACCCACCTCCCCCCTCCACAACCCCCCCACCACAACCCACCTCCGCCACCACAACCCACCTCCCCCACCACAACCCACCTCTGCTACCACAAACCCACCTCTACAACCCACCTCCACACCACACAACCCACCTTTACCACCACAACCCACCCCTCTACAACCCACCTCCACAACCCACCTGTGCCACCACACCCACTCCACAACCACCTCCACATCTCACCTCAACAACCCACCTCCACAACCCACCTGTGCCACCACAACCCACCTGTGCCACCACAACCCACCTTACCACCACAACCCACCGCTCTACATCCCACCTCCACAACCCACCACAACCCACATGTCACCACCACATCCCACCTCTACAACCCACCTCCACCACCAACAACCCACCTGTACCACCACATCCCACCTCTACAACCCATCTCCACCATCACAAACCACCTGTACCACCACCCTTCCCACTCTACAACCTACCTCCACAACACACCTGTACCATCACATCAAACCTCTACAACCCACCTCCACCACCACAACCCACCTGTACCACCACAACCCACCACCTCCACAATCCACCTGCACCACCACAACCCACCTCTACAACCCACCTCCACCACCACAACCCACCACTACAACTACCACCTCTACAACCCACCTCCACCACAACAACCCACCTGTACCACCACAACCCACCACCTCTACAACCCACCACTCTACAACCCACCACCACAAACCCAACCTGTACCACCACAACCCATCGCCTCTACATCCCACCTCCACAACCCACCACAACCCACCTGTACCACTACATCCCACCTCTACAACCCACCTCCACCACCACAACCCACCTGTACCACCACATCCCACCTCTACAACCCATCTCCTCCACCACAACCCACCTCTACAACCCACCTCCACCACCACAACCCACCTTTACCACCACAACCCACCACCTCTACAACTCACCTCCACAACCCACCTGTACCACCACATCCCACCTCTACAACCCATCTCCTCCACCACAACCCACCTCTACAACCCACCTCCACCACCACAACCCACCTTTACCACCACAACCCACCACCTCTACAACCCACCTCCACAACCCACCTGTACCACCACAACCCACTTCTACAACCCACCTCCACCACCACAACCCACCTGTACCACCACAACCCACTTCTACAACCCTCCTCCACACCACAACTCACCTGTACCACCACAACCACCTCTACAACCCACCTGTACCACCACAACCCACCGCCTCTGCATCCCACCTCTACAACCCACCACAACCCACCTGTAGCACACATCCCACCTCTACAACCCACCTCCACCACCACAACCCACCTGTACCACCACAACCCACCTCTACAACCCACCTTTACCACCACAACCCACCCCACCCCCACCAACCCACCTCCACAACCCACCTCCACCAACCCCAACCCACCTCCACAACCCACCTCCACCACCACAACCCACCTCTACAACCCACCTCCACCACCACAACCCACCTTTGCCACCACAACCCCCCCCACCTCTACAACCCACCTCCACAACCCACCCTCCCCCCCTACAACCCACCTGTACCACCACAACCCACCTGTACCACACCCAACCCACCTCCACCACCCCCAACTCACCTCCACAATCCACCTCCACCACCACAACCCACCTCCACAACCCACCCGTACCACCACAACCCACCTCTACAAACCCCCCTCCACCACCACAAAACCCCCCTCTACAAACAAACCCACACCACCACAACCCACCTCCACAAACCCACCTCCACCACCACAACCCACCTCCCAACCCACCTCCACCACTACAACCCACCTCTACAACCCACCCTACACCACCACAACCCACCTCTACAACCCACCTCCACCACCACAACCCACCTCTACAACCCCCCTCCACCACCACAACCCCCCTCCACAACACACCTCCACCACTACAACCCACCTCTACAACCCCCCTCCACCACCACAACCCACCTCCACAACCAACCTAAAACCAACCCCAACCCACCTCTACAACCCACCTCCCCCACCCCAACCCACCTGTACCACCACATCCCACCTCTACAACCCATCTCCACCACCACAACCCACCTCCACAACCCACCTCGACCACCACAACCCACTTCCAGAACCACTGATCACATTGTCTTCACATCTCGACTGGTTCTGCTGTGTTCTCGCCTAAAGTCTGCTGTGCAGACGATACCTGTGTTCTCGCCTAAAGTCTGCTGTGGGAGACGATACCTGTGTTCTCGCCTAAAGTCTGCTGTGCAGACTATACCTTTTGTTCTCTCCTAAAGTCTGCTGTGCAGACGATACCCGTGTCCTCGCCTAAAGTCTGCTGTGCAGACGATACCTGTGTTCTCGCCTAAAGTCTGCTGTGCAGACGATACCTGTGTTCTCTCCTAAAGTCTGCTGTGCAGACGATACCTGTGTCCTCGCCTAAAGTCTGCTGTGCAGACGATACCTGTGTTCTCGCCTAAAGTCTGCTGTGCAGACGATACCTGTGTTCTCGCCTAAAGTCTGCTGTGGGAGACGATACCTGTGTTCTCTCCTAAAGTTGCTGTGCAGACGATACCTGTGTCCTCGCCTAAGTCTGCTGTGCAGACGATACCTGTGTTCTCGCCTAAAGTCTGCTGTCAGACGATACCTGTGTTCCGCCGAAGTCTGCTGTGCAGACGATACCCGTGTTCTCGCCTAAAGTCTGCTGTGCAGACTATACCTGTGTTCTCTCCTAAAGTCTGCTGTGCAGACGATACCTGTGTCCTCGCCTAAAGTCTGCTGTGCAGACGATACCTGTGTTCTCGCCTAAAGTCTGCTGTGCAGACGATACCTGTGTTCTCTCCTAAAGTCTGCTGTGCAGACGATACCTGTGTCCTCGCCTAAAGTCTGCTGTGCAGACGAACCTGTGTTCTCGCCCAAAGTCTGCTGTGCAGACGATACCTGTGTTCTCGCCTAAAGTCTGCTGTGCAGACGATACCTGTGTTCTCTCCTAAAAATCTGGGTGTGCAGACGATACCTGTGGGCCTCGCCTAAAGTCTGCTGTGCAGACGATACCTGTGTTCTCGCCTAAAGTCTGCTGTGCAGACGATACCTGTGTTCTCGCCTAAAAATCTGCTGTGCAGACGATACCCGTGTTCTCGCCTAAAGTCTGCTGTGCAGACTATACCTGTGTTCTCTCCTAAAGTCTGCTGTGCAGACGATACCTGTGTCCTCGCCTAAAGTCTGCTGTGCAGACGGTACCTGGGGTTCTCGCCTAAAGTCTGCTGTGCAGACGATACCTGTGTTCTCTCCTAAAGTCTGCTGTGCAAACGATACCTGTGTCCTCGCCTAAAGTCTGCTGTGCAGACGATACCTGTGGTTTTCGCCTAAAGTCTGCTGTGCAGACGATACCCTGTGTTCTCGCCTAAAGTCTGCTGTGCAGACGATACCTGTGTTCTTTTCCTAAAGTCTGCTGTGCAGACGATACCTGTGTCCTCGCCTAAAGTCTGCTGTGCAGACGATACCTGTGTTCTCGCCTAAAGTCTGCTGTGCAGACGATACCTGTGTTCTCGCCTAAAGTCTGCTGTGCAGACGATACCTGTGTTCTCTCCTAAAAATCTGCTGTGCAGACGATACCTGTGTCCTCGCCTAAAGTCTGCTGTGCAGACGATACCTGTGTTATCGCCTAAAGTCTGCTGTGCAGACGATACCTGTGTTCTCTCCTAAAGTCTGCTGTGCAGACGATACCTGTGTCCTCGCCTAAAGTCTGCTGTGCAGACGATACCTGTGTCCTCGCCTAAAGTCTGCTGTGCAGACGATACCTGTGTCCTCGCCTAAAGTCTGCTGTGCCAACGATACCTGTGTCCTCGCCTAAGTCTTTCTGTGGGAACGATACCTGTGTTCTCTCCTAAAGTCTGCTGTGCAGACGATACCTGTGTCCTCGCCTAAAGTCTGCTGTGCAGACGATACATGTGTTCTCGCCTAAAGTCTGCTGTGCAGACGATACCTGTGTTCTCGCCTAAAGTCTGCTGTTTCAGACGATACCTGTGTTCTCGCCTAAAGTCTGCTGTGCAGACGATACCTGTGTTCTCGCCTAAAGTCTGCTGTGCAGACGATACCTGTGTTCTCGCCTAAAGTCTGCTGTGCAGACGATACCTGTGTTCTCGCCTAAAGTCCTGCTGTGCAGAACTATACCTGGTTCTCTCCTAAAGTCTGCTGTGCAGACGATACCTGTGTCCTCGCCTAAAGTCTGCTGTGCAGACGATACCTGTTTTCTCGCCTAAAGTCGCTGTGCAGGACGATACCTGTGTTCTCGCCTAAAGTCTGCTGTGCAGACGATACCTGTGTTCTCGCCTAAAGTCTGCTGTGCAGACTATACCTGTGTTCTCTCTAAATCTGCTGTGCAGACGATACCTGTGTCCTCGCCTAAAGTCTGCTGTGCAGACGATACCTGTGTTCTCGCCTAAAGTCTGCTGTGCAGACGATACCTGTGTTCTCTCCTAAAGTCTGCTGTGCAGACGATACCTGTGTCCTCGCCTAAAGTCTGCTGTGCAGACGATACCTGTGTTCTCGCCTAAAGTCTGCTGTGCAGACGATACCTGTGTTCTCGCCTAAAGTCTGCTGTGCAGACGATACCTGTGTTCTCTCCTAAAGTCTGCTGTGCAGACGATACCTGTGTCCTCGCCTAAAGTCTGCTGTGCAGACGATACCTGTGTTCTCGCCTAAAGTCTGCTGTGCAGACGATACCTGTGTTCTCGCCGAAATCTGCTGTGCAGACGATACCTGTGTTCCCCGCCTAAAGTCTGTGTGCAGACTATACCTGTTTCTCTCCTAAAGTCTGCTGTGCAGACGATACCCGTGTCCTCGCCTAAAGTCTGCTGTGCAGACGATACCTGTGTTTCTCGCCCTAAAGTCTGCTGTGCAGACGATACCTGTGTTCTCTCCTAAAGTCTGCTGTGCAGACGATACCTGTGTCCTCGCCTAAAGTTGCTGTGCAGACATACCTGTGTTCTCGCCTAAAGTCTGCTGTGCAGACGATACCTGTGTTCTCTCCTAAAGTCTGCTGTGCAAACGATACCTGTGTCCTCGCCTAAAGTCTGCTGTGCAGACGATACCTGTGTTCTCGCCTAAAGTCTGCTGTGCAGACGATACCTGTGTTCTCGCCTAAAGTCTGCTGTGCAGACGATACCTGTGTTCTCTCCTAAAGTCTGCTGTGCAGACGATACCTGTGTCCTCGCCTAAAGTCTGTTGTGCAGACGATACCTGTGTTCTCGCCTAAAGTCTGCTGTGCAGACGATACCTGTGTTCTCTCCTAAAGTCTGCTATGCAGACGATACCTGTGTCCTCGCCTAAAGTCTGCTGTGCAGACGATACCTGTGTTGTCGCCTAAAGTCTGCTGTGCAGACGATACCTGTGTTTTTCTCCTAAAGTCTGCTGTGCAAACGATACCCGTGTCCTCGCCTAAAGTCTGCTGTGCAGACGATACCTGTGTCCTCGCCTAAAGTGCTGTGCAGACGATACCTGTTTTCCTCGCCTAAAGTCTGCTGTGCAACGATACCTGTGTCCTCGCCTAAAGTTGCTGTGCAGACGATACCTGTGTTCTCTCCTAAAGTTTTGCTGTGCAGACGATACCTGTGTCCTCGCCTAAAGTCTGCTGTGCAGACGATACCTGTGTTCCGCCTAAAGTCTGCTGTGCAGACGATACCCGTGTTCTCGCCTAAAGTCTTCTGTGCAGACGATACCTGTTTCTCGCCTAAAGTCTGCTGTGCAACGATACCTGTGTTCTCGCCTAAAGTCTGCTGTGCAGGACGAAAACCTGTGTTCTCTCCTAAAGTCTGCTGTGCAGACGATAACCCGTGTTCTCGCCTAAAGTCTGCTGTGCAGACGATACCTGTGTTCTCGCCTAAAGTCTGCTGTGCAGACGATACCTGTGTTTTCTCCTAAGTCTGCTGTGCAGACGATACCTGTGTCCTCGCCTAAAGTCTGCTGTGCAGACGAAAACCCGTGTCCTCGCCTAAAGTCTGCTGTGCAGACGATACCTGTGTCCTGCCTAAAGTCTGCTGTGCAGACATACCTGTGTCCTCGCCTAAAGTCTGCTGTGCAGACGATACCTGTGTTGTCGCCTAAAGTCTGCTGTGCAGACGATACCTGTGTTCTCTCCTAAAGTCTGCTGTGCAGGGCGATACCTGTGTCCTCGCCTAAAGTCTGCTGTGCAGACGATACCTGTGTCCCGCCTAAAGTCTGCTGTGCAGACGATACCTGTGTCCTCGCCTAAAGTCTGCTGTGCAGACGATACCTGTGTCCTCGCCTAAAGTCTGCTGTGCAGACGATACCTGTGTTCTCTCCTAAAGTCTGCTGTGCAGACGATACCTGTGTCCTCGCCTAAAGTCTGTGTGCAGACGTACCTGTGTTCTCGCCTAAAGTCTGCTTGTGCAGACGATACCTGTGTTCTCGCCTAAAGTCTGCTGTGCAGGGCGATACCTGTGTTCTCGCCTAAAGTCTGCTGTGCAGACGATACCTGTGTTCTCGCCTAAATCTGCTGTGCAACGATACCTGTGTTCTCTCCTAAAGTCTGCTGTGGGAGACGATACCTGTTTTCCTCGCCTAAAGTCTGCTGTGCAGACGATACCTGTGTTCTCGCCTAAAGTCTGCTGTGCAGAAGATACCTGTGTTCTCGCCTAAACTGCTGTGCAGACGATACCTATGTTCTCGCCTAAAGTCTGCTGTGCAGACGATACCTGTGTTCTCTCCTAAAGTCTGCTGTGCAGAAGATACCTGTGTCCTCGCCTAAAGTCTGCTGTGCAGACGATACCCGTGTTCTCGCCTAAAGTATGCTGTGCAGACGATACCTGTGTTCTCTCCTAAAATCTGCTGTGCAGACGATACCTGTGGCCTCGCCTAAAGTCTGCTGTGCAGACGATACCCGTGTCCTCGCCTAAAGTCTGCTGTGCAGACGTACCTGTGTCCTGCCTAAAGTCTGATGTGCAGACGATAACCTGTGTTCTCTCCTAAAGTCTGCTGTGCAGACGATACCTGTGTCCTCGCCTAAAGTCTGCTGTGCAGACGATACCTGTTGTTCTCGCCCCAAAGTCTGCTGTGCAGACGATACCTGTGTTCTCGCCTAAAGTCTGCTGTGCAGACGATACCTGTGTTTCTCGCCTAAAGTCTGCTGTGCAGACGATACCTGTGTTCTCGCCTAAAGTCTGCTGTGGGAGACGATACCCGTGTTCTCGCCTAAAGTTTGCTGTGCAGACGATACCTGTGTCTCGCCTAAAGTTGCTGTGCAGACGATACCTGTGTTCTCGCCTAAAGTCTGCCCTGTGCAGACGATACCTGTTCTCGCCTAAAATTGCTGTGCAGACGATACCTGTGTTCTCGCCTAAAGTCTGCTGTGCAGACGATACCTGTGTTGTCGCCTAAAGTCTGCTGTGCAGACGATACCTGTGTTCTCGCCTAAAGTCTGCTGTGCAGACGATACCTGTGTTCCCCTCCTAAAGTCTGCTGTGCAGACGATACCTGTGTCCTCGCCTAAAATCTGCTGTGCAGACGTTACCTGTGTCCTCGCCTAAAGTCTGCTGGCAGCGGTACACGTGTTCTCGCCTAAAGTCTGCTGTGCAGACGATATCTGTCGGTATATAGATGCTATACTACCGTATACACTTCACAATTATAACACAGAAATATAAACTACATGATACAACTTACAGACCTCAGTGACACCCAGGATGTGACCCACACCAGTCCACCAACACCCTGGATGTGACCCACACCAGTCCACAAACCCAGGATGTGATCCACACCGTCCACTAAACCAGGATGTGACCCCACACCAGTCCACTATCACCAGGATGTGACCCACACCAGTCCATAAACCCAGGATGTGACCAACACCAGTCCACTACACCAGGATGCTGACCCACACAGTCCTCACTAACCACCCAGGATGTGACCACCCCAGTCCACTAACACCCAGGCTGTGCCCAACAGTCCACTAGCACCCAGGATGTGACCCACACCAGTCCACTAACACCCAGGATGTGACCCACACCAGTCCACTAACACCCAGGATGTGACCCACACCAGTCCACTAACACCCAGGATGTGACCAACACTGTCCATAAAACCAGGCTTTGGACCACACCAGTCCTCTACACCAGGATGTGACCACAACAGTCCACTAAACACCCAGGATGTGACCCACACTAGTCTACACTACACCAGGATGTGACCCACACCAGTCCACTAAACACCAGGATGTGACCCCACACTAGTCCACTAACACCCAGGATGTGACCCACACCAGTCCAACTAACACCCAGGATGTGGACCCACACAGTCCACTACACCCAGGATGTGACCACACCAGTCCACTAACAACCCGGATGTGACCCACACCGTCCACTAACACCCAGGATGTGACCCACACCAGTCCACTAACACCCAGGATGTGACCACACAACAGTCCACATAAACCACCCAGGATGTGACCCACACACAGTCACTAAACACCCAGGGATGTGACCCAACACCAGTCCATAACACCCAGGATTGTGAACCACACCTCAGTCCACTAACCACCCAGGATGTGACCACACCAGTCCACTAACACCCAGGATGTGACCACACAAGTCCACAACACACAGGATGTGACCCACACCAGTCCACTAACACCAGGATGTGACCCACACCAGTCCACTAACACCCAGTTGCACCTACTCGTCCACTAACACCCAGGATGTGACCCACCCAGTCCCATATCACCCATTATTGTACCCACCACCAGTCCACTAACACCCAGGATGTGACCACACCAGTCACTAACACCCAGGATGTGACCCACACCGTCCACTAACACCCAGGAAGTGACCCACACCAGTCTCTAACACCCCATGATGTGACCACACCAGTCCACTGAAACACCCAAGGATGTGACCCACACAGTCCACCTAACACCCAGGTTGTGACCACACCAGTCCACTAACACCCAGGACTGTGACCCAAACCAGTCCACTAACACCCAGTATGTGGACCCACACAGTCATAAACACCCAGGATGTGACCACACAGTCCACTCAACACCCAGATGTGACCCACACAGTCCACTAACACCCACTAATTGAACCCACCACCAGTTCCACTAACACCAGGATGTGACCCACACCAGGCCACTAACACCAGGATGTGACCCACAAAAGTCCAATAACACCAGGACGTGGACACACACCAGTCCACTAACACCAAGGATGTGACCCACACAGTCATAACACCCTGGATGTGACCACACCAGTCCAATAACCCCAGGATGTGACCCACACCAGTCCACTAACACCAGGATGTGACCCACCACCAGTCCACTAACACCCAGGATGTGACCCACACCAGTCCACTAAACACCCAGGATGTGAACCCTCCCAGTCCACTAACACCCAGGATGTGACCCACACCAGTCCACTTAACACCCAGGTTATGGACTCCACACCAGCCACTAACACAAAGGATGTGAACCCACTCCAGGTCCACTAACACCCAGGATGATGACCCACACCAGTCTTTACTAAACACCCAGGATGTGACCCACACCAGTCCAACTAAAACACCCAGATTAGACCCACACCAGTTCACTAACACCCAGGATGTGACCCACACCAAGTCCCCTAACACCCAGGGTTATGACCCACCACCACTCACTAACACCAGGATGTGACCACACCAGTCCACTAACACCCAGGTTATGACCCACACCAGTCCACTAACCCCAGGATTTGACACACCAGTCCACTAACACCCAGGTTATGACTCACACCAATCCACTTAACTCCCAGAGTGAACCCAACCACCAGTCACTAACACCCAGGTTATGACCCACACAGTCCACTTACACCCAGGATGTGACCCACACCAGTCCACTAACACCCAGGATGTGACCCACACCAGTCCACTAACACCCAGGTTATGACCACCCAGTCCACTATACCCAGGATGTGACCCTCACCAGTCCACTAACACCCAGGTTATGACCCCACAACCAGTCCACTAACACCAAGGATGTGACCAACACCTGTCCACTAACACCCAGGTTATGACCACACCTGTCCACTAACACCCAGGACTGGGACCCACACCAGTTCACTAACACCCAGGATGTGACCCCACACAGTCCACTAACACCCAGGATGTGACCACACCAGTACACTAAACACCCAGGATGTGTCCACACCACAGTCCACTAACACCAGGATGTGACCCACACTAGTCCCCTAACACCTCTGGATGTGAACCCACACCAGTCCACTTGGACACAACAGGATGTGACCCACACCATCCCACTAACACCCAGGATGTGCCCACACCATTCAACTAACACCCAGGAGTGACACACACAGTCACTAATTACCCAGGATTTGACCCACGCCAGTCACTAACGCCCAGGATTGTGACCCACACCAGTCAATACGCCAGGATTTGACCCACACCAGTCCAATAACACCAGGATGTGACCCACACCAGTCCCTAACACCATGGTCTGGTGACCCCACACCAGTCCACCAAACGCCCAGGATGTGACCCACACAGTCCACCTAACACCCAGGATGTGACCCACCCCGCCCAGTCCACTAACCACCCAGGATGTGACCACAACCAGTCCACTAACACCAGGATGTGACCCACACCAGTCAACTAACACCGGATGTGACCCACGCCCAGTCCACTAACACCAGGATGTGACCACACCAGTCCACTAACACCAGGATGTGACCCCACACCAGTCCACTAACACCCAGGATGTGACCCCACCAGTCCACTAACACCCGGATGTTACCCACACCCAGTCCACTAAACCAGGGATGGTTTTGACCACACCAGCTCCACAACACCCAGGAATGTGACCCACACCAGTCCACTAAACACCCAGGTTGTGACCAACATGTCCACTAACACCCGTGATGTGACCAACCAGTCCACTAACACCAGGATGTGACCCACACCAGTCCACTAACAACCAGGATGGACCCACACCAGTTCCACTAACACCTCAGGATGTGACCACACACCAGTCCATAACACCCCAGGATGTGACACACCAGTCCACTAAAACACCCAGGTTTGTGACCCCACACCGTCCACTAAACACCAGGATGTGACCCCACAGTCACTAAACACCAGGATGTGACCCACACCAGTCCACTAACACCCAGGATGTGACCCACACCAGTCCACTAACACCAGGATGTGACCCACACCAGTCCACTAACCCCAGGGAAGTGACCCACACCAGTCCACTAACACCCAGGATGTGACCCACCACCAGTCCTACTAACACCAGGATGTGACCCCCACCAGTCCACTAAACACCAGGGATGTGACATACACAGTCCACTAACACCCAGGATGTGACCCACACCTGTCACTAACACCCAGGATGTGACCACACACCAGTCCGCTACACCCAGGATGTGACCACCCAGTCCACTAACACCCAGGATGTGACCCACACCAGTCCACTATACACCCGGATGTGACCCACACCAGTCCACTAAAGCAGGATGTGACCCAGACCAGTCCACTAACACTCCAGGATGTGACCCAACACCAAGTCCACTAACCACCAGGTTGTGACCCACAAAAGTACAATAACACCCAGGTGGTGGACCCACACCAGTCCACTAAAACACCAGGATGTGACCCCAACCAGTCAATATCACCCAGGATGTGACCCACACCAGTCCAATAACACCCAGGATGTACCCAACACCAGTCCACTAACACCCAGGAGTCACCACACCAGTCCACTAACCACCCAGGATGTGACCCACACAGTCCACTAACAACCCAGGATGTGACACTCCGTCCACTAACACCCAGGAGGTGACCCACACCAGTCCAATAAACACCCAGGATGTGGACCCCACCCAGTCCACTAAACACCAGGATGTGACCCACACCAGTCCACTACCACCAGGATTTGTGCCCCACCAAGTCCACTAACACACAGGGTTATGACCCCACAACAAGTCCATAAAACACAAAGGGCGATGACCCACACCAGTCCACTAACACCCGGTTGTGCCCACACCAGTCTACTAACACCAGGATGTACCCACACCAGTTCCACTAACACCAGATTATGACCCACTCAACAGTCCACTAACACCAGGCAGCAATGTGGACCCACCACCAGTCCACTAACACCCAGAGTTATGACCAAACCAGTCCACTAAAACACCCAGGATGTGACCCACACCAGTCACTAAACACCCATGTTATGACCCACACCAGTCCACTAAACACCAGGATGTGACCCACACCAGTTCCACTAACACCCAGGTTATGACTCACACCAAGTCCACTACACCCCAGTATGTGACCCACACAGTCCATAACACCCAGGTTATGACCCACACCAGTCCACTAACACCCAGGATGTGACCCCACACCAGTCCACTAACACCAGGATGTGACCCACCACGTCCACTAAACACCCAGGGTGATTTATGACCCACACAGTCCAATAATACAAGGATGTGACCCACACTTGTCCACTAACACCCTGGATGTGACCCACACAAGTCCACTGACACACAGGATGTGACCACACCAGTCCACTAACACCCAGGATGTGACCCACACCATCTCCACTAACACCCAGGATCTGTGTGGACCACACCAGTCCACTAATACCCAGATTGACCCACACAGGTCCACTAAACGCCCCAGGTTCGTGACCACACCAGCCACTAAACCGACCCCAGGGATGTGACCACACCAGTCCACTAACACCCAGGTTGTGACCAACTACCAGTCCACTAACACCCAGGATGCTGACCCCACAACAGTCCACTAACGCCCAGGATGTGACCCACAACCAGTTCATACACCTGGATGTGACCCACTCCAGTCCACTAACACCAGGATGTGACCCACACCAGTCACTAACACCAGGATGTGAACCACACCAGTCCACTAACTCCCAGGATGTGACACACACCAGTCCATAACACCAGATGTGACCCACTCCAGTCCACTAACACCAGGATGTACCCACACAAGTCACTAACACCCAGGATGTGACCCACACAGTCCACTAACCACCATGATGTGCCCACACAGTCCATAACACCCAGGATGTGACCCACACAGTCCACTAACACCTGGAAGTGACCCACACCAGTCCACTAACACCCAGGATGTGACCCACACCAGTCCACTTAACAACCCAGGATGTGGACCCACACCAGTCCATAACAACCAGGATGTGACCCAACCAGTCTACTAACACCAGGATGTGACCCACACCAGTCCACTAACACCAAGGTGTGACCCACACCCAGGTCCAACTAACACCCGGATGTGACCCACACCAGTCCACTAACACCCAGGATTGTCGACCCACACCTGTCCACCTACAGCCCAGGATGTGACCCACACCAGTCCACTACACCCAGGAGTGGGACCACACCAGTCCACTAACACCCACGGATGTGACCCACACCAGGTCCATAAACACCCAGGATGTGACCCACACCAGTCCACTAACACCCAGGAAGTGCCCACTCCAGTCCACTAACACCCAGGATGTTGAACCACACCAGTCACTAAACACCCAGGATGTGTCCCACACCAGTCCACTAACACCCAGGATGTGACCCACACCAGTCCAATAACACCCAGGATGGACCAACACCAGTCCACTAACACCAGGATGTGACCCACAACAGTCCACTACACCAGGATGTGACCCACACCAGTTCCTAACACCAGGATGGGACCCACACCAGTCCAACTCTAACACCCAGGATGTGACCACATCAGTCCACTAACACCCATGGGATGTGACCCACACAGTCCACTAACACCCAGGATGTGACCCACACAGTCACTAACACCACCCAAGGATGTGACCACAAAAGTCCAATAACACCAGGATGATGCACCACACCAGTCCACTAAAACCCAGGTTGTGACCCACACCAGTCAATAACATCCAGGATGTGACCCACACACGTCCAATAACACCCAGGATGTGACCCACACCAGTCCACTAACACCCAGGATGTGACCCACACAGTCCACTAACACCCAGGATGTGACCCACACCCAGTCACTAAACACAGGTGTGACCCACACCAGTCCACTAACACCCAGGATGTGACCCACACCAGTCCATCTAACACCCAGGATGTGACCCACACCAGTTCCACGTAACACCCAGGAAGTGACCCACACCAGTCCACTAACACCCAAGGATGTGACCCACACCGTCCACTAACTCCCAGGATGTGTCCTCAAACAGTTCCACTACACACCCAGGATGTGACCCACACAGTCCACTAACACCCAGGTTAGGACCCACACCGTCCACTAACACAATAGGATGTGACCCCACACCAGTCTCCACTAACACAAGGATTGTGACATACACCAGTCTACTAACACCCAGATGTGACCCACACCCAGTCCACTAACACCCAGATTATGACCCACACCAGTTCACTATCACCCAGGATGTGACACTCACACCGTCACTATACACCAGGTTATGACCCACCCAGTCCTATAACACCCAGGATGTGACCCACACCAGTCCACTAACACCAGGTATGACCAACACCAGTCCATAAACCCAGGTGTGACCCACACCAGTCCACTAACACCCAGGTTATGACTACACCAGTCCACTAACACAGGTGTGACCCACACCAGTCCAATAAACCACCCAGGTTATGACCCACCAGTCCACTAACACACCAGATGTGACCCCAAACCAGTCCACTAAACAACCAGGATGTGACCCACACCAGCCACTAACTCCCAGGTTATGACCCACACCAGTACATAATACTGGATGTGACCCACACCAGTCCACTAACACCGGTTATGACCCAACCCGTCACTAACACCCAGGATGTGACCCACACCAGTCACTAAACACCCAGGTTATGACCCACACAGTTCCACTAACACCAGGATGTGTCCACCATTTCACTAAACCCTGGATTGACCCACACCTGCTCCACCTAACACCCAGGATGTGACACACACCGTCCCCCCCACTAAACACCCTGGATGTGACCCACCAACCAGTCTCTAACACCCGGATGTGGACCACAATAGTCACTAACACCCTGGATGTGACCCACACCGTCCACTGACACCTAGGATGTGACCCACACCAGTCCACTAACACCCAGGATGTGACCCACACCATTCAACTATCACCAGGATGTGACCCACACCAGTCCACTAATTCCAGGATTTGACCCACACCTGTCCTTAACGCCCAGGATTTGCCCACACCAGTCCACTAACGCCCAGATGTGAACCACATCAGTCCACTAACACCCAGGATGAGACCCACACCAGTCACACTAACTACCCAGGATGTGACCCACACCAGTCACCTAACGCCCAGGATGTTGACCCACACCAGTCACTAACACCAGGATGTGACCCACTCCAGTCCACTAAACCACCGGATGCGCGACACACCAGTCCACTAACACCCAGGATGGTGACCCACACCAGTCCACTAAACACCCGGATGTGACCCCCAACCAGTCCACGAACACCCAGGATGTGGACCAACACCAGTCCACTAACACACAGGATGTGACCCACACCAGTCAATAACACCTCGGATGTGACCCCACACAGTCCATAACACCCCGGATGTGACCACACCAGTCCAACTAACACCCAGGATGTGACCCACACCAGTCCATAACACCAGGAAGTGACCCACACCATGTCCACTATCAACCAGGGAAGTGACCCCACACCAGTCCACTAACACCCAGGATGTGACCCACACAGTCACTAACACCCAGGATTGTGGACCCCAACACCAGTATCCACTAACAACCCAGGATCGTGACCCACACCAGTCCAATAAGAAACCTCGGATAGTGATCCACCAACCTGTCCTATAAACACCAGGACGGTGACCACACACCAGGTCCACTAACACCCAGGAAGTGACCCACACCAGCTCCACTATCACCCAGGATGTGACCACACCAGTCCACTAAACACCAAGGATTATGGACCCACACCAAGTTCACTAACACCCAGGATGTGGACCACACTAGTCACTAACAACCAGGATGTGACACACCCACCAGTCACTAACACACAGGAAGTGACCCACACCAGTCCCTAACACCAGGATGTGACCCACACCAGTCCACTAACACCAGGATGTGAACCCACCAGTTTCCACTAACAACCCAGGACTGTGACCCACACCATGTCCACTTAACACCCAGATGTGACCCAACACCAGTCCATAACACCCTGGATGCCAACCACCCGAGTCCAACTAACACCAGGATTGCCACCCACACCAGGTCCACTAAACACAGGATGCACCACAACAGTCACTAACACCCAGGTGTGACCCACACCATGTCCACTAACACCAGGAGGTGAACCAAGAACCAGTCACTAACACCCGGATGTGACCCACAACCAGTCCACTACACCCAAGAGTATGTGACCCACAAAAGTCCAATAACACCAGGATGTGACCCCACCAGTCCCACTAACTCCCTGGATATGGACCCACACCAGTTCCATTAACACCCAGGATGTGACCCACACCAGTTTCAATAACACAGGATGTGACCCACACAGTCCACTAACACCAGGATGTGACACACACAAGTCCACTAACACCCAGGATGTGACCCCACACCAGTCCACTAACCACCCAGGTTGTGACACTCCCGTCCACTAAAAACACCCAGGATGTGACCCACACCAGATACAATACACCCAGGTTGTGACCACACCAGTCCACTAACCCCCAGGATGTGACCCACTCCGTCCATCACCCTGGATGTGACCCACACCAGTCACTAACACCCAGGTTATGACCCACACAGTCCACTAACACAAAGGATGTGACCCACACAAGTCCACTTAACACCCAGGATGTGACCCACACCCAGTCTACTAACACCCAGGATGTGACCCCCACCCAGTCCACTCTAACACCCAGATTATGACCACACCAGTTCCTCTACCACCACGGATGTGACCCACACCAGTCACTAAACCACCCAAGTTATAACCCACAACCAGTCCCACTAACACCAAGGATGTGACCCACACCAAGTCCAGTAACTCCCAGGTTATGACCCACACCAGTCCACTAACACCAGTATGTGACCCACACAGTCCACTAACTCCCGGTTATGACTCTCACACCAGTCCACTAACACCAGTGATGTGACCCACACAGTCACACTTAACACTCAGGATGTGACCCACACCAGTCCAGTAACAACCTTGGTTATGGACCCACACACAGTCCCCCCTCCATTATACCCAGGATAGTGACCCACACCAGTCCACTAACCACCAGGTTATGACCCACCACCAGTCCACTAACACCCAGGATGTGACCCCACTACAGTCCACTAACACCCAGGTTATGACCCACACCAGTCCTACTAACACAAGGATGTGACCCACACCAGTCCACTAACACCAGGATGTGACCACACCAGTCCACTCTAACACCCAGGATGGAACACAACAGTCCACTAACACCCAGGAATTGTGACCCTCACTAGTCCACTAACACCCTGGATGTGACCAACACCAGTCCACTGACACCCAGGATGTGACCCCACCAGTCCACTTAACACCCAGGATGTGACACACCATTCCATTAACACCCAGATGTGACCCACACTGACCACTAATACCCAGGGATTTGACCCTCACACCAGTCCACTAACGCCAAGGATGTGACCCACTACAGTCACACGATCGCCAGGATCGTGACCCACACCACGTCACTAACACCAGGGTTGAGACCAACACAGATCCACTAACACCCAGGATGTGACCCACACCCGTCCTAACGCACAGGATGTGACCCACCACCAGTCATTAACACCCAGATGTGACCCACTCCAGTCCACACTATACACCCAGGATTGTGACCCACACCAGTCCCACTGTAGTAACGACCTACCGGATGTGACCATACACCAGTTACTAACGCCCATGATGTGACCACACCGTCCACTAAAACCCAGGATGCCAACACACGTAGTCAACTAACACCCAGGATGCCACCCACACCAGTCCACTAACACCCAGGATGCCACCCACAACAGTCCACTGACACCCAGGATGCCACCCACACCAGTCAACTAAACACACCAACGGATGACCACCCACACCAGCCTCCACTGACACCCAGGATGCCACCCACAAAAACACGTCCCATAACACCCACAGAATCGCCACTACACCAGTCCACTAACACAGGATGCGCACCCACACCAGTCCACTACCACACCCAGAATGCCACCCACTCACCCCCAGTCCACCTAACACAGGATGCACCCACAACAGTCCACTAACACCCAGCCGTGCCTCCACACCAGTCCACTAACTCCCAGGATGCCACCCGCACCAGTCCACTAACACCCAATTACCTACTTACTGCTAGTTGAACAGGGCCAGCAGGTATCTTAAACACGTCCTAATGTTCTCACCCGTACTGGGGATCGAACCACGGATCTGATTAGCATCACAGTTCACTCGCGCTACCAACCCACCTACGGACGACTCGCTTCACGCGCTACCTACCCACCTACGGACGGACTTCGGATTCACCGCCTACAACACCACCTACGCGGACGATACTGCTTCAACGCTACCACCACCCCACCTACGGACGGCACGCTTCACCGCGCTACCAACCACATACGGCGGCTGCATCACCGCGCTACAACCCACCTACGGACTGCTGACTTCACGCGCTAACCCCAACCCACCTACGGCACGGCTCGCCCCCATCACCGCGCTCCTTTACCAACCCACCTACGGACTACTGCTGCCTTCACCTCACGCTACCAACCCACCTACGGACGGACTCTGCTTCACGCAGCTACCAACCCATACGACTGGGACTTCACCGCGCTACCAACCCACCTACGGACGGCTGCTTCACCGCGCTACCAACCCACCTACGGACGGCTGCTTCACCGCGCTACCAACCCACCTACGGACGGCTGCTTCACCGCGCTACCAACCCACCTACGGACGACTGCATCACCGCGCTACCAACCCACCTACGGACTGCTGCTTCACCGCACGATACACCAACCCACCTACGGACGACCCTGCTTCACCGCGCTACACACAAACCCACCTACGGAAACGGGCTGCTTCACCGCGCTTACCAACCCACCTCGGACGACTATCACCCCGCGTACCAAACACCTACGGACGGCTGCTTCCACCGCGCTACCTACCCACCTACGGACAGAGCTTCAACTGCACGCTCAACGCACATTACGGACGACTGCTTACACCGCACTACCAACCCACCTACGGACGAACTGCATAACCGCGCTACCACCCACCTCTCGGACGGTCTGCATCACACGCGCTACCAACCCACCTACGGACGACTGCATCACCCGCGCTACCACCACTCCCCTACGGAACGTCTGTTCACCGCGTACCACAACCCAACCTACCAGGACGACTGCTTCACCCGCGCTTCAACCCAACTACGGACGGCTGCTTACACCGCGCTACCAACCAACCCCTACGGACGGACTGCTTCACCAGCGCTTACCAACCCACCTACGGACGGCTGCTTCACCGCCGCTACCAACCCACCTACGGGACGGCCTGCTTCCCGCGCGCATACCTACCCACCTACGACGGCGCTTCACCGCGCTACCAACCCCCTACTCGGACACGGCTGCTTCACCGCGCTACAAAACCCACACCTAGGATCGACTGTTTCAACCGCAACTACAACCCACACCTACGGGAAACGACTTGCTTCACCGACGCTCCACCACCCACCTACGGACGACTGTATAACCGCGCTACAAACCACCTACCGGACGGTGCTTCACCGCGCTTCCAACAACCTACGGCACGACTGCTTCACCGCGCTACCAACCCACCCTACGGACGACTGCATACACCGCGCTACCAACCCAACCCTACGCGTCCACGACTGCTTCACCGCGCTTTCCAACCCACCTACGGAACGGAATGCTTCTACCAGTCAACTTTGTTTAATAAAACGCTACGTTGACTGCTGCTCTGATCACGATAAATGAGAGGACGAATGTAGAACTTGGCTCTTCAAAGACATTGTAAATCTGTATTTATTGTGCGTATTAATTTTCACGTGAATCTTCGCCGTATATTCAACGTGAAATGCGATATTTCAACGTGAAATTCGTTTTCAACGTGAAAATACGTATGTTCACAACGTGAAAAAAAAGGCGTATATTCAACGTGAAATACATATATTCAAGTGGAAACGCTCAGTATATTACGTGAAATACTTGTATTCAACGCTAAATGGTATATTCAAGTGAATAGTATACTTCAAGATGAAATGCGTATATTCAACGTGGAATACGTCTATTCAACCCGTGAATTAAGTATATTCAACGTGAAATACGTATATCTCAACTTGAAAATAACGTATATTCAACGTTGAAATGCGTATATTCAACGTGAAATACGTTTTCAACGGGAATACGTAAAATTCAACCGTGATCATGCGTATATTCAACGTGAAATGCGTATATTCAACGTGAAATACCGTAAATTCAACGTGAAATGGTATATTCACGTTGGATGAAATACGTATATTCAACGTTGCAAAACCACGTAATTCAACGTGAAATGAGTATATTCAACGTGGGGAAAATGGAGTAGATATTTCACAACGTGAAATGCGTATATTCAACGTGAATTGAGTATATTCAACGTGAAATATGCGTATATTCAACGTGATGAAATGCGTTTATTCCAACGTGAATATGGGGTGGGGGGCGGGCGTATATTCAAAGCGTGAAAATGCGTATATTCAACGTGAAAATTGGCGTTATTCATCCGTGAAATGCGTTTTATTCATCGTAAATGCGTTATATTTATGGTAAATGCGTTTATTTTCCACCCAACGTTAAAATGCGTGTCCCCCCTGTGGCAAGAGCATCGCTGCGTATTGTAGCCAACCCGTCCCCCGGGATCTGTTTTTTTCGCGACCTGTGTGGGTGTACGTGGTCACGGTAGGATTAAAACTGCGCCACTTGTAAACCTAAAAGTGAGTTTTATTACTCCCAGGTGTAGGAGAAAAAATAG
Organism: Cherax quadricarinatus; assembly: GCF_026875155.1. Lineage (NCBI taxonomy): Eukaryota > Metazoa > Arthropoda > Malacostraca > Decapoda > Parastacidae > Cherax > Cherax quadricarinatus. The sequence goes on along the minus strand of NC_069464.1, from coordinate 28,352,083 downwards.
ACCATGTACATGAACGGTGAGGAGAGTACTGACAGGGTTGAACAAATACACACGCCAGCAACATCTGGGCGATGTGCAACATCTAGGGGATGTTGACAACATCTAGGGATGTTGCAGAATTCTAGGGGTGTTGCAACATTTTAGGATGTTGCAACTTTAGGGATGTTGGCATACATCTAGGGATGTTGCACGCATCTGGGATGTTGCCCATATTAGGGATGTGCAAATCTAGGGATGTTGCAACATCTAGGGACTGTTGCAACTTCTAGGGATGTTGCAACATCTATGGGATGTTGACAACATCTAGGGATGTATGCAACATCTAGGGATGGTGCAGCATCCTCTAAGGATGTTGCAAACATCTAGCGGATATTGCCCCAGCATCTAAGATGTTGCAAAATCTAGGAATGTTGCAGCCAATCTACGGATGTTGCCGCATCTAGGGATATTGCAACATATAGGGATGCCTTGCAACATCTAGGGATGTTGCAAACATCTAGGGATGTTGCAGCATCTAGGGATGTTCAATATCTGGGATGTTTGCAACCATTGGGTTGTTGCAAACATCTAGGTGTTGCACAATTAGGGATGTTGCAGCATTATAGTGATGTTGAGCATCTAGGGATTGCTTGCAATATCTACGGGATGTCTGCAACATCTAGGGATGTTGCAACATCTAGGGATGTTGCACCCAATCTTAGGGATTGTCCCCTGACACACAATCCTAGGGATGTTGAACATCTAGGGAATGTTGCTGATCTAGGATGTTGCAACATCTATGGATTATGCCAGCATCTAAGGATGTTGCAACATATAGGATGTTGCCTGCATCTACCAGGATGTTGCCGCACCCTCTAGGGACTGTTGCAACATATAGGGATGTTGCAACATCTAGGGCCCCATGTCTCTTCCCGCCCCAGCACTCTAGGGATGTTGCAGCATCTATCGATGCTTGCTGATCTAGGGGATGTTGCAACAATTCCCGCCCCCAGGACATTGTTGCAACTCTAGGGATGTTGCCAGCATCTAGGGATGTTGCACAACATCTAGGGATGTTGCAAACATGTAGGGATGAGCAGCATGAGGGATTGTCTCGCAGCATCTATGGATGTTGCAACATCATAGGGATGTTGCAACATCTAGGGATGTCTGCAACTATAGGGATGTTGCAGAATCTAGGGATGTTGCAAGGCCATCATCGATGTTGCAGCATTTGGGATGTTGCAAACATCTAGCCGATGTTTGCAACATTAGGGATGTTGCAGCTCTAGCGGATGTTGAAACATCTAGGGATGTTGCAACATGTAGGGATGTTGCAGCATCTGGATGTTGCAGCATCTATGGATGTTGAAACATTAGGGATTTTGCAACATCTAGGGATGTTGCAACATCTAGGGATGTTGCAACATCTAGGGATGTTGCAACATCTAGGGATGTTGCAACATCTAGGGATGTTGCAACATCTAGGGATGTTGCAACATCTGGGGATGTTGCAACATCTAGGGATGTTGCAGCATCTAGGGATGTTGCAACATCTAGGGATGTTGCAACATCTAGGGATGTTGCAGCATCTAGGGATGTTGCAACATCTAGGGATGTTGCAACACCTGGGGATGTTGCACGACCTTGGGCACAACCTTGGGCATGACCTTGGACACGACTTTGGGCACGACCTTGGGCACTACCTTGGGCACTACCTTGGGCACTACCTAGGGCACGACCTTGGGTACGACCTTGGGTACGACCTTGGGTACGACCTTGGGCACGACCTTGGGTACGGCCTTGGGTACGACCTTGGGCACGACCTTGGGCACGACCTTGGGCATGACCTTGGGTACGACCTTGGGCACGACCTACTTCCACACTGAACAAATGTGACACCACCTATGACTGCTACACCTCTCCTGCCAGCAGTATATAAGCTGCTTCTCCACTCATATGCTGTATTCTATTCAAGATTGATGGACTGACCACATCGACTCATGGTTGAGGGACTGATTACCTCATTCTCCTCCTGTTCTTCAAGTTTCTCCTGTGTATGGACTGATGAAGCCACTGTGTGGCGAAACGTTTCCGGTGGCCTGGTGGCTAAAGCTCCCGCTTCACACACGGAGGGCCCGGGTTCGATTCCCGGCGGGTGGAAACATTTCGACACGTTTCCTTACACCTGTTGTCCTGTTCACCTAGCAGCAAATAGGTACCTGGGTGTTAGTCGACTGGTGTGGGTGGCATCCTGGGGGACAAGATTAAGGACCACAATGGAAATAAGTTAGACAGTCCTCGATGACGCACTGACTTTCTTGGGTTATCCTGGGTGGCTAACCCTCCGGGGTTAAAAATCCCAACGAAATCTTATCTTATCTTATCTTAATAAAGATACCCAAGAGTTGCACATGTGTCTAATTTATCAACGTATCGGTTCCCTGAACCATTCATCTAAAACCTTATTTTAAAACCATTAAATAATTTTGTACCAAAAGAACCTTAGAAAACTTACCTGACCTTATTATAACAAGCAAAATTTAATTTAGCCAAATTCAACTTAATATATATAATAGATAACTTTACAATAATTTAATAAACACAAGGAAATTATATTTTTTTCGTTAGGTTCAGAATTATTTTCGCGCAATTATTGCATACACAAATTTTCGCTTGTCTTATTCGGCAAGAAGAGCGTTGTTTTTTAAGCCTAAATTGCAAGTTTATATATAATTATCGTCATGACACATGGTAGGTATCCCTCAGGGGTCTGGCAGGGAAGGGACCGGCTGTCAGCTGGTAATTGGTGATGTCAGGGATACCCAGTTACCAGCCGGTAATGTTTTAGTTATAAGACAGGAAGTGTTGATGACCAGACATCGTCTAACTGTGGTGGAGGGATACCGGGAGGCTGGTGATCCTGTTCTTGTGGTGGAGGGATACCGGGAGGCTGGTGATCCTGTTCTTGTGGTGGAGGGATACCGGGAGGCTGGTGATTCTGTTCTTGTGGTGGAGGGATACCGGGAGGCTGGTGGTTCTGTTCTTGTGGTGGAGGGATACCGGGAGGGGTGGTGATCCTGTTCTTGTGGTGGAGGGATACGGAGGCTGGTGTGATTCTGTTCTTGTGGTGGAGGGATACCGGGAGGCTGGTGATCCTGTTCTTGTGGTGGAGGGATACCGGGAGGCTGGTGATCCTGTTCTTGTGGTGGAGGGATACGGGAGGCTGGTTCTTGTTCTTGTGGTGGAGGGATACCGGGAGGCTGGTGATCTGTTTTTGTGGTGGAGGGATACCGGGAGCTGTGATTCTGTTCTTGTGTGGGATTCGGTGCTGTGATCTTTCTTGTGGTGGGGATACCGGGAGGCTGGTGATCCTGTTCTTGTGGTGGAGGGATACCGGGAGGCTGGTGATCCTGTTCTTGTGGTGGAGGGGGTACCGGGAGGCTGGTGATCCTGTTCTTGTGGTGGAGGAGATTTTACCGTGAGGCAGTGGTGATCCTGATTCTTGTGGTGGAGGGATTACCCGGGAGGCTGGTGATCCTGTTCTTGTGGTGGAGGGATACCGGGAGGCTTGTGATTCTGTTCTTGTGGTGGAGGTGATCGGGGGGCTGGTGATCCTGTTCTTGTGGTGGAGGGATACCGGGAGGCTGGTGATCTGTTCTTGTGGTGGAGGGATACGGGAGGCTGGTGATCTGTTCTTGTGGTGGAGGGATACCGGGAGGCTGGTGATTCTGTTCTTGTGGTGGAGGGATACGGGAGGCTGGTGATCCTGTTACTTGGGTGGAGGGATACGGGAGCTGGTGATCTGTTCTTGTGACGTGGAGGGATACGGGAGGCTGGTGATCCTGTTCTTGTGGTGGAGGGATACGGAGGCTGGTGATCTGTTCTTGTGGTGGAGGGATACGGGAGGCTGGTGATGTTCTTGTGTGGAGGGATACCGGGAGGCTGGTGATCCTGTTCTTGTGGTGGAGGGATTACAGGGAGGCTGGTGATCCTGTTCTTGTGGGAGGATACCGGGAGGCTGTGATCTTTCTTGTGGTGGAGGGATTTCCGGGAGGCTGGTGATCCTGTTCTTGTGGTGGAGGATACCGGGAGGCTGGTGATTCTGTTCTTGTGGTGGAGGGAACCGGAGGCTGGTGATTCTGTTCTTGTGGTGAGGGATACCGGGAGCTGGTGATCCTGTTCTTGTGGTGGAGGGATACCGGGAGGCTGGTGATCCTGTTCTTGTGGTGGAGGGATACCGGGAGGCTGGTGATTCTGTTCTTGTGGTGGAGGGATACCGGGAGGCTGGTGATCCTGTTCTTGTGGTGGAGGGATACCGGGAGGCTGGTGATTCTGTTCTTGTGGTGGAGGGATACCGGGAGGCTGGTGATCCTGTTCTTGAGGTGGAGGGATACCGGGAGGCTGGTGATCCTGTTCATGTGGTGGAGGGATAACGGGAGGCTGGTGATCCTGTTCTTGTGGTCGAGGGATACCGGAGGCTGGTGATCCTGTTCTTGTGGTGGAGGGATACCGGGAGGCTGGTGATCCTGTTCTTGTGGTCGAGGGATACCGGGAGGCTGGTGATCCTGTTCTTATGGTGGAGGGATACCGGGAGGCTGGTGATCCTGTTCTTGTGGTGGAGGGATACCGGGAGGCTGGTGATCCTGTTCTTGTGGTGGAGGGATACCGGGAGGCTGGTGATCCTGTTCTTGTGGTGGAGAGGGTAACCGGGAGGCTGGTGATCTGTTCTTGTGGTGGAGGAATACCGGGAGGCTGTGATTCTGTTCTTGTGGTGGAGGGATACCGGGAGGCTGGTGATCCTGTTCTTGTGGTGGAGGGATACCGGGAGGCTGGTGATCCTGTTCTGTGGTGAGGGATACCGGGAGGCTGGTGGATTCTGTTCTTGTGGTGGAGGGATTACCGGGAGGCTGGTGATTCCTGTTCTTGTGGTGGAGGGATACGGGAGGCTGGTGATTCTGTTCTTGTGGTGGAGGGATACCGGGAGGCTGGTGATCTGTTCTTGTGGTGGAGGGATACCGGGAGGCTGGTGATCCTGTTCTTGTGGTGGAGGGATACCGGGAGGCTGGTGATCCTGTTCTTGTGGTCGAGGGATACCGGGAGGCTGGTGATCCTGTTCTTGTGGTGGAGGGATACCGGGAGGCTGGTGATTCTGTTCTTGTGGTGGAGGGATACCGGGAGGCTGGTGATCCTGTTCTTGTGGTGGAGGGATACCGGGAGGCTGTGTGATCTGTTCTTGTGTGGAGGGATACCGGGAGGCTGGTGATCCTGTTCTTGTGGTATGGAGGGATACCGGGAGGCTGGTGATTCTGTTCTTGTGGTGGAGGGATAACGGGAGGTGGTGATCCTGTTCTTGTGGTGGAGGGATACCGGGAGGCTGGTGATCCTGTTCTTTGGTGGGAGGGATACCGGGAGGCTGGTGATCCTGTTCTTGTGGTGGAGGGATACCGGGAGGCTGGTGATCCTGTTCTTGTGGTCGAGGGATACCGGGAGGCTGGTGATTCTGTTCTTGTGGTGGAGGGATACCGGGAGGCTGGTGATCCTGTTCTTGTGGTGGAGGATACCGGGAGGCTGGTGATTTTTCTTGTGGGGAGGGATACCGGGAGGCTGGTGATTCTGTTCTTGTGGTGGAGGGATACCGGGAGGCTGGTGATTCTGTTCTTGTGGTGGAGGGATACCGGGAGGCTGGTGATTCTGTTCTTGTGGTCGAGGGATACCGGGAGGCTGGTGATCCTGTTCTTGAGGCGGAGGGATACCGGGAGGCTGGTGATCCTGTTCTTGTGGTGGAGGGATACCGGGAGGCTGGTGATTCTGTTCTTGTGGTGGAGGGATACCGGGAGGCTGGTGATCCTGTTCCTGTGGTGGAGGGATAACGGGAGGCTGGTGATCCTGTTCTTGTGGTGGAGGGATACCGGGAGGCTGGTGATTCTGTTCTTGTGGTGGAGGGATACCGGGAGGCTGGTGATCCTGTTCTTGTGGTGGAGGGATACCGGGAGGCTGGTGATTCTGTTCTTGTGGTCGAGGGATACCGGGAGGCTGGTGATCCTGTTCTTGTGGTGGAGGGATACCGGGAGCTGGTGATTCTGTTCTTGTGGTGAGGGATACCGGGAGGCTGGTTGATTCTGTTCTTGTGGTGGAGGATACCGGGAGGCTGGTGATCTGTTCTGTGGTGGAGGGATACCGGGAGGCTGGTGATTCTGTTCTTGTGGTGGAGGGATACCGGGAGGCTGGTGATTCTGTTCTTGTGGTGGAGGGATACCGGGAGGCTGGTGATTCCCGTTCTTGTGTGGAGGGATACCGGGAGGCTGGTGATTCTGTTCTTGTGGTGGAGGGATACCGGGAGGCTGGTGATCTGTTCTTGTGGTGGAGGGATACCGGGAGGCTGGTGTTCTGTTCTTGTGGTGAGGGATACCGGGAGGCTGGTGATCCTGTTCTTGTGGTGGAGGATACCGGAGGCTGGTGATTCTGTTCTTGTGGTGGAGGGATAACCCGGGAGGCTGGTGATCCTGTTCTTGTGGTGGAGGGATACCGGGAGGCTGGTGATCCTGTTCTTGGGTGAGGGATACCGGGAGGCTGGTGATCCTGTTCTTGTGGTGGAGGGATACCGGGAGGTGGTGATCTGTTCTTGTGGTGAGGGATACCGGGAGGCTGGTGATCCTGTTCTTGTGGTGGAGGGATACCGGGAGGCTGGTGATTCTGTTCTTGTGGTGGAGGGATACCGGGAGGCTGGTGATCCTGTTCTTGTGGTGGAGGGATACGGGAGGCTGGTGATCCTGTTCTTGTGGTGGAGGGATACCGGGAGGCTGGTGATTCTGTTCTTGTGGTGAGGGATACCGGGAGGCTGTGATCCTGTTCTTGTGGGGGAGGGATACCGGGAGGCTGGTGATCCGTGTTCATGGTCGGAGGATACCGGGAGGCTGGTGATCCCGTTCTTGTGGTGGAGGGATACCGGGAGGCTGGTGATCTGTTCTTGTGGTGGAGGGATACCGGGAGGCTTGTGATTCTGTTCTTGTGGTGGAGGGATACCGGGAGGCTGGTGATCCTGTTCTTGTGGTGGAGGGATACCGGGAGGCTGGTGATCCTGTTCTTGTGGTGAGGGATACCGGGAGGCTGGTGATCCTTTTTTGTGGTGGGAGGGATACCGGGAGGCTGGTGATCTTGTTCTTGTGGTCGAGGGATACCGGGAGGCTGGTGATCCTGTTCTTGTGGTGGAGGGATACTGGGAGGCTGGTGATTCTGTTCTTGTGGTGGAGGGATACCGGGAGGCTGGTGATCCTGTTCCTGTGGTGGAACGATAACGGGAGGCTGGTGATCCTGTTCTTGTGATGGAGGGATACCGGGAGGCTGGTGATCTGTTCTTGTGGTGGAGGGATACGGAGGCTGGTGATCCTGTTCTTGTGGAGGGATACCGGGGGCGGTGATCTGTTCTTGTGGTGGAGGGATACCGGGAGGCTGGTGATTTCCTGTTCTTGTTGCGAGGGATACCGGGAGGCTGGTGATTCTGTTCTTGTGGTGAGGGATACCCGGGAGGCTGGTGATTCCTGTTCTTGTGTGGAGGATACCGGGAGGCTGGTGATCCTGTTCTTGTGGTGGAGGGATACCGGGAGGCTGGTGATCCTGTTCTTGTGGTGGAGGGATACCGGGAGGCTGGTGATTCTGTTCTTGTGGTGGAGGGATACCGGGAGGCTGGTGATTCTGTTCTTGTGGTGGAGGGATACCGGGAGGCTGGTGATCCTGTTCTTGTGGTGGAGGGATACCGGGAGGCTGGTGATCCTTTCTTGTGGTGGAGGGATACGGGAGTGGTGATTCCTGTTCTTGTGGTAGAGGGATACCGGGAGGCTGGTGATCCTGTTCTTGTGGTGGAGGGATACCGGAGGCTGGTGATTCTGTTCTTGTGGTGGAGGGATACCGGGAGGCTGGTGATCCTGTTCTTGTGGTGGAGGGATACCGGAGGCTGGTGATCTGTTCTTGTGTGGAGGGATACGGGAGGCTGTGATCCTGTTCTTGTGGTCGAGGATACCGGGAAAGGCTATGATCCTGTTCTTGTTGTGGAGGGATACCGGGAGGCTGGTGATCCTGTTCTTAGGTCGGAGGGATACCGGGAGGCTGGTGATCTGTTCTTGTGGTGGAGGGATACCGGAGGCTGGTGATTCTGTTCTTGTGGTGGAGGATACCGGGAGGCTGGTGATCCTGTTTTGTGGTGGAGGGATACCGGAGGCTGGTGATCCTGTTTCTGAGGTGGAGGATACCGGGAGGCTGGTGATTCTGTACTTTGGTGGAGGGATACCGGGAGGCTGGTGATTCCTGTTCTTGTGGTGGGGGATACCCGGGAGGCTGGTGATTCTGTTCTTGTGGTCGAGGATACCGGGAGGCTGGTGATTCCTGTTCTTGGTGGAGAGGATACCGGGAGGCTGGTGATCCTGTTCTTGTGGTGGAGGGATACCGGGAGGCTGGTGATCCTGTTCTTGTGGTGAGGGATACCGGGAGGCTGGTGATCCTGTTCTTGTGGTGGAGGGATACCGGGAGGCTGGTGATTCTGTTCTTGTGTGGAGGGATACCCGGGGGGCTGGTGATCCTGTTCTTGTGGTGGAGGGATACCGGGAGCTGGTGATCTGTTTCTTGGTGAGGGATACCGGGAGGCTGGTGATCCTGTTCTTGTGGTGGAGGGATACCGGGAGGCTGGTGATCCTGTTCTTGTTGGTCGGGGATACCGGGAGGCTGTGATTCTGTTCTTGTGGTGGAGGGATCCGGAGGCTGGTGATCTGTTCTTGTGGTGGAGGGATTAAACCCGGGAGGCTGGTGATCCTGTTCTGTAGTGGAGGGATACCGGGAGGCTGGTGATTCTGTTCTGGGTCGGAGGGATACCGGGAGGCTGTGATTCTGTTCTTGTGGTGGAGGGATACCGGGAGGCTGTGATTCTGTTCTTGTGGTGGAGGGATACCGGGAGGCTGGTGATCCTGTTCTTGTGGTGGAGGGATACCGGGAGGCTTTGGGGATCCTGTTCTTGTGGTGGAGGATACCGGGAGGCTGGTGATCCTGTTCTTGTGGTGGAGGGATACCGGGAGGCTGGTGATCCTGTTCTTGTGGTGGAGGGATACCGGGAGGCTGGTGATCTGTTCTTGTGGTGAGGGATACCGGGAGGCTGGTGATCCTGTTCTTGTGGTGGAGGGATACCGGGAGGCTGGTGATTCCTGTTCTTGTGGTGGAGGGATACCGGAGGCTGGTGATCCTGTTCTTGTGGTGGAGGATACCGGGAGGCTGGTGATTCCCGTTCTTGTGGTCGGGGATACCGGAGGCTGGTGATCCCGTTCTTGTGGTGGAGGGATACCGGAGGCTGGTGATTCTGTTCTTGTGGTGGAGGGATACCGGGAGGCTGGTGATTCTGTTCTTGTGGTGGAGGGATACCGGGAGGCTGGTGATTCTGTTCTTGTGGTGGAGGGATACCGGGAGGCTGGTGATTCTGTTCTTGTGGTGGAGGGATACCGGGAGGCTGGTGATTCTGTTCTTGTGTGGAGGGATACCGGGAGGCTGGTGATTCCTGTTCTTGTGGTGGAGGGATACCGGGAGGCTGGTGATCCTGTTCTTGTGGTGGAGGGATACCGGGGTGGTGATCCTGTTCTTGTGGGAGGATACCGGGAGGCTGGTGATCTGTTCTTGTGGTGGAGGGATACCGGGAGGCTGGTGATCCTGTTCTTGTGGTGGAGGGATACCGGGAGGCTGGTGATCCTGTTCTTGTGGTGGAGGATACGGGAGGCTGTGATCCTGTTCTTGTGGTGGAGGGATACCGGAGGCTGGTGATTCTGTTCTTGTGGTGAGGGATACCGGGAGGCTGGTGATCCTGTTCTTTGGTGAGGGAAAACCGGGAGGCTGGTGATCTGTTCTTGTGGTCGAGGGATACCGGGAGGCTGGTGATTCCTGTTCTTGTGGTGGAGGGATACCGGGAGGCTGGTGATCCTGTTCTTGTGGTGGAGGGATACCGGGAGGCTGGTGATTCTGTTCTTGTGGTGGAGGGATACCGGAGCTGGTGATTCTGTTCTTGTGGTGAGGGATACCGGGAGGCTGGTGATCTGTTCCTTTTGGTGGAGGATACGGGAGGCTGGTGATCTGTCTTGTGGTGGAGGGATACCGGGAGGCTGGTGATTCTGTTCTTGTGGTGGAGGGATACCGGGAGGCTGGTGATCCTGTTCTTGTGGTGGAGGGATACCGGGAGGTTGGTGATTCTGTTCTTGTGGTGGAGGGATACCGGGAGGCTGGTGATTCTGTTCTTGTGGTGGAGGGATACCGGGAGGCTGGTGATCCTGTTCTTGTGGTGGAGGGATACCGGGAGGCTGGTGATCCTGTTCTTGTGGTCGAGGGATACCGGGAGGCCGGTGATTCTGTTCTTGTGGTCGTGGGATACCTGGAAGCTGGTGATCCTGTTCCTGTGGTGGAGGGATACCGGGAGGCTGGTGATTCTGTTTTTGTAGTGGATGGATACCGGGAGGCTGTTGATTCTGTTCTTTTGGTGGAGGGATACCGGGAGGCTGGTGATTCTGTTCCTGTGGAGGAGGGATAACGGGAGGCTGGTGATCCTGTTCTTGTGGTCGAGGGATACCGGGAGGCTGGTGATCCTGTTCCTGTGGTTCGAGGGATACCGGGTGGCTGGTGATCCTGTTTCTCTGGTGGAGAGATACGGGAGGCTGGTGATCCTGTTCCTGTGGTCGAGGGATACCGGGAGGCTGGTGATCCTGTTCCTGTGGTGGAGGGATACCGGGAGGCTGGTGATTCTGTCCTGTGGTGGAGGGATACCGGAGGCTGGTGATTCTGTTCCTGTGGTCGAGGGATATCGGGAGGCTGGTGATCCTGTTTCTGTGGTGGAGGGATACTGGGAGGCTGGTGATCCTGTTCCTGTGGTGGAGGGATAATGGGAGGCTGGTGATCATGTTCATGTGGTGGAGGGATACCAAGAGGCTGGTGATCCTGTTCCTCTGGCCAAGGGATACCGGGAGGCTGGTGATTCTGTTCCTGTGGTCGAGGGATACCGGGAGGCTGGTGATCCTGTTCCTGTGGTCGAGGGATACCGGGAGGCTGGTGATCCTGTTCCTGTGGTCGAGGGATACCGGGAGGCTGGTGATACCTGGAGGCTGGTGATCATGTTCCTTTGGTGGAGGATACCGGGAGGCTGGTGATTCTGTTCCTGTGGTCGAGGGATACCGGAAGCTGGTGATCCTGTTCCTGTGGTGGAGGGATACCGAGAGGCTGGTGATTCTGCTCCGGTGGTGGAAGGATACCGGGAGGCTGGTGATTCTGTTCCTATGGTCGATGGATAAAGGGAGGCTGGTGATTCTGTTCCTGTGGTGGAGGGATACCGGGAAGCTGGTGATTCCGTTCCTTTGGTAGAGGGATAACGGGAGGCTGGTGATCCTGTTCCTGTAGTGGAGGGATACCGTGAGGCTTGTGATTCTGTTGCTATGGTCGAGGGATACCGGGAGGCTGGTGATCCTGTTCCTGTGGTGGAGGGATACCGGGAGGCTGGTGATTCTGTTCCTGTGGTGGAGGGATACTGGGAGGCTGGTGATCCTGTTCCTGTGGTGGAGGGATACCTGGAGGCTGGTGATCATGTTCCTGTGGTGGAGGGATACCGGGAGGCTGGTGATTCTGCTCCTGTGGTCCAGGGATACCGGGAGGCTGGTGATTCTGTTCCTGTGGTCGAGGGATACCGGAAGGCTGGTGATCCTGTTCCTGTGGTGGAGGGATACCGAGAGGCTGGTGATTCTGCTCCGGTGGTGGAAGGATACCGGGAGGCTGGTGATTCTGTTCCTATGGTCGATGGATACCGGGAGGCTGGTGATTCTGTTCCTGTGGTGGAGGGATACCGGGAAGCTGGTGATTCCGTTCCTTTGGTAGAGGGATAACGGGAGGCTGGTGATCCTGTTCCTGTAGTGGAGGGATACCGTGAGGCTTGTGATTCTGTTGCTATGGTCGAGGGATACCGGGAGGCTGGTGATCCTGTTTCTGTGGTGGAGGGATACCGGGAGGCTGGTGATCCTGTTCCTGTGGTCGAGGGATACCGGGAGGCTAGTGATTCTGTTCCTATGGTGGAGGGATACCGGGATGCTGGTGATCCTGTTCCTGTGGTGGAGGGATATCGGAAGGATGGTGATTCTGTTCCTGTATTCGAGGGATACCGAGAGCCTGGTGATGCTGCTCCTGTGATGGGGGATACCAGGAGGTTGGTGAATCTGTTCCTGTGGTGGAGGGATACCGAGAGGCTGGTGATCCTGTTCCTGTGGTTGAGGATACCGGGAGGCTGGTGATCCTGTTCCTGTGGTGTAGGGATACCGGGAGGCTGGTGATCCTGTTCCTGTGGAGGAGGGATACTGGGAGGCTAATGATTCTGTTCCTGTGGCGGAGGGATACCGGGAGGCTGGTGATCCTGTTTCTGTGGTCGAGGGACACCGGGAGGCTAGTGATTGTTCCTGTGGTTGAGGGATACCGGGAGGCTGGTGATCCTGTTCCTGTGGTGGAGGGATACCGGGAGGCTGGTGATTCAGTTCCTGTGGTGGAGGGATACCGGGAGGCTGGTGATTGTTCCATATGGGGAGGGATACCGGGAGGCTGGTGATTCTGTTCCTGTGGTCGAGGGATACCAGGAGGCTGGTGATTCTGTTCCTGTGGTAGAGGGATACCGGGAGGCTGGTGATTCTGTTCCTGTGGTCGAGGGATACCGGGAGGCTGGGGATTCTGCTCCTTTGGTCGAGGGATACCGGCAGGCTGGTGATTCTGTTCCTGTGGTCGAGGGATACCGGGAGCCTGGTGATTCTGTTCCTGTGGTGGAGGGATACCGGGGGCCTGGGGATTGTTTCTGTTGTCGAGGGATACCGGGAGTCTGGTGATTCTGTTCCTATGGTCGGGGGATACCGGGAGTCTGGTGGTTCTGCCTGTGACCGAGGGATACCGGATACACACACATCACAACCAATCAGCAACTTGCAGCTGCTGGTAGCCACCCCATTGGCTGAACCAGTCACCTTCGAGCGGTGAAACTGAGGCTCTTTCAGAAATCCAGCTCTCCCATTGGTTAAACTAATCTTGATTAATCAACCAATAGACGCTCCATTCCTCGCCCTTTCTCGACCAGTTTTCTGGTCTTTGCATTGTCTCCCTTACTTGACAACGGTGTTGTGAGGGACCGAAACGTCGTCACAGTTTCTCTCGTAAAGGGCCCGAAAGGTCGTCGTAGTTTATTTATGTATCAAGCTACCTAGTATCACCTACGTCAGTATCAAGCTACCTCAGTATCACCTACGTCAGTATCAAGCTACCTCAGTATCACCTACGTCAGTATCAAGCTACCTCAGTATCACCTACATCAGTATCAAAACTACCTCAGTATCACCTACGTCAGTATCAAACTACCACAGTAGCACATACGTCAGTATCAAGCTACCTCAGTATCACCTACGTTATATCAAGCTACTGGGTAGCTAACCCTCCCCAAAACCCCGGGTTATCCTGGGTAGCTAACCCCCCCCAACCCCGGATCATCCTGGGTAGCTAACCCTCCCAACCCTGGGTTATCCTGGGTAGTTAACCCCCCCAACCCTGGGTTATTTCCCGGGTAGCTAACCCCCCCAATCCTGGGTTATCCTGGGTAGCTAACCCTCCCAATCCTGGGTTATCCTGGGTAGCTTACCCTCCGAACCCCTTGGGTTTTCCTGGGTAGCTAACCCTCCCAACCCTGGGTTTCCTGGGGAGCTAACCCTCCAACCCTGGGTTATCCTGAGTAGCTAACCCCCAACCCTGGGTTATCCTGGGTAGCTAACCCCTTCCCCAAACCCCGGGTTATCCTGGGTAGCTAACCCTCCCAACCCTGGGTATCCTGGGTAGCTAACCCTCCCAACCCCGGGTTATCCTGGGTAGCTAAACCCCCCCAACCCTGGGTTATCCTGGGTTAGCTATCCTCCCCAACCCTGGGGTTTTCCTGGGTACCTAACCTCCCAACCCTTGGTTATCCTGGGTAGCTAACCCTCCCAACCCTGGTTATCCTGGGTTTGCTTCACCCTCCCAACCCTGGGTTATCCTGGGGAGCTAACCCTCCCAACCCTGAGTTATCCCGGGTAGCTAACCCTCCCAACCTTGGTTATCCTGGGTAGCTAACCCTCCCAACCCTGGGTTATCCTGGGTAGCTAACCCTCCCAACCCTGGGTCATCCTGGGTAGCTAACCCTCCCAACCCTGGGTTATCCTGGGTAGCTAACCCTCCCAACCCTGGGTTATCCCGGGTAGCTAACCCTCCCAACCCTGGTCATCCTTTGGTAGCAAACCCCTCCCAACCCTGGGTTATCCTGGGTAGCTAACCTCCCAACCTGTGTTATCATGGGTAGCTAACCCCCCCAACCCTGTGTTATCCTGGGTAGCTAACCCTCCCAACCCTAGGTCATCCTGGGTAGCTAACCCTCCCAACCCTAGGTCATCCTGGGTAGCTAACCCTCCCAACCCTGGGTTATCCTGGGTAGCTAACCCTCCAACCCTGGGTTTATCCTGGGTAGCTAATCCTCCAAACCCTGGGTTATCCTGGGTAGCTAACCCTCCCAACCCTGGGTTATCCTGGGTAGCTAACCCTCCAACCCTGGGTTATCCTGGGTAGCTAACCCCCCCAACCCTGGGTTATCCTGGGTAGCTAATCCTCCAAACCTGGGTTATCATGGGTAGCTAACCCTCCCAACCCTGGGTTATCCTGGGTAGCAAATCCTCCAAACCTGGGTTATCCTGGGTAGCAAACCCTCCCAACCCTGGGTTATCCGGGGTAGCTAATCCTCCAAACCCTGGGTTATCATGGGTAGCTAACCTCCCAACCCTGGTTATCCTGGGTAGCTAATCCTCCAAAACCCTGGGTTATCCTGGGTAGCTAACCCCCCCAACCCTGGGTTATCCTGGGTAGTTAATCCTCCAAACCCCGGGGTTATAAATGGGTAGCTAACCCCCCAACCCGGGGTTATCCTGGGTAGTTAATCCCCCCAAACCCTGGTATCATGGGTAGCTAACCCTCCAACCCGGTAAAATCCGACAAGATTCATCTCATCTAACCTTAAAGATTCTGTTACAAGTGATGCAACTCTCGCTTTCTTCAACCTGGGATCAAGAACTCTTGCATCTACGACAAGTATTTTTAGTCTAAAAGTCATTTTTTTTCCTCCCTGATGTTTGGAACTTTGTATAAAAAACACCAGACTGACACATGTGTGTGTGTTTACACACAACTTTTGAATGGAGACGCCCTCCCAAAATTTTCCAGGTGTGGTAGCGGTGATGTGAGAGAGGGAAATCTGGATCCTGGAATATGTCGCAAGTTACTGGAATCATTTATTAGAAATGTTGTGTCTTCTTGTGAAATATTTGTAAGAATTGTGATCCAGTTTTATCACGGTGTCTCGTAGCTTGATCGGTAGCGCACTCAGCTCACAACTGAGTCCGGGGTTGGGATCTCCTCCGGTACGGCTGGAAAATATTAGGGGCGTGTTTCCATAAGACACCTGTGTTCCTGTTTACCCATCAGTATAATGGGTACCTGGGTGTTAGTGGACTGGTGTGGGTGGCATCCTGGGTGTTAGTGGGCTGGTGTGGGTCACATCCTGGGTGTAAATGGACTGGTGGGGTGCATCCCGGGTGTTAGTGGACTGGTGTGGTCACACCTGGGGGTTGGACTGGTGTGGGTCACATCCCTGGGTGTTTGGACTGGTGTGGGTCACATCCTGGGGTTATGGACTGGTGTGGGGCACACC
>NC_069464.1:28306806-28335841 GCF_026875155.1 Cherax quadricarinatus | reverse complement strand
TTGTCCTGGACACTTGGTACCGGGTGTCACAGTGTTGCTGATGATGAACACGAGTGTCAGCGGCGTTGCTGATGATGAACTTGAGTGTCTGCAGTGTTGCTGATGATGAACACGAGTGTCACAGTGTTGCTGATGAGAACACGAGTGTCAGCAGTGTTGGCTGAGATGAACACGATGTGTCAGCATGTTTGACTGAGAAGAACACGAGTGTCGCAGTGTTGTTGATGAACCACGAGTGTCAGCAGTATTGTTATGAACACGAGTGTCAGCAGTGTTGCTGATGAGACACGAGTGTCAGCGGTGTTGCTGATGATAAAACGAGTGTCAGCAGTATTGCTGATGATGAACACAGAGTGTCAGCGGTGTTGCTGATGATGACGAGTGTCAGCGGCGTTGCTGATGAACACGAGTGTCAGCAGTGTTGCTGATGATGAACCACGAGTGTCAGCAGTGTTGCTGATGATGAACACGAGTGTCAGCAGTGTTGTTGATGAACCGAGTGTCAGCAGTATTGTTGATGAACACGAGTGTCAGCAGTGTTGCTGATGATGAACACGAGTGTCAGCGGTGTTGCTGATGATAAACACGAGTGTCAGCAGTATTGCTGATGATGAACACGAGTGTCAGCGGTGTTGCTGATGATGACGAGTGTCAGCGGCGTTGCTGATGAACACGAGTTGTCAGCAGTGTTGCTGATGATGAACACCGAGTGTCAGCAGTGTTGCTGATGATGAACACGAGTGTCAGCAGTGTTGCTGATGATGAACACGAGTGTCAGCAGTATTGCTGATGATGAACCCGAGTGTCAGCGGTGTGCTGATGATGAACACGAGTGTCAGCGGTGTTGCTGATGATGAACACGAGTGTCAGCTGTGTTGCTGATGATGAACACGAGTGTCAGCTGTGTTGCTGATGATGAACACGAGTGTCAGCGGTGTTGCTGATGATGAACACGAGTGTCAGCAGTTGCTGATGATTAACACGAGTGTCAGCAGTGTTGCTGATGATGAACACGAGTGTCAGCAGTGTTGATGAACACGAGTGTCAGCGGTGTTGCTGATGATGAACACGAGTGTCAGCAGTGTTGATGAACACGAGTGTCCAGCGGTGTTGCTGATGATGAACACGAGTGTCAGCAGTATTGCTGATGGTGAACTCTAGTGTCAGCACTGTTGCTGATGATGAACATGAGTGTCAGCACTGTTAACTGAGATGAACACGAGTGCCAGCAGTGTTGCTGATGACGAACATGAGTGTCAGCAGTGTTGCTGATGATGAACACGAGTGCCAGCAGTGTTGCTGATGATGAACACGAGTGTCAGCAGTGTTGCTGATGATGAACACGAGTGTCAGCAGTGTTGCTGATGATGAACTCTATAGTGTCAGCAGTGTTGCTGATGAACACGAGGGGTCACATGTTGTTTGATGATAAACATGATGTCAGCAGTGTTCTGATATGAACACGGTGTCACAGTGTTGCGATGATGAACGGGAGTGCAGCAGTGTTGCTGATGATGAATACGTAGTCAGCGGTGTTAAGTAATAATACGGTGTCGCAGGGGGAAACGATGAACCGAGTGTCAGCAGTGTTGCTGATGAGAACACGAGTGTCACATGTTGCTGATGTGAACCAATGTCGAGTGTTACTGATATGAACACGAGTTCAGCAGTTTTGCTTATATGTACAGGAGGTCAGCAGTTTTACTGATAATGAACACGAGTGTCAGCAGTGTTATATGATAAAGAGTGTCACGGGGGTGCTGATGATAAACACGGGGGGCAGCAGTGTTGCTGATGAAAAAATACGTGTCAGCAGTTCTCTGATGAAGAACACGAGTGTCGCAGTGTTCTGATGATGAACACGAGTGTCAGCATGTTGCTGATATGAACACGAGGTCTGCAGTGTTGTGATGAACACATGTCAGCAGTGTTTTGAGTTTAACAAGTGTCACACTTGGTACAAAGTGTCAGCAGTTTGCTGATGATGAACACGTGTCACACTTGGTACAAGAGGTCAGCGTGTTCTGATGTGAAACACGTTACACTTGTACAAGAGTGTCAGCAGTGTTGCTGAGATGAAAAAAGTCCACACTTGGGAAAGTTTTTATTTAGCGTTATTCTGATTCCTACCTTTTATTGCCTGGGTGAGTCTGATGGCGGATCATGGGTTGGTCACTTTAAGGACCGCGTTGGAGTCCCTCATCCACCCTCTGTTTTATTCTTTTCAGTGTTCATTATGTTTTTAAACCCTTAAACTTCCACACGTAGATCTACGTTCACCAGGGCGCTCTGAATTTAGATCTACATTTTTTTTTACGTTTAACCCTTAAACTGTCCAAAGGTAATCCACGTTTACATGCTTAGCCCCTTGCCCTTGATTTTCTCCTTTGAAAATACTGGACCCTTGAAAAACATATTAATCCGTTCCTAAAAGCTATCTTTAGCTAATTAAAATTTTTCCCTAAAAATAGTGGAAATCAAATTTTTTTCGTGAAAGACACCACAAAGTATGAAATTTTTTTTTTTTACCACATGAAATTTTAAATTTTTAAATACACACAAACACCTTCCCTTTTATTGAAATTTGGGGGATTTTGAGGGAAAAGGGGGGGAGGGGAGATGTGGAAGTTGTTTGTTTAAAAGGGGGAACCCCTCCCATTAGGACTTGAGGTTTACCTGGAGTTTCCCCTGGAAAAGGTTCCGGGGGTCAACCCCCCCCCGAGCCCGGGTCTGAGCCCAGGCCCTCCGGTGGATAGAGCCTGATCAACCAGGCTTTTCTGTGGCTGCACGAAAACCAACATACGAGCCACAGCCCGGCTGACCCCGGAACGCTTTGGGTGCTTGCCATGCCAGCTTGAAGACTGCCAGGGGTCGGGTTGGTAATCCCCCTTATGTGTGCTGGGAGCAGTTGAACGTCTCGGGCCCTGACATTTATTGTATGGCCCTTTTAAAACGTGCTATTGACACCCCTGCTTTTCTTTGGGGGGGATGGTGATCGTCTGCCAAGCCCTTTTGCTTTCGTAGTGGGTGTTTTTGTGTGCAATTTTGGGGTACTAGCCCCTCTGGGGATTTTCCAGGTGTATATAACAGTTCTCTCCCCCTGCGTTCCAGGGAATACGTTTTTGGAAACCCTAAGCGCTCCCAATAATTGGGTTTTTCCCCTTATGCCGCCGTGAAAGTTCTCGTAAATTTCTAGGTGGGGGCAATTTCACCCTGCCTTAAAAGGGTGCTTTTAGTGCAGCAATATTCCACCTAGATAGAACAAGTGACCTAAAAGAGTTCCATGGGTTTGGGGCCTCCCTATTTTGAAGTTCTCTTTACCACCTGCATTTTTTAGCAGAGGATTGAAAATTTTTTCCCTTGAAGGTGAGATCCTCCGACAGATCATCCCAGGTCTTTGACTTGGGGTTTTTTCGCCTTTTTTGTGGCCAAATTTTTTTTGTACTCTGATGAAGATTTAATTCCTCATGTTTACCATATCTGAGTAATTAAAATTTTCTCACTTTGAATTTTCATATTTTTTCTGCACCCCACTGAAAGATTTGGTTGATGTCCCGGGAGTTTTTGCATTTGTCGCAAGGAAGAACTGTCTGCAGATTGGGGTTATCTGCAAAGGAAGACAGGGTTCTGTGTGACATCCTTTCTATGTCGGATAAAAGGGATAGGAACAGATGGGAGGGAGTCGGGGTGCCTTGTGGAACCAGAGTTTTTCACCGAGCTGCCTGGGGACTTTACTCGTTGACGACTACTCTCTGTTTTCTGTTGTGAGGGAAAATTATAATCCATCGACCGATTTTTCCCTGTTATTCCTTTAGCCCATTTTGTTCGCTTTTTATGCCATGGTCACATTGTCAAAGGGTTTTTGCAAAGTTGTATATATTACATCTGATTCTTTTTGTCTTCTAGTGCTTTTAGGACCTTGTCGTAGTGGTCCAATAGTTGAGACAACAGGAGCGACCTGTTCTAAACCCATGTTGCCCGGGGTTTGTAACTGATGGTTTCTAGATGCGGGGTGATCTTGCTTCTTAGGACCCTTTAAAAAATTTTTTAGATATGGGATGTAAAGGGTATTGGTCTGTATTCTTTGCGTTGCTTTACTGCCCCCCTTTGTGGGGGGGGGAGTCTGTTGTTTTTAGTAACTGTGGGGGGACCCCCGTTCCAGCTCCCTCTCCATAGGAAGGAAAAGGGCCCTGAAGGGGGGTTCTTGGTTCTTGATGAACAAAAAGAGTTCCTGGGTCTGGCCCTGGGGGGGAGTGCATGGGGAGTCATTTATCGCCTGTTCGAAGTCTTTGGCGTCAGGGTAACATCGGATAGGTTGTGTTAATCAAATTTTTTTGGCTCTTCCCTAAAAAAATTCATTTTTTATCTTCGACCCCTCGGTTAGCGGGTTGCTTAAAACTGAGTCATATTGGGACTTGATAGCTCACCATTTCCCGTTGTCATTGTGTAGGGCCCATCTTGTTTAAATAGGGGCCCCAAAACTGGAGTTGTTCTCGATTTTGATTTGGGATAGGAAAGAAAAACTTTTTGGGTTTCTTTCGTTTCATTTTTGGCTTTTAGTTTTCCCCCCCGATTCCTGACTCCTTTAAAAGGGTTCTTTTACTTAAGTTCGATGCTTCTATTTCTCTGACCAGTGTGTCCCTCGCATTTAGATATATTGACCTCTTTTTTGCCGCTCTGTTATTTTTTCCTCCCTGTAAAAGGGAGCGCCTGTCTCTTTCTGTTTTACATCTACTCCTCCTTTTTTCTTAGAGGAATAAGCCTTGTGCATACATCGAGTGCTACCGAGTTAATCTGTTCTAGGCATAAGTTGGGGTCTGTGTTGCTTAGTATATCCCTTTCCCAGCTTATATCGGTTAGGACTTGGTTTACTTGGTCCCACTTTAAAGTTTTTGTTATTGAAGTTGAATTTTGGGGAATGCTCCCTCGTGACTAATCTCATTTTGTCGGTCTGGGGCTCCGCGCATACATGACTGAACCTCAATTATGTTGTGATCTGAGTATATTGTTTTTGATATGGTGATATTTCTTATCAGATCATCATTGTTAGTGAAGATGAGGTCTAGTGTATTCTCCAGTCTAGTAGGCTCTATTATTTGCTGGTTTAAATTGAATTTTGTGCAGAGATTTAAAAGCTCGCGTGAGTGTGAGTTTTCATCAGAGCTGCCTCCTGGTGTTATTACTGCAACAATATTATTTGCTATATTCCTCCATTTTAGGTGCCTTAAGTTGAAATCCCCCAGGAGCAAGATGTTGGGTGCAGGAGCTGGAAGGTTTTCCAGACAGTGGTAGAGGTAGCAAGTCCTTTTCCGGGGTTACTTCCCTTCTTCTTTTAATGCCACTAGGACCAGCTTCAGAGTCACTGGACTTCTGTCGCACAACATATCTGTCCATAGAGGCCTGTACCTCCCATTCCTTTATGACTTTCCTGAAGTGGTTCACAACATTGCCAGTGTAATAGTCACCAGCACAGCTTGCAATAGCTGTGTGAGGGTGATTTTCATCAAAAAAGGTTTGCACTTCAAGCCACTCTGCACACATTTCCTTAACCCTTTGAGGGTTTTCGTCGTACTAGTACGTCTTACGCGTAGGGGTTTTTGACGTACTAGTACGCATAAATTCTAGCGGCCTCAAATCTAGTGGGAGAAAGCTGGTAGGCCTTCATATGAAAGAATGGGTCTATGTGGTCAGTGTGCACAGTCTAAAAAAAATCCTGCAGCACACAGTGCATAATGAGAAAAAAAAAACTTTGACCATTATTTTGGAATAAATCAGCGACTTTGCAGTGTATTTTCGTATGGTTTTTAATTGTTGTATTCTAGTTTTCTGGTCTTTTTTATAAAAGGGGGGAAAGACATATTACAAAATTGGATGATTTGGCGGTTTTACAATGAAAGGTCCCTTGAAATTGAGCTCAAAGTAGCAGAAATGTTCGTTTTTACCAAACTTAAAAAGTAAACAAATCGTCCCAGCGTGCATTACACGTAAACCTGGTGATCTAATTTCTTTCACAATGCACCAATAATATTTAAAAACCAATTTTTTTACATTAATGCAGTAGCTGCATAACATAAATTTATATTTTTTGTGAAAATAAAAATTCAAAGGGAAAAGAAAAAGAAAAAGAGGGGCTTGAGCTGATAATACTAGAGGAAATTCATTTTAGTGCCAGGAATGTCTTTCTTGTTTATTTTGGACCCATTTGGAAATTGGCCTTTTGAAAATTTTTGTGAAATTGGCAAAAAAATTTCAAATTTTTGACCCCGTACTGGATAGTTGAATTTCATAAATGGGGGTTTTTTTCACCCCATTCCCCAAGAAAAAATGGAGTTTTACGAAATATTCATTTTTTGTCGACTAGTACAGCGAAATTGGCCAAAAATGGGGCTCAAAGTGGGCAAAATCGCCGATGCGTAAACATCGCCGAGACCGCTAACTTTGCGAGAGCATAATTCCGTAAGTTTTCTATCAAATTTCAAACTTTTGGTGTCTTTATGATCGGGAAAAGATTCTCTATCTTTTCATAAGAGAAAATATTTTTTTTTTTTTTTTAAATTTGGCCGACCCTGAGAACGAGTTTCGGAGAGGGCCTGTCGACCCTCAAAGGGTTAATCTTTGAAGTAGGCAATTTCTTCAATTTCTCTCTCCCTTCCTCCAAAGCAGGTTCCTCATGCCTGGCCTCTTGCTGTTGAAGTTGATCTAGCAGCTCATCAGTGGTTAGTTCTTCATTGTCCTCCTCCACCAACTCTTCCACATCCTCCCCACTAACCTCCAACCCCAAGGACTTCCCCAATGCCACAATGGATTCCTCAACTGGCATAGGCTTCTCAGGGTTAGCCTCAAATCCTTCAAAATCCCTTTTGTCTGCACATTCTGGCCACAGTTTCTTCCAAGCAGAGTTCAAGATCCTCTTAGTCACTTCCTCCCAAGCCTTACCGATAAGATTTACACAACTGAGGATACTAAAGTGATCTTTCCAAAACTCTCTTAGAGTCAATCGAGTTTCTGTGGTCACTACAAAGCACTTTTGAAACATAGCTTTTGTGTAGAGTTTTTTGAAATTTGAAATGACCTGCTGGTCCATGGGCTGCAGGAGAGGAGTGGTATTAGGAGGTAAAAACTTCACCTTAATAAAGCTCATGTCCCCAGAAAGTCGCTCTGCCAAGTCTGTAGGATGACCAGGAGCATTGTCTAATACCAGGAGGCACTTAAAGTCCAATTTATTTTCCAGAAGGCAATTTTTCACAGTGGGGCAAATGCATGGTGTAACCAGTCATAGAAAAAGTCCCTAGTGGCCCATGCCTTACTGTTTGCCCTCCACATCACACACAAATTAGCCTTGAGGACATTGTTTTTCCTGAACACTCTGGGAGTTTCTGAGTGATACACTAATAAAGGCTTCACTTTGCAATCACCACTAGCATTAGCACACATCAAGAGAGTAAGCCTGTCTTTCATAGGCTTATGTCCTGGGAGTGCCTTTTCCTCCTGAGTAATGTAGGTCCTGCTTGGCATTTTCTTCCAAAACAGGTCTGTTTCGTCACAATTAAACACTTGTTCAGGTTTTAGTTCTTCACTGTCTATGTAATCCTTGAACTCCTTCACATATTTTTCAGCCGCTTTTTGGTCCAAACTGGCAGCCGCACCATGCCTTATCATACTGTGTACGATTTAAGAATCGAAGGATTCTTAAATCTCTCAAACCAACCTTTGCTGGCCTTAAATTCACTCACATCACCACTAGTTGCAGGCATTTTTCTAATTAAATCCTCATGCAACTTCCTAGCCTTTTCACATATGACCGCTTGAGAGATGCTATCTGTTTTTCGTTCATCCACACCAATAACAGTTTACCTGGAGTTTACCTGGAGAGAGTTCCGGGGGTCAACGCCCCTGCGGCCCGGTCTGTGACCAGGCCTCCTGGTGGATCAGAGCCTGATCAACCAGGCTGTTGCTGCTGGCTGCACGCAAACCAACGTACGAGCCACAGCCCGGCTGGTCAGGAACCGACTTTAGGTGCTTGTCCAGTGCCAGCTTGAAGACTGCCAGGGGTCTGTTGGTAATCCCCCTTATGTATGCTGGGAGGCAGTTGAACAGTCTCGGGCCCCTGACACTTATTGTATGGTCTCTTAACGTGCTAGTGACACCCCTGCTTTTCATTGGGGGGATGTTGCATCGTCTGCCAAGTCTTTTGCTTTCGTAGTGAGTGATTTTCGTGTGCAAGTTCGGTACTAGTCCCTCTAGGATTTTCCAGGTGTATATAATCATGTATCTCTCCCGCCTGCGTCCCAGGGAATACAGGTTTAGGAACCTCAAGCGCTCCCAGTAATTGAGGTGTTTTATCTCCTGCACCCATCTTGCTCCTGGGGGATTTCAACTTAAGGCACCTAAAATGGAGGAATATAGCAAATAATATTGTTGCAGTAATAACACCAGGAGGCAGCTCTGATGAAAACTCACACTCACACGAGCTTTTAAATCTCTGCACAAAATTCAATTTAAACCAGCAAATAATAGAGCCTACTAGACTGGAGAATACACTAGATCTCATCTTCACTAACAATGATGATCTGATAAGAAATGTCACCATATCAAAAACAATATACAGTAGGGCCCCGCTTTATGGCGTTTCACTTTACGGCGTTCCGCTAATACGGTCATTTCAAATTATGACCAAAACTCGCTATACGGCTCCCCCCACCTGACTTTCTAATATGGTCACCGTGCCCCACCATGTTTGTTTACATTCTCCGTGAGCTCAGTAAGCACTAAGTCTCTCCATTTTGTCTGGAAACTCCAAAATTTCAAATGTTTTTAAAAGTTATTTCATATTTTATATATACTTGATAATTATACTTATGTATACCTGTACTTAAATAAACTTACATACTGTGCTGGCGTGCAGGTACACATTAAAATCGGTGTCTTATGTCTCCAGCCGTCATGTTAGTAATGATAATAATCATCGAGTCATTTAAATGTCGTATATTACGTTAATATATACATTTTCATTAATCCATCTATGATATTTTTTTTCAAAATTATATAATAAACACAATGCATAACATATAAATAAGATAAATACACCCCACAGTAGAATAAATAAACATAAATGTGAGATGTGGTAGCAGACAACTTGCACAAGTGACGCCATATTAGAAATGATAATAATAATAATAACAATACTCACCGAGTCTCATTAAATGTCGTATATTACGTTAATATACACATTTTCATTAATCCATTCATGATATTTTTTTCAAAATTATATAATAAACACGATACATAACATAAAAAGATCATAAATACACCCCACAATAGAATAAATAAACATAAATATAAGATGTGGTAGCCAGATAACTTGTACAAGTGATGCCAAGAATAACATTTTCTCTAATCAAAACAAATTCTGGCCACAAAATAGAGCGAAACACCAACGTCAAAGACCTGGGAGTGATCATGTCGGAGGATCTCACCTTCAAGGACCATAACATTGTATCAATCGCATCTGCTAGAAAAATGACAGGATGGATAATGAGAACCTTCAAAACTAGGGATGCCAAGCCCATGATGACACTCTTCAGGTCACTTGTTCTATCTAGGCTGGAATATTGCTGCATACTAACAGCACCTTTCAAGGCAGGTGAAATTGCCGACCTAGAAAATGTACAGAGAACTTTCACGGCGCGCATAACGGAGATAAAACACCTCAATTATTGGGGGCGCTTGAGGTTCCTAAACCCGTATTCCCTGGAATGCAGGAGGGAGAGATACATGATTATATACACCTGGAAAATCCTAGAGGACTAGTACCGAACTTTCACACGAAAATCACTCACTACGAAAGCAAAAGACTTGGGAGAACGATGCACCATCCCCCAATGAAAAGCAGGGGTGTCACTAGCACGTTTAGAGACCATACAATAAGTGTCAGGGCCCGGACTGTTCAAACTGCCTCCCAGCATACATAAGGGGATTACCAACAACCCCTGGCAGTCTTCAAGCGGCACTGGACAAGCACCTAAAGTCAGTTCCTGATCAGCCGGGCTGTGGCCCCTACTTGGTTTGCGTGCAGCCAGCAGAAACAGCCTGGTTGATCGGGCTCTGATCCACCAGGAGGCCTGGTCACAGACCGGGCCGCAGGGGCGTTGACCCCCGGAACTCTCTCCAGGTAAACTCCAGGTAACTAACATAAAGAAAAATGTGTTACTGGGGTAACTGTGAAAATTATTTCCTTTCGTAGTATGTAAGTTTATTAAAGGAATACACAAATACAGTTATATAGATTATCATACATAACAACATATGTGTAGAGAACCTAGGATAACCCAAAAAAGTCAGAGTGACTTGTTTCCATTGCCTTCACTCAGAGCTTCATTTCTTATCAAAATGGTGTTACAATGAGAATGGGAGTGTTCTTCTTTATTAATTCTACCGTATCAATGTAGAGACAACCTGTACACAATGTAACTTGTACACAAACCAGACGTGTACACTTTGTTTGTTTACAAAACTTACGTTCGCCTGGTTTGTTTACATAACTCTGCGCCTGTCCCCTCTCATGTACTCATTCTCTCTCTCATTTATTCGTTTTATCTCATTTACTTACTCCTGACCCTACATTAAGACTACTAATATTTTAAGGTAAGTAATGAGTGAACTGTATATACATTTTATTGCTCTGGGATGCTTAAATATCATAGAATAGTATGTGTGGGTGGGGTGGCCTGGTAAGGTAGCCCGGCTGATTACCATACATGCCACACTTGATTTCTTACAATAAATACTACTTGTCTCACCCTAGGTAAGTAATGAGTGCACTATGTGTGTATTGTACTTTTTTATTGGTTTTTGATGCCTGGTTCTATTGCTAACTTAATATATGTTAGTGTACACTTGTTATCTAGTGTTTGTATGCATTTATAAGTGGAAAAAAAGGGTGTTCCACTTTACGGAGGTAGCCTGGAACCTAACCTGCCGTATAAGTGGGGCCCTGCTGTACTCAGATCACAACATAATTGAGGTTCAGACATGTATGCTTGGAGCCCAAGTCTGACATAATGAGATTAGTCACGAGGGAGCATTCACCAAATTCAACTTCAATAACAAAAACATAAAGTGGGACCAAGTAAACCAAGTCCTAACCGATATAAGCTTGGAAGATATACTAAGCAACACAGACCCCAACTTATGCCTAGAACAGATTAACTTGGTGGCACTCGATGTATGCACAAGGCTTATTCCTCTAATAAAAAGGAGGAGTAGATGTAAAATTGAAAGAGACAGGCGCTCCCTTTACAGGCGATGGAAAAGAATAACAGAGCGGCTAAAAGAGGTCAATATATCTGAAATGCATAGGGAGACACTGGTCAGAGAAATAGCAAGCATCGAACTTAAGCTAAAGGAATCTTATAGGAGTCAGGAATCGTGGGAAGAACTAAAAGCCATAAATGAAATCGAAAGAAACCCAAAGTATTTCTTCTCCTATGCCAAATCAAAGTTGAGAACAACGTCCAGTATTGGGCCCCTACTTAAACAAGATGGGTCCTACACAGATGACAGCAAGGAAATGAGTGAGCTACTCAAGTCCCAATATGACTCAGTTTTTAGCAAGCTGCTAACCAGACTGAGAGTTGAAGATCAAAATGAATTTTTTATGAGAGAGCCACAGAATTTGGTTAACACAAGCCTATCCGATGTTATCCTGACGCCAAATGACTTCGAACAGGCGATAAATGACATGCCCATGCACTCTGCCCCAGGGCCCAGACTCATGGAACTCCGTGTTCATCAAGAACTGCAAGCAGCCCCTATCACGAGCCTTTTCCATCCTATGGAGAGGGATCATGGACACGGGGGTCGTCCCACAGTTACTAAAAACAACAGACATAGCCCCACTCCACAAAGGGGCAGTAAAGCAACAGCAAAGAACTACAGACCGATAGCACTAACATCCCATATCATAAAAAATTTTTGAAAGGGTCCTAAGAAGGAAGATCACCACCCATCTAGAACCCATCAGTTACAAACCCAGGGCAACATGGATTTAGAACAGGTCGCTCCTGTCTGTCTCAACTATTGGATCACTATGACAAGGTCCTAGATGCACTAGAAGACAAAAAGAATGGAGATGTAATATATACAGACTTTGCAAAAGCCTTCGACAAGTGTGACCATGCGTAATAGCGCACAAAATGCGTGCTAAAGGAAATAACAGGAGAAGTCGGTCGATGGATCTATAATTTCCTCACTAACAGAACACAGAGAGTAGTCGTCAACAGAGTAAAGTCCGAGGCAGCTACGGTGAAAAGCTCTGTTCCTCAAGGCACACGTACTCGCTCCCATCTTGTTCCTCATCCTCATATCTGACATAGACAAGGATGATCAGCCAGAGCAACCGTGTCTTCCTTTGCAGGTGACACCCGAATCTGCATGACAGTGTCTTCCATTGCAGACACTGCAAGGCTCCAGGCGGACATCAAACCAAATCTTTCAGTGGGCTGCAGAAAACAATATGAAGTTCAACGATGAGAAATTTCAATTACTCACGTATGGTAAACACGAGGAAATTAAATCTTCATCAGAGTACAAAACAAATTCTGGCCACAAAATAGAGCGAAACACCAACGTCAAAGACCTGGAGTGAAAATTCCAAAATTGCTAATTTCTGACCGCTTTATTGGATAGTTGAAATTGATAAATGGGTGGTTTCTTGTACTCATTTGATAGAAAAAATGGAGTTCTAGTGAATAGTTATGATTTTTGTCGACTAGTACACTGGAATTGGTCGAAAATAGGCTCAAAGTGGGCGAAATCGCCGATGCGTAAATATTGTCAAGACCGCTAACTTCGTGAGAGCATAATTCCATAAGTTTTGCATTATGTGTCATTATGATCAGGAAAAGATTCTCTATCTTTTCATAAAAAATATTTTTTTTTTCCTGAAAATTTTTCGACCCTGAGAAGAAGTTTAGGAGAGGGACTCTCGACCCTAAATGGAAACAGTTGACTGGGTGATTATTTGTGCTCAATCGATAAAATAGAAGTAATGCTAGTGAAATAGCTGAGGATTTGGTTGACTTGAATAATGTAATTGGCCCAAAAAATGGGAGCCAAAGTCAGCAAAATAACCAATATCTAACTTACCACTGCTCTCTAAAATCTTTGAAAAATTAATTCATAGACGGATCTATTCCTACCTCGTTTCACACAACATATTAAACCCTTGTCAGTTTGGATTCAGGAATAATAAAAGCACAAATGATGCTATCATACACTGCTAGAACTAATATATACCGCACTTGAAAAGAAAGAAGTCCCGCTGGCATTTTTATTGATTTACATAAAGCTTTCGATACAGTCGACCATGAACTGCTGTACTCCAAATTAATGCACTATGGTATCAGAGGCCACTCCATCAACTACCTAAAATCATACCTTAGTAACAGAACTCAATACAGTGGACCCCCGGTTAACGATATTTTTTTCATTCCAGAAGTATGTTCAGGTGCCAGTACTGACCGAATTTGTTCCCATAAGAAATATTGTGAAGTAGATTAGTCCATTTCAGACCCCCAAACATACACATACAAACGCACTTACATAAATACACTTACATAATTGGTCACATTCGGAGGTAATCGTTATGCGGGGGGTCCACTGTATGTGTATGCAAATGATGCAGATTCTTCCACCCAACCAATCACAGTAGGAGTCCCACAAGGAAGCATCCTTGGACCACTCTTTCTCATCTACATCAATGATCTACCAAATGCATCACAGCTACTCAAACCCATATTATTTGCAGATGACACTACATATGTCTTTTCTCTCCCAAATACAGTTATATGAGCAAACACAATCAATGCTGAATTACAAAAAAATATCTGCCTGGATGATGACTAAAAAACTTACCCTGAACACTGATAAAACCTATTTCATTCAGTTTGGAAACAAAGCTGCAAATGACCCAAATTTAAAACATACGCTAAATGGATCATCAGTCACAAGACTCACAGAGGGAAAATTCCTAGGTATCCACCTTGACAGTAGCCTTTAGTTCCGGACACACATACAACTAATCACCAAGAAAATCTCCAGGACTTTAGGCATACTATCAAAGATAAGGTACTATGTTCCACAATCAGCTCTCCTGGCACTGTACCATTCACTCATATACCCTTATCTTACATGTGGAATTTGTGCATTGGGATCAACAACCAATCACCTAAAACCCCTAATAACCCAACAAAAGGCAGCAGTAAGAATGATAACAAATTCCCACTCACGCCAGCATACTCCACCAATTTTCAAAAGTCGGAATCTGCTCACCATTAATAACATCCATACTTATTCATGTGCCTACGACATACACAGAACAGTACATGCAAATATAAACCCTCCACTCAAACTTCTCACCAACCTAAACAGGACACATAACCACAACACAAGACACAGATCTCTTTTTGATATACCTTGTGTCCATATCACACTGTGTAAAATTCTATGCACATAAAGGGCCCCAAAATATGGGAAATTTATTACCAGAAGATATAACAGTAACCAGTCTGAAAATCAATTTAAGACGTTCTCAAAAGCCACTTAATCACCCTAGACTAAATGCTAAATACTCAGTTAATAGGTGAAACCGGACTGTGAAGTGAGGCAGGAAGAGGAGTGTGTAATAAGGGGTTAACTGAAAGGGGTGTGTGAAGTTAAGGGAAAAGTGAGCAGTGAAGAGGGTTTTGAAGAAGAAAATTTACTAGTAATTCAGTGGTGATTGCTAAAGCAGATACTAGGGTGTACTAGGTGACTGGAAAAGAGAAATAAATATTATTGTATATGAGTAAAAGAGCAAAGAGTGAAAATGGCAGGCATTAGGGGGGTACAGGCTGCCATAATTATATTTATCTTTCTTCTTCAATTCCATGAAGAAAGAAATCAGCCATGGGGGCTGGAAAAGGTGAATGGAGTAACAGCGCCCTGGACAGTAAAAGCCCAACAGTTGCCATCCTACCAGAATAGTAAATGTCACTATTGCCGCGTGGTATGGCAACACCGCATACCCAAACAAAAACAGTGGCACACAGCTCTTATTGTAGCGCTTTTAAGTGGCGATATCCAATATGATATCCAGGACCTCAAACTATTGTGCAGAGGCAAAACAGATAAATGACGGTCTAGTAGATAGGAATGATAACCTTAACTCCATATGTAATGCATACATAGGTCAATGTGAGACAATACAGCCATTATTATCTCAAACACTACCAAACAGGTGCATACACTGTACTAAAGTACGCATGAAAAACAGAAAAGGCACCTTATGTAAAATGTGTAAGAGGAGGGTGCATGATGGATGTATGTACAATTATAGTAACGGTGCCAATATTTACTTTGTATGTAACAAATGCACTTTGGCACAGTTACCCTTTAGCAATGATGACATTGATTTACCTAATTTTAATACATATGACCCATTGCCATATATTGATGATTATAATTGTTTTATGAAAACAGGCCTTCACTTTATTCATGTCAACGCAAGATCACTTCTTCCTAAATTGGCAGAGATTAGGATTCTAGCTATCAAAATTAGGGTGGCAGTTATAACCATCTCTGAATCCTGGTTGGATAATACGGTAACTGATGACGAGGTCAAAATAGAAGGCTACAATATAAAATGCTTAGATAGAACAGAAAGGGTGGTGGAGTATGTGCCTACATTAGAAATGACTTAGCCTACAACCCAAGACCTGATTTAAATAACAATAAACTGGAGATTCTATGGTTTGAAGTGCTGCTTCCCAAGACCAAGCCCATCTTAGTAGGAACTAGTTACCGCTCTCCTACCCAGGACCAGTTCTTAGAACACTTTTCCAGAGTCTTGTCCGGACTTGAAAACAATTGCGAGACAATAATACTGGGAGACTTCAATATCTGTTTTCAGCAGCAAAATAACGGGCTATGCAAAAGGTATAAGCAAATTCTAGGTTTAAATAGTTACTCTCAACTAATTAATACACCAACCCGGATCACACAGTTCTCAGCCACCCTAATTGACCACATACTTTGTAACCGCGCTGAGAACATTAGTCAGTCAGGCGTCATTACCACAGGCCTTAGTGATCATTTCATCATTTACTGCACTAGGAAAATCACTAGGGATAGGATAGGCCTACACAGGACAATAAAAATGAGGTCAACTAGAAACTACAGTAAAGAAACACTGGTAAATAGGCTACACAATTGTGACTGGACAGTGATAACAAGTTGCACGGACGTGAATGATGCCTGGGAAAAATTCAAAACAATGTTCAGTACCATCCTTGATAATATTGCACCAGTTAAAGAGGTTAGGATTAAACGAAGAACTGAACCCTGGATGACTACTGAGATATTAGATAATATGAAATTCAGAGACCAGCTGCTAAAAAGATTTAAAGCAAACAGACAGGATATTGCAGCACTAAATGAATTCCATAGGGTGAGGAACAGAGTGCAGAGACTTATAAAAGGAGCAAAGGCAAAGCACTATTGCTCAAAAATTGAAGAGTATAAGCATAACCCCAGAAAGCTCTGGCAACAACTAAAACAGTTGGGGTATAGCCATAAGCCAGTAGATAGGTCTAACATAGTACTCACTATGGATAACGAGGTATGCCATGAAACATATAAGGTGGCAAATTGCTTTAATTCCTTCTACACATCTGTTGCATCAACACTAGTAAGTAAACTACCAGCTGCATCAAATACCTTCAACACAGACTCTGATAAGTTTCAAACATACTATACCAATAAAGGGGTAACCCCAAACAGTTTTTCAACTAGTAAGTGTATCTCATGACTTTATTCAAAAAGAACTAAGGAGGTTAAACCCAACTAAAGACACTGGCCCTGATAATATCTTGTCTAAGTTCCTAAAAGATGGTGCTTCTGAACTGTCAATCCCATTGCTCACATAATAAATCTATCAATCACGACTAATATCGTACTGGAGGGGTTCAAGAAGGCCAGAGTTACTCCTATCTTCAAAAAAATAGTAGGTCTGATGTAAGCAACTATAGGCTTGTTAGTATACTCAGTATAATATCCAAAATTCTAGAGATGGCGGTGTACTCTCAAGTAGTTAAGTACCTTAATGACAACAACATTCTCCATAGCTATCAATCGGGCTTTAGAAGATCTTACTCAACCGACACCTCCCTAATTAATCTGATGGATTACCTGAGAACTGAAATGTCAAAGGGGAACCTCATAGGTATGGTAACCTTAGACCTGCAAAAGGCCTTCGATATTGTCAACCACAATATATTATGTAAGAAACTTCAAGCTATCGGTATAGGTTCTGTAGACTGGTTTAAGTCCTACCTTAGCAACGGGAGACAAATTGTCAAAATCAACAAAATGGAATCAGAGCCCCTGCCGATAGCATGTGGAGTTCCCCAAGGTAGTATTCTGGGTCCCTTATTATTCTTATGTTATGTCAGTGACATGCCTGTCACTGTCAAGTGCAAACTCCTACTGTATGCAGATGACAGTGCTCTGTTAGTGTCGGGTAAAGACCCACAAGATATAGCAATGTTTTAACACGGGAAATGGAGTCCTGCGCAAATTTATAGACAAAAACTTCTTACACCTCGGGAAAACTGAAGCCATTCTTTTGGCTGAAAATAAACTAAGAAGAGTAAAAAATTTTTTAACCCCAGTGTAATGGGGACCCATCACTTTGGTTTATCAGTAAAATACTGGGAACCCATTTGACCCAGCATGTCAGGAGATTGATAGGGAACAGTGTAGTAAAGAAAGTGAATGCCAACTGAAATTCCTGTATAGACAAGCACAGTGTCTCCCTACGAGGTACAGGCCCTTTGTCTACCCCTTATACAATGCCATAGGGTTTTTCGCTTGCTCTTAAGTACTCTGCATTGACAAAAAAAAACGAAAGATAGACTGCAAATCACCAGAACAAAAATTATAAGTTCATCCTGGGGCTGGGACCAAAAGCATATAGGCCAGAAGAACTACAGCAGTTTGGGTTGCTGAATTTTAAAGGGAGAGTAAAACAACTGAAACTAAATCTTTTATAAAATTGCTCACAAACAGTGTCCAGAATATCTTTCTGTCAATTTTGTAAAAGGTTTGGGAACCGCGCAACATAGTACTAGGGGGAGAGAGCACAACTTTGTATACCCACGTCATTGGGCCGGTTCAAACAAAAACCCTTTTTTGTACGCAATAAAGGGAAAGGGAAAAGACTGCCTGACTGTCAAAGCCGTCATAGCATGAACCCGTTCAAGAAAAAGTGCCAAAAGGTGCAGATGAATTTGCTACAAAAAGGGAGGGGAATGATTTTTTATTTTTTTGCTGACATACGTGTAAATTTTTTCCTTATTCCTAGTAAGACCCTCGTATTGTGATAGTCTTAATGCCTCGTGTAGTGATGCTTTTTAGTATGATAAAAGATGTTTTCTTTATTATAGAATAATAAGAAAATATTTAACCTTTTTATTATAATAAAAAGGGTAAAAGGACCACAATGGAAAAAGTCACTCTGTCTGACTTTTTTTTTGGGTTTTCCCAGGTTCTCTCACATATGCTTCTATGTATGAAATCTATGAACTGTTTTTGTTATACCTGAATAAACTTACTTTCTTACTTACTCCCCCATCATAACTTCAACAATCACTTTGAACCTTTTATCCATTGTTGACAGGAAATAAATTGAACCCTTGTTTTTACAAAAAGCATTTTTGAATAAAAAAAGTATACCTTTTTATTTACAAATTTTGATTCATTTTTAAAATTAACCCTTGAAGTCGCAACCCCCAATCCTGAGGTGTTTTCCCGGTGTCCAAAATTTAAAAAAAAAAAAAAAATTTTTTTAAAATGATAGAGAATCTTTTTCCCCATTGAAAAAAAAAAAAAAAAAAAAACGAAATTTTTATGGAAAATTTACGGAAAATTACGCCCCCCGCGAATTAGCGACCTCTGCACTGTTTACAAATCGGCGATTTCGCCCACTTTGAGCCCTATTTTCTGCTAATTTCATTGTTCCGTCCTCCTCGCTTCCGAGCTGAGTGGACGTGCTGCGCAGGCGCTCCCGCTTCAGGTTATTTTTGCGCAGTCCTTTACACTCGATTTTGGAGCCATCAAAATGGCGGAAAGACGGGGACGTAGGGTGAATACTGTCTGTGTGGAATTAGTACATGGGGCCCTAAGCAGTTCTACCATGCAGGTGCTACTCCCTACGATTATTCGTGATGTGTATGGGATACCCAATGAAGAACTTTATGGTGTGGCTGTCAACGGAGTTAAGAGGATTTTCGTCAAATTTATAAATGCTGGATTTACTCATGTATAGTTGAAAAAGTACCACGAGAAGAGGATGGCGTGAACGCGTTGTGGAGGTATGTCTACATGATTGTATCCAGCTATGTGACATACGTAAAAGTAAGGAATGTGCCCTTTGAAGCTACAGAGTATGATGTGTTTTCGGTATTCCGTCGTTATGGCAAGATTCATGCTGCGGAGTTGGGAAAGGGTGTGGAAGGAGGGGGCTTATGTGGACTGCCCGAAGGATCCTCAATCTGAAGATGACGCTAAGACATCAATTCCGGCATATGTGATGTTGGAAGATTTCCGAACGCAGGTATACGTATACTATTGCAGGGACAGAGGCGGACTTGTAGGCTGTGAGGATCATTTGATCATATGGCAGCCAATGCCGCAGGAAACCAGACAGGAGGGAAAAAATGCCTACAACGGTGGATCAGCAGTTGGATCCTTGGTACAGGAGACAGTTGCGCTGAAGGCAGGCATCATACAGTTGGAGTGAGGAAGTGGATAAAAGCAGAGGAGGAGACGGTCTCTTGTGCGCGTTACCTGTGGGGACGGGGCCTGAGCAGACGAAGACGCGACGACGATGACGACGACGACGAACGATGACGACGAAGATGACGGTGAGCCTGTAACTGTTTTTTTACAACAGGATTGGAATGTTGGATGAGGTTTTGAATAAACTTCCTGAGTGAGGTGGAGGGGAGTCTGGATGATGACGGCATGGACGCTCATTGGAGGATGCTACAGTCTTATCGGGACGTGCGCAAGACCATGTGCAATGAGGGGAAGATGCACACGGTAATGGTGAGGTGCAAGAGAGTGCATGGAAGAGGAGGCTACGTGTGGGAGATGGGATGTTCTCCGAAAGAGAAACAGCAGGGACGTCTGATATGGATGACGTTTTAAACTCCAGGGCAGAGACTGGGAAGAAGGCTTGGAAAAAACCAAGGTTGGATCTCACGGAGAGTGGGTGTAGTGGTGCTGACGGCATGAAAGGTTCAAGGTTAAGGGGGGGCTTGGGGGACCTCGGACAGCAAGGATGACAACGGGGATCTAGTCAGAGCCAGTTCAGGCGGGTGCAATTCCAAGTCGGGGGGAAAGCCGCCTTACTGTTCATAATTCAAGGTTGACCCCCCGCACCAGTTAATGGCCTGGAGCCGAGGTTAAAGAGAATGGTGTGATGGTTTTTAAAGAGATTTATGTAGATATATGTTTCATTCAGGAGCACAATTATAAGTTTGGTTGTGAGTGTCTTTGAAAGGATAAAAGTTTGTATGTCTGAGGGCTCTTTGAGGTTGAAAGGTTGGGTTGCTGTGGCTATAAAGAAACCAGTTCATTGCGATTGTGGGGTGGGGAGGAGGGGGGAGTGAGGGTCGTGAGGGTGCTAGAGGGGGAGTGGGGTTGCAACGAGGGTTTGTTTTATAGGGAAAAAAGTGTATATGCGGCGGAGGGCAACGCACGAGTTAGGAGAACTTTGTGAGAGATTTTTGATGTACATTTAAGGGGTTTACTTTAGTCTCACTGTAATAGGGGGAGATTTGGAATTGTGTTATTAGGGGGGGGGATGTGGAACCGAGGGGGGCGGGTGTATGTTGGGGCTTGTTACGTAATGTGTTCGGAGAAGTGGGGGTTTCGGATGTTGTTGGGGAGGGGGGGTTGGCAGGTTGAGTATACCGTTTGTCAGACGGGATTATGCTGCAAGATTAGATAGGATCTATGCAACGGAAGCTGTAGTTGTGTGTGGAGTCAGGACTTTTGAGGTGGGGTTTTCTGATCATAGGGCGTTATAGCGATCTTGATTGGAAGGTATGGTTTCGGATACAATTGGTTTCTGGAAATTAAATGCAAGACTGTGAGGAGTGAGGGAGGTGAGTATGGCTTTTGGGGAATGGTGGCAAACTTTTTGGGATTTAGAGCGGTGGGTCGTGTTGTTTTAGAATTGGGTGGGAAAGCACGCTAAGCCGGGTATAGCAGGTTTCTATAAGAGGAAAAGGGAAGGGAAGAGGCAGGGTGGAGGTATGGGTTGCAAAACTATTTTGAGTATCAAGCTGAATGAGTGTTATGAGGAAGGGGGGGGGCGGCAGTACGGTCACATGGTGCAACTCAAAGGAAAGGTTGGCTGAGTAACATAATGGTAGGTTTGATGCACTACGTGTAGAGCGGGAATGGAGCTGTGTGTGGAGGTGATAAACCTTCGGAAGTGGTTTTGCGAGGTTTTGGGTAAGGCAGAAGGGTTCGACTATTTTAAACTTGGAGGATAAGTGAAGATATGGTGGTTATCACAAGGGACAGGTCTGAATATACAGAAGGCATGAGCAATTATGCTGATTTCTGGTTCCGGAAAGAAGTGGGAGAAGGGGAGGAGGCGATGCTATTGAGGTGTGGGGGGGGGAGAGGGTTTAGGGTCATGTGAAGAGGGGGCATGGGGATGGGAGGTGAGATTAGCATGGGGGAAGTTGAGGAGGCTGTGTTCAATATGAGTAACTGGGAAAGGCGCCGGGTATAGATGGGATATCAAATGATTTTTTTTAGAATTCAAAGGGAGCACATTAAGTACTGTTGGTGAGGGTCATGAATTGTAAAGCGACGAGAGGGAAAGTTAGAACAAACTCAGAGAACGGTGTAGCGTCTTAGTACGCAAAAAGCAAGAGGGAAGAGTATTGAGTGAGTACAGAGCTATTTTGCTAATGTGTGCCGACTACAAGATTTTCGCGAAGATATTGGGCAATAGGATGAAGAAGGTGTTAGGTGGGGTATTCATGAGGGCAGATGGGTATTCCGGGCAGAAGCATGAGAGATGGGCATGGGCCGCATTAGGGATTTTTTGGAGGGTTGCAGCGGGGGAGGGCTGTTGGGCATTGGATTGGGAAAATGCATACGACTGTGTAGATAGGAATTTTCTGAGGGCTAGTTTGTTGCATCTCGGTTTTGGCATGGGAAATGGTGAGGTGGGGTTTATACAATGTATTCGTCGCAATGGTTGCGAGTACAAAAATTTAAAGGTAGGTTGGGAAGGCCTGTAAGGATGGAGAGGGGTTTGAGACAGGGATGTCCCCTGTCTCAGATATTGTTTGCGTGTATGCAGCATCCTTTTTATGGGCTCATTGAGGGTAGGGGGAATTTTAAATGGGGAACACGGATGGGTATATAGATTGTGGTGGGGTATGTGTATGATACCACTATTCTGATGGCAGGAGTGGGAGGATTGCGTACGGTGGAAAGTGTGTTGGAGCTTTTCGGGAGGCATCCAGGCATGCGGGTGAACAGAGCAAATCAAGTTTGCTGGGGGAGGTGGGTGCTGGGTGGGGGGGGGCTTGGGGTTGGAAGTTTGGGTGGGAAGTAGTGGATAGGCTAAAAATTAGTGGAGTTATATATATGGCAGATGCGCAGGAGGCTAGGCAGGTGAAGAGGTGGTGGTGGAGCAGGAAGTAAAAAGGTTAAGGAGATTACGGGCGGGGGACGTCACCCTACAAACAGCGGGACGATAAATTGTTAAATTCATTAGTTATACGTAAAGTATGGAGTATGGCCGTGGTGTACCCAATGAGGGACTCCAGCATACATGAGATTCAGAGAGGGCATAACGTTTGTTTGGGGTTTCGGAGGGCATGGCCTAAGCAAGGAGGTGGTGATGTCAAATATACGCAGTGGAGGGAGTAGGTCTTTTAGCGTTGGGGCGAGAGTAAAGGCTTTATATGTGAAACAAGGTTCGTTAGGGAGGGGGGGGGAAAAGAGGGGTTAGAGTGGGAATAGGGTGGAAGGATGGTGCGGAGATGTGGAGCGGAAAAGAAATTATTGAATGCGAGGATATGCTGAGGTTATTGTTATTGATTAGGGAGGGTGGAAAACTTAGGTGGGGCTTTTGGTGATGATGGTAGAAGGCCGAAATCTACAGGGGGTATCGGTTTATCCCTTGTATGATTGGGGTATGATATGGATGATTTTCGAAAGCTTAAGTTTGTGCCGAGAGTAAGGGAGTTTGTATATAGGTTTCTAATGGGGATATTAGGCATCGAAAGGCTGTTTTGTGGTTCAATGGGATTGGTGAGGGAACAGACTGCGATCACTGTGGAGAACAGGAAACAGCTTTTCATGCGGTTTATTTTCTGTGAAGAGTGATGGAGGTAAGGGTGTGGTTAGCGAAGTTTTTTGGTTGTGGGTGGGGTAATGCTAGAAACCCTGAGAGGCCTTAACATTAGAGTACGAGAGGGTCTCCAGAGGAAGTGAAAAGGGCAATATATGTATGTAGTGGTGGATTTCTGTATATTTCCTGGGGGATGGGGACACGGGAGGAGGAAGAATTAGGATTAGAGCAATTGCGGCGGGCATATATAGAACGGTCTTGCAGAACAAATTATTTACGGGGAAACCAGTGGAGGACACGTTTTCCGGAGACTACTGCCAAACTTACGGTCAATGGCCTCATTCAGTTGGCGGGATAATTATACGTAAAGGGACTGGTTTCTTTATAAGGGGTTGCGTTAGTTTTTAGGAGGGAGAGTGCATAAGTAAAGATGGGTGAAGGATGTGAGGTCGGGAATGGTATGTACTGAGTGGTGCTGTGTGGAATGTAAGTGTTGATGTGAAAGATTTTGATTAGCCCAAAATTTGTATAAATTAGGTACTTGAGATTAAAAGAGTTATAGGAAATCATTTCCATTGTTAGTCTAACAGTTGTAAGCAAGATAATTTTGTATGTAATTTCGCAGTTTTTTACTGTAAGTTTTGAGGGAATGTTCTTTTTGCTTAAACGAGTTTATATTCGTTTTAACATAATTGTTTTCCATCACTTTTGTAATGTTATTAAGTTTCGTAGCTGAGGCAAGTATGCTGTAAGAACTTTGCAGTGATGCTTTAAGCTTAATGCAATTGTGTAATGCTTAATTTTGTTATAGAAATGTTTTAGGATAATGTACTAGGACTTTGTTCTTAAGTTAAATGTCATAATCAGTTGCATGTTATTGTAAAGTTACGAAAATTTATGTTGATCACTGCTGTGATCAATATGTGTGTGAATGATGTGTGTGTATCTATAAATGATTTTCATGGGGGGGCGGGTCCCCTCCAACAGTTTTAGTTTATGTGTATGTGTCAGATATTATTATCATTTTGTATAATGGTGTGTCAGTGATGGTGTGTATGTATTTTGCGTGTTTCATAATTATTTTCTCTTGCACTTGATATAATTCTTGTAATCTTGTCAGTGCCTGTATTATTGTGGTTTTTAATAATTTATACTACCTTGTAATTATGATGTTAGTAGTCCAAGTATAAGGATTACATGTTATTGTAGTCCAAAGTATAAGGATACTCATGTTATGTAGTCCAAGTATAAGGATACATGTTTGTGATATTTCATTTTCTTTATGTTATTAAATGGTTTATAGGCTTACTTTTGTTATAATGTTATACGTACGTTGTTGCTTTTTATATGTCAGTTCATCATGTATGTTTAGGGAAATAATATGTTGGCTTAGGTGTAAATATCGGGTATGTGGCTGCAGCGTACCTTATAAGGTGTATTATGTTCATGTATTATGTTTTGTATACCCGTTTAATGAAGATGGAGTTTTATATATTTCATATGTTGTTATATGACGTTTTTTAAATAAAATATAAAAAAAAAAATTTCATTGTTTCCAGTCGCCCCAACTTCATAGTATTTCTTTAGAACTCCATTTTTTCTATCGATTGAGTACAAGAAAACTGCCCATTTTACCGATTTCAAATACCTCTTAATGTGGTCAGAACTTTGCAATTTGGCCAATTTTCACAAAAACAACTTAAAAATATGACAGTTTCAAAATATGGTCAGAATGAACAATGCAGACAGCCTGGCTCTAACACCCTTTTCTTTGTTCATTCAGTTCATGTCTCAGGCTCCTCTGATATTACTCTTGCTTTCTATTTGAATTTTTATTCAAACAAAAAATAGAAGAACTTACTATTATGCAGACTACTGCCAATACTGTAATAATTGTAATAAATAACATCAACATCATGACTGCATATTAGAATGGCTAGTTGGACATTTATTGGACTATGGCCATCATTGTTTACTTATGAAATTGGCCAAAAATAAAACCAATTCCCCTATTGAGCTCCATTCCTAGGTTCTTTTTATAGTAAAATCAATCAAAATCACCTCTATTTCTATAATATATTTTCCATTCTATCAAATGAGGACCAGAAAACGGAATACAACCATAAAATACTATACTGAAATCGCCCACCCTACCCCCCCAACACACTTCACCCTGCGTATCTTTATTAAAGTTGAGAGAAATACGAATCGCGACTTATTGATGATTATCTTGTTATATTGATACTGCACATATCGTCGCGCAGAGCAGTAATGCCTGGCTCTGGTCTCTCGCTACGCTCTCTAGTCCATGCCCTACGAACTGACCACAACCTATACTCCCGCACCCTAATACCCCTCGACCTCTCCCTCCCTCGCACTCCCATGTCGCGGCCACTCACCCCCCCCCCCCCCCCCCCCCCCCCCCCCCCACATTCTCGACTTTCTACTGCCATTCCCATTTGAAAGCCGCTAGACCTAGAATTTATTGAATATATATATGAAGAATGCATATATTATATATATATATAGATATATATATATATATTTATATATATATATATATTTTTTATTTTTTTTAATTTTATTATCACACCGGCCGATTCCCACAAGCAGGGTCGGGGATGGCCCGAAAAAAAAAGCAAAAACTTTCAACCATCTTTCACTCCATCACTGTCTAGCCAAGAAGGGTGCTTTACATACCAGTTTTTAAACTGCAACATTAACACCCCTCTCAGAGTGCAGGACATTGTACTTCCATCTCAGGGACTTCAAGTTCGGGCCTGCCGGTTTCCTGAATCCCCTTCATAAATGTTACTTTGCTCACCACTCCAACAGCACGTCAAGTATTAAAAAACCATTTGTTCTCCATTCACTCCTATCAAACACGCTCACGTCCATGCCTGCTGGAAGTCCAGCCCCTCGCACACAAAACCTCCTTTACCCCTCCCTCAACCCTTCCTAGGCCGACCCTACCCCGCCTTCTTCCACTACAGATGGATACACTTTGAAAGTCATTCTGTTTCGCTCCATTCTCTTCTAATGTTCCGACCACCTCAACAACCTTCCATCAGCCTCACTGGACAACAGTTTGGTAATTCCCGCACATCCTCCCTAACTTCCAAACTACGGAATTCTCCTGCATTATATTCCACCACAACATTGCCTCAGACATGAACATCTCCACTGCCTCAGCTTCTCCTCGCTGCATCATTCATCACCCACGCTTCACACCCATATAAGAGCGTTGGTTTTTAAAACTATAACTTCATACATTCCCCTCTTTGGCCTCAAGGACAAATTCTTTGTCTCCACAGACTCCAAGTGACCACTACTTATTTTCCCCTCATCAATTCTATGATTTCACCTCATCTTTCATAGAACCATCCGCTGACACGTTCCCTCCCAAATATCTGAATACGTTCACCTCCTCCATATCTCTCCCCTCCATCTGATATTCAATCTTTCATCACCTAAATCTTTTTGTTATCCTCATAAACCTTACTCTTGCTGTATTCACTTTAATTTCTTCTTTTGCACACGCCTACCAAATTCATCCACCAATCTCTGCGCAACTTCTCTTCAGAATTCTCCCAAAGAGACAGTGTCATCAGCAAAGAGCAGCTGTGACAAACTCCACTTTGTGTGTGATTCTTTATCTTTTAACTCCACGCCTCTTGCCAAGACCCTCGATTTACTTCTCTTACAACCCTAGCATCTTAAAATATATTAAACAAACCACGGTGACTGACATTCACACCATCCTTGTCTAAGGCTACTTTTTACTGGGAAATAATTTACCTCTTTCCTACTACTCTAACTTGAGACTCATATACTCGTAAAAACTTTCACTGCTTTCAGTACCCCCCCCACCTACCTCCTACACCATACACTTGCAAACATCTGCCACATTGCCCCCCTATCCACCCTGTATACGCCTTTTCCCAAATCCCATTAAATGCCACAAAGACCTCTTTAGCCTTATCTAAATACTGTTCACTTATTTGTTTACTGTAAACACCTGTCCACACACCCCCTACCTTTCTAAAGCCTCCTTGTTCATCTGACTTATCCTATTTCGTCTTACTCTTAATCTTTCAATATAACTCTACCATTCCTTTACCAGGTTACACTCAACAGACTTATCCCCCTAATAATTTTTTGCACTCTCTTTTATCCCCTTTTGCCTTTATACAAGGAACTATCATGCTCTCAGCCATCCCTAGGTACCTTACCCTTTCCATACATTTATTAAATAATTGCACAAACACTCCAAAACTATATCCCCACTGCTTTTAACATTTCTATCTTTATCACTTCAATCCCGCTGCCTTACCCCTTTCATTTTACCTACTCCCTCACGAACTTCCCCCCCCCACAATGGCTCTCCTCCCCCTACAAGATGTTATTCCTCCTTGCCCTATACCAATCACAGTTCCCTATCTTCACAACTTTTAAAAATTTCCCCTCAAAATTTTCCTTTCCCATTTTCCCCCAATACTCTAACTCCCCATTTAATAACTCTCCCTCCTATTTTTAACTGACAAATCC
This sequence comes from Cherax quadricarinatus, assembly GCF_026875155.1. Lineage (NCBI taxonomy): Eukaryota > Metazoa > Arthropoda > Malacostraca > Decapoda > Parastacidae > Cherax > Cherax quadricarinatus. Next base: position 28,307,868 of record NC_069464.1, on the reverse strand, counting down.
ATTTGTTCTCTGGCTTTTTTAAAACTTTTTAACTCACTCCAAACTTTTTCTTATTTTCAAAAAAATTTGTTGTAACATCTCACCCACCTCTTTTTGCTCTTTTTTTACATTGTTCCCCACTCTTTTAAATTCTCTCTTTTTCTCCATTTACTCTTCCCTCTTGCATCACTTCTCTTTGAAAAAATTTTCTCATATGCTAACTTTTTCTCCCTTACTACTCTCTTTACATCATCTTCCACCCAAACGCCCTCTTCCCCCCTGCCCCACTTTCCCGTAACCACAAACTTCTGCCGAACACTCTAAACTACATTTTTAAACCCACCCCATACCTCTTCGACCCCTTGCCTAGCTCCATTAGCCCTCTATCCCCCAATACTGTTTATATCTTACCCCCAATGCCTTTCTTTTGTTTAAAACCCTTTACCTCTCTCTTCCCCCATGCTTCTATTCCCTGTACCCATTACCTTTTTACTTCAGTATAGCTAAACAGAAAAGTGATCTGAAAATATCTGTGGCCCCTCATAAACATTACATCCTGAAGTCTACTCAACATTTTTATCTACCAATACATAATCCAACAAAAATACGTCATTTTGCCCTACATCTATCGTGTATACTTATTTATCCTCTTTTTTTTAAATATGTATTACCTTAACTAAACCCTTTTTTATACAAAGTTCAATCAAAGGGCCCCTTATCATTTTCACCTGGCACCCCAAACTTACTACCAACCCCCTCTAAAAGTTTTCTCCTCTTTTTCATTCAAGTCCCCACCCAATTACTCTCTACTTGGTTCAAAGGTCCATAACATTTATTTAAAATCTCCCAAAAAATTTTCTCTCTCCCCGCATTTCCCCTCTTCCAGGTGCATACACGTTTTATGACCCCCTTCTCGCATCCAACCTTTACTTTAACCCCTAATTCTTTAATTTACACATTCTATTCTCTTTTTTTCCCCTTTCCTAATGATCATTTAACATTTCTACCCCTTCCTTGCTCTAAACCCCTCAGATCCCAGATTTAATCCCTTTATTTCCCCCCCCTGAAACTCTCCTAACCCCC
>NC_069464.1:28261304-28306306 GCF_026875155.1 Cherax quadricarinatus | reverse complement strand
CCCCCGGGAACATACCCATTCAAAAATTTCTTTTAAGGGGCAATTTTTCCAAAAAAATTTTTATTTGTTATAAATTTCCCCCCCCAAAAAACAAAAAAGAAAAAAAAAAAAAAACCAAAAAAAAAAAACGGGGGGTCATGTATGGTATGAAAGATGCAGATTCTTCACCAACCAATCACGTAGGAGTCCCAAAGGAAGCATCCTTGGACCACTCTTTCTCATCTACATCAATGATCTACCAAATGCATCACAGCTACTCAAACCCATTTATTTGCAGATGACACTACATATGTCTTTTCTCTCCAAATACAGTTATATGAGCAAACACAATCAATGCTGAATTACAGAAAATATCTGCCTGGATGATGACTAAAAAACTTACCCTGAACACTGATAAAAACCTATTTCATTCAGTTTGGAAACAAAGCTGCAAATGATCCAATTAACATAACGCTAAATGGATCATCAGTCACAAGACTCACAGAGGAAATTCCTAGGTATCCACCTTGACAGTAGCCTTTAGTTCCGGACACACATACAACTAATCACCAAGAAAATCTCCAGGACTTTAGGCATACTATCAAAGATAAGGTACTATGTTCCACAATCAGCTCTCCTGGCACTGTACCATTCACTCATATACCCTTATCTTACATGTGGAATTTGTGCATTGGGATCAACAACCAATCACCTAAAACCCCTAATAACCCAACAAAAGGCAGCAGTAAGAATGATAACAAATTCCCACTCACGCCAGCATACTCCACCAATTTTCAAAAGTCGGAATCTGCTCACCATTAATAACATCCATACTTATTCATGTGCCTACGACATACACAGAACAGTACATGCAAATATAAACCCTCCACTCAAACTTCTCACCAACCTAAACAGGACACATAACCACAACACAAGACACAGATCTCTTTTTGATATACCTTGTGTCCATATCACACTGTGTAAAATTCTATGCACATAAAGGGCCCCAAAATATGGAATTCATTACCAGAAGATATAACAGTAACCCAGTCTGAAAATCAATTTAAGACGTTTCTCAAAAGCCACTTAATCACCCTAGACTAAATGCTAAATACTCAGTTAATAGGTGAAACCGGACTGTGAAGTGAGGCAGGAAGAGGAGTGTGTAATAAGGGGTTAACTGAAAGGGGTGTGTGAAGTTAAGGGAAAAGTGAGCAGTGAAGAGGGTTTTGAAGAAGAAAATTTACTAGTAATTCAGTGGTGATTGCTAAAGCAGATACTAGGGTGTACTAGGTGACTGGAAAAGAGAAATAAATATTATTGTATATGAGTAAAAGAGCAAAGAGTGAAAAGGCAGGCATTAGGGGGTACAGGCTGCCATAATTATATTATCTTTCTTCTTCAATTCCATGAAGAAAGAAATCAGCCATGGGGGCTGGAAAAGGTGAATGGAGTAACAGCGCCCTGGACAGTAAAAGCCCAACAGTTGCCATCCTACCAGAAAAGTAAATGTCACTATTGCCGCGTGGTATGGCAACACCGCATACCAAACAAAACAGTGGCACACAGCTCTTATTGTAGCGCTTTAAAGTGGCGATATCCAATATGATATCCAGGACCTCAAACTATTGTGCAGAGGCAAAACAGATAAATGACGGTCTAGTAGATAGGAATGATAACCTTAACTCCATATGTAATGCATACATAGGTCAATGTGAGACAATACAGCCATTATTATCTCAAACACTACCAAACAGGTGCATACACTGTACTAAAGTACGCATGAAAAACAGAAAAGGCACCTTATGTAAAATGTGTAAGAGGAGGGTGCATGATGGATGTATGTACAATTATAGTAACGGTGCCAATATTTACTTTGTATGTAACAAATGCACTTTGGCACAGTTACCCTTTAGCAATGATGACATTGATTTACCTAATTTTAATACATATGACCCATTGCCATATATTGATGATTATAATTGTTTTATGAAAACAGGCCTTCACTTTATTCATGTCAACGCAAGATCACTTCTTCCTAAATTGGCAGAGATTAGGATTCTAGCTATCAAAATTAGGGTGGCAGTTATAACCATCTCTGAATCCTGGTTGGATAATACGGTAACTGATGACGAGGTCAAAATAGAAGGCTACAATATAAAATGCTTAGATAGGAACAGAAAGGGTGGTGGAGTATGTGCCTACATTAGAAATGACTTAGCCTACAACCCAAGACCTGATTTAAATAACAATAAACTGGAGATTCTATGGTTTGAAGTGCTGCTTCCCAAGACCAAGCCCATCTTAGTAGGAACTAGTTACCGCTCTCCTACCCAGGACCAGTTCTTAGAACACTTTTCCAGAGTCTTGTCCGGACTTGAAAACAATTGCGAGACAATAATACTGGGAGACTTCAATATCTGTTTTCAGCAGCAAAATAACGGGCTATGCAAAAGGTATAAGCAAATTCTAGGTTTAAATAGTTACTCTCAACTAATTAATACACCAACCCGGATCACACAGTTCTCAGCCACCCTAATTGACCACATACTTTGTAACCGCGCTGAGAACATTAGTCAGTCAGGCGTCATTACCACAGGCCTTAGTGATCATTTCATCATTTACTGCACTAGGAAAATCACTAGGGATAGGATAGGCCTACACAGGACAATAAAAATGAGGTCAACTAGAAACTACAGTAAAGAAACACTGGTAAATAGGCTACACAATTGTGACTGGACAGTGATAACAAGTTGCACGGACGTAATGATGCCTGGGAAAAATTCAAAACAATGTTCAGTACCATCCTTGATAATATTGCACCAGTTAAAGAGGTTAGGATTAAACGAAGAACTGAACCCTGGATGACTACTGAGATATTAGATAATATGAAATTCAGAGACCAGCTGCTAAAAGATTTAAAGCAAACAGACAGGATATTGCAGCACTAAATGAATTCCATAGGGTGAGGAACAGAGTGCAGAGACTTATAAAAGGAGCAAAGGCAAAGCACTATTGCTCAAAAAATTGAAGAGTATAAGCATAACCCCAGAAAGCTCTGGCAACAACTAAAACAGTTGGGGTATAGCCATAAGCCAGTAGATAGGTCTAACATAGTACTCACTATGGATAACGAGGTATGCCATGAAACATATAAGGTGGCAAATTGCTTTAATTCCTTCTACACATCTGTTGCATCAACACTAGTAAGTAAACTACCAGCTGCATCAAATACCTTCAACACAGACTCTGATAAGTTTCAAACATACTATACCAATAAAGGGGTAACCCCAAACAGTTGTCAACTAGTAAGTGTATCTCATGACTTTATTCAAAAAGAACTAAGGAGGTTAAACCCAACTAAGAGCACTGGCCCTGATAATATCTTGTCTAAGTTCCTAAAAGATGGTGCTTCTGAACTGTCAATCCCTATTGCTCACATAATAAATCTATCAATCACGACTAATATCGTACTGGAGGGGTTCAAGAAGGCCAGAGTTACTCCTATCTTCAAAAAAATAGTAGGTCTGATGTAAGCAACTATAGGCTTGTTAGTATACTCAGTATAATATCCAAAATTCTAGAGATGGCGGTGTACTCTCAAGTAGTTAAGTACCTTAATGACAACAACATTCTCCATAGCTATCAATCGGGCTTTAGAAGATCTTACTCAACCGACACCTCCCTAATTAATCTGATGGATTACCTGAGAACTGAAATGTCAAAGGGGAACCTCATAGGTATGGTAACCTTAGACCTGCAAAAGGCCTTCGATACTGTCAACCACAATATATTATGTAGAAACTTCAAAGCTATCGGTATAGGTTCTGTAGGACTGAGTTTAAGTCCTACCTTAGCAACGGGAGACAAATTGTCAAAATCAACAAATATGAATCAGTGCCCTGCGATAGCATGTGGAGGTTCCCAAGGTGTATTCTGGGTCCCTTATTATTCTTTTTTTTATTGTTATGTCAGTGACATGCCTGTCCCTGTCAAGTTGCAAACCTCCTACTGTATGCAGATGGACAGTGCTCTTGTTAGTGTCAGGTAAAGCCACAAGTTATTGTATGTTTTAACACTGGAACTGGAGAGAGTCCTGCAGCTAAATGGTTAGTAGGACAAAAACTATCAGTTCTCCTCGGTGGAAGGAAAAACTGGAAGCCATTCTTCTTGGCATGAACATAACTAAGAAGAGTAAAATAATTTTTTAATGCCAGTGTAATGGGGAAGACCATCCACTTTGGGGTTTCATCAGTAAAATATCTGGGAATCCCATTTGACCCATGCACTGTCAGAGAATTGATAGGGAACAGGGTAGTAAAGAAAGTGAATGCAGACTGAAATTCCTGTATAGACAAGCACAGTGTCTACCTACTGAGGTCACAAGGACCCTTTGTCTTCCTTTATACAATGCCATATGATTACGCTTGCTCTTCATAGTACTCTGCATTGACAAAAAAACTGAAAGATAGACTGCAAATCACCCAGAACAAAATTATAAGATTCATACATGGGGCTGGGACCAAGAGAGCAATATAGGCCAGAATGACACTACAGCAGTTGGATATGCTGAATGTTGAAGGCAGAGTAAAACAAACTGAAGCTAAATCATGTTTATAAAATATGGTAGGTGGTAGACAGCAACCACCCATGGAAGTTACCTACCGTCCTGCCTGATGACTGTGAACAGAAACCTGTAATGTTTTTCATGATGTAGGATTGCTGGTTCCTTTTTCTGTCTCATAAACACGCTAGATAAAAACAGGGAATCTTGCTACTCTACTTACAATTTGGTCACACTTCACAGAACGCACTGCATATATTTATATACATACATCTAGGTTTTTATCCTTTTTCTAATAGCTCTTGTTCTCGTTCTTTTTATTCTTCTGTTGTCCATGGGGAAGTGGAAAAGAATCTTTCTCCGTAAGCCATGTTGTCGTATGCGGCGATAAAATGCCGGGAGCAATGGGCTGGTAAACCCCTTCTCCTGTATCATTTACCTAAACTGAGAAGAGAAAAACTTTCTAAAATGGGTTGCTTAATTGATGCGTGGATGTAGTGCGGAATGACAAGAAGAAACAGATGATTGCTGATGTTATGGAATGAAAAGAAGTTGGATGTCCTGGCCCTAGCGAAACAAAGCTGAAGGTGGTTAGGAGAGTTTCAGTTGGGGGGAAATAAATCGCGGATTAATATCTGGAGTATCTGGAGAGTTTTGAGCAAAGGAAGGGGTAGCAGTAATGTTAAATATCAGTTATGGAAGGAGAAAAGAAAAGAGAATATAGAATGTGTTAAATACAAGAATTATGTGGATTTAAAAGTAAAGTTTGGTGCGAGAAGTGGGTCATAATAAGCGTGTATGCACCTGGAGAAGAGAGAAATGCAGAGGAGAGAGAGAGATTTTGAGAGATGGTTAAGTGAATTGTATAGGAGCCTTTAACCAATATGGAAGAGAGTAATTGTGGTAGGGGACTTAATGCTAAAGTAGGAGAAACTTTAGAGAGGGTTGTGGTAGGTAAGTTTGGGTGCCAGGTTGTAAATGATAATGGGGAGCCCTTTGATTGAACTTTGTTATAGAAAAGGGGTTTAGTTATAAGGTAATACCATATTTTAAGGCATAAAAAGAGGATAAATAAGTATACACGATATGTGTAGGGCGAAATGACAGTAGGTTGTTGGATTATGTATTGGGTAGATAACAAGACTGTTGAGTAGACTTCAGGATGTAATGTTTTATAGAGGGGAGCCCACAGATATATCAGATCACTTTCTATAGTTTGTAGCTACATGAGAGTAAAAGGTAGATGGATACAAGGAGAATAGAATCATCAGGGAAGAGGAGAGGTGAAGGTTTTAAACTAAAAGAGAAGCAGTTAGGTAAGATCATAAACAGCTATTGGAGGATAGATGGGCTAATGAGGCATAAGGCAATGGGTGTCGGAAGAGGTATGGGCTTAGGTTTAAAATGTAGTGTTAGCGTGTTCAGCAGGAAGTTTGTGGTTACAGGAAAAAGTGGGTGCAGGAGGGAAGTGGAGCGATTGGTGGAATGATGATGTAAAGAGAGTGTAAGGGAGATAAAAGTTAGCATATGACGAAGTTTTTACAAAGTAGAAGCTGATGCAAGGAGGGAAGAGTATATGGAGAAAAAAGAGAGAAGTAAAGAGGAGGGTGAAGCATGTATAAAAAGAGAGCAAATGAGAGAGTGGGTGAGATGTTATCAACAAATTTTGTTGAAAATAAGAAAAAGTTTGGAGTGAGATTTAAACAAGTTAAGAAAAGCCTTAGAGAACAAATGGGATTTGTCAGTTAAAAATAGGAGAGGAGAGTTATTTAATGGAGAGTTGAGGTTAATTGGGAAGATGGAGGGAATATTTTTGAGGAATTGTTAATTAAATGATGATTGAGATAGGGAAGCTGTGATTTCGTGTATAGGGCAAGAGGAATAACTCATCTTAGTAGGATGCGAGTGAGAAGAGCAAGTTGTGAGTGTGGGGGAAGTTCGTGAGGCAGTAGGTAAAATGATAGGGGGTATAAGGCAGCCGGGATTGATGGGATAAAGATAGAAATGTTTAAAAGACAGCGTGGGGATATGTTTTGGAGTGGTTGGGCAATTATCTTAATAAATGTATGGAAGAGGGTGTAAGGTACCTAGGGATTGGCAGAGAGCATGCATAGTTCCTTGGTATAAAGGCAAAGGGGATAAAAGAGAGTGCAAAAATTATAGGGGGATAAGTCTGTTGAGTGTTGAGTGTACTGGTTAAGGTGTATGGTAGAGTTAATATTGAAAGAATTAAGAGTATGACGGTGAATAGGTTAGCAAGATGAACAAGGAGGCCTTTAGGAAAGGTAGGGGGTGTGTGGACCAGGTGATTTACAGTAAACATATAAGTGAAACAGTATTTAGATAAGGCTCTAAAGAAGGTTCTTTGTGGAATTTTGGATTTGAAAAAGGCGTTTTTTATGACAGCGGTGGATAGGGGGCAATGTGGCAGATGTTGCAAGTGTTATGGTGTAGGAGGTAGAGTTACTGAAAGCACTGAAGAGTTTTTACGGGATAGTGAGGCTCAAGTTAGAGTATGTAGAAAGAGGGAAATATTTTCCAGTAAAGGTAGGCCCTTAGACAAGGATGGTGATGTCACGTGGGTTGGGTTTAAATTAATTTATTCGATGGGTTGTAAGAGAAGTAAATGCGGAGGGGTCTTGAGCAAGAGGCGTGGACGTTAAAAGATAATGAATCACACCAAAATGGAGTTGTCACAGCTGCTTTTTGTGATGACACTGCTCTGCTCTTGGGAGATTCTTGAAGAGAAGTTGCAGAGATTGGTGGATGGAATTTTGTAGGTGTGCACAAAGAGATAATTAAGGTGAATACAGGGAAAGAGTAAGGTTATGAGGATTGAACAAAAGTTTAAGGTGGATGAAAGATTGAATATCAGTTTGGAGGGGAGCAGAGTATGGAGGAGGTGAACGTATTCAGATATTTGGGAGTGGACGTTGTCGCGGATGGGTCTATGAAAGATGAGGTGAATCATAGAATTGATGAGGGGATAAAAGAGTGGTGGTGCACTTAGGAGTCTGTGGAGACAAAGAAACTTTGGTCCTTGGAGGCAAAGAGGGGAATGATGAGAGTTATCGTCTTTACCAACGCTCTTATATGGGTGTGAAGCGTGGGTGATGAATGTTGCAGCGAGGAGAAGGCTGGAGGCAGTGGAGATGTCATGTTCTGAGGGCAATGTGTGGTGTGAATATAATGAGAGAATTCGTAGTTTGGAGTTAGGAGGAGGTGCGGGATTACCAAAAACTGTTGTCCAGGAGGGCTGATGGAAGGGTTGTTGAGGTGGTTCGGACATGTAGAGGAGAATTGGAGCGAAAACAGAATGACTTCAAGAGTGTATCAGTCTGTAGTGGAAGGAAGGCGGGGTAGGGGTCGGCCTAGGAAAGGGTTGGAGGAGGGGGTAAAGGAGGTTTTGGTGTGGCGAGGGGCTTGGACTTCCAGCAGGCATGCTAGTAGAGCGTGGTTTGATAAGAGTGAAGAATGGAGACGAATGGTTTTTAATACTTGACGTTGCGGTTGGAGTGTGAGCAAAGTAACATTTATCGAGGATTCAGCGGAAACCGGCAGGCCGGACTTGAGTCCTGGAGAGATGGGAAGTCTACAGTGCCTGCATCTGAAGGAAGGGTTTTGTTATTGTTGCCTGTTATAAACTGTAGTGTAAGCACCTTATGGCAAGACCAGTGATGGAGTGAATGATGGTGAAAAGTTTTTCTTTTTAGGGCCACCCTCCTTGGTGGGAATCGGACAGTGTGATAATAAAAAAAAAAATAAATAAAATTGCTCACAAAAACAGTGTCCAGAAAATCTTGCTGCAATTTTGTCAAGGTTCGGGAACCGCAGCAATATAGTACTGGGGAGAGAGCACAACTTTGTAGTACCCCCAGTCATTGGCCAGGCTTCAAACTCTTTTATTGTTATGCAATAAAGGAAAAATGAACAGACGCCTGACATGTCAAAGCCAGTCATAGCATGAACCAGTATTCATGAAGAGATGCCAAAAGGTGTCAGATTGAAAGTTGCTACGAAAGGGAGGGGAATTAATGATTTGTCTATTTTTTAGCTGACATACGTGAAAATTTACCTTATTCTGGTTAATGAACTTCGTATTGTAGATAGTCTTAATGACCCTAGTGTAGTAGTTAGTCTTTTTAGTTGATAATAAGATGTTATATCTTAATTATAGAATAATAAGAAAATATTATAACCTTTATATTATAATAATAAGGTAAAAGGACCACAATGGAAATAAGTCACTCTGTCTGACTTTTTTGGGTTATCCCAGGTTCTCTACACATATGCTGCTAGTATGATAAGTCTATGTAACTGTTTTTGTGTATACCTGAATAAACTTACTTACTTACTTATCCCACATCATAACTTCAACAATCACTTTGAACCTTTTATCCATTGTTGACAGGAATATAATTGAACCATTGTTTTCACAAAAAGCATTTTCGAATATAAATACGTATACCTTTGTATTATACAAATTTTGATTCATTTATAATTAACCTTTGGGACTGTCGCAACCCCAATCCTGAGGTGTCTCCTGTTGGTGTCGCAAATTTAAAAAAAAAAAAATAATTTTTTCTTATGAAATGATAGAGGAATCTTTTTCCCGATCTGTAATGACACACCAAAAAAAACGAAATTTGATGGAAAACTGATGGAATTACGCTCTCGCGAAGTTTTTGCGACCTCTGGCACTGTTTAACAAATTCGGCGATTCGCCCACTTTGAGCCCTATTTTCTGCTAATTTCATTGTTCAGATCGCCCAATATTCATAGTTTTTCTTTAGACTCCATTTTTTTCTATCCGATTGAGTACAAGGAAACTGCCCATTTACGATTTCAACTACCTAATATGTGGTCAGAAATTTGCAATTTGGCCAATTTACAAAAAACTAAAAATATGACAGTTTCAAAATATGTTCCAGAATGAACATGCAGGACACATCTGGCTCTAAAATAAATTTTCTTTGTTCATCATTCTGTCTTCAGGCACCTCTGATATTACTCTTGCTTTTCTATTTTGAATTTTTATTCAAACAAAATTAGGAAGACTTACTATTATGCAGACTACTGCAAATACAGTAAAACAAATTAGTATAAATAAATCAACCATTCATTGACTGCATATTAGAATGGCTAGTTGGACATTTATTGGACAATGGCATCATTTGTTTACTTTTGAACATTGGCAAAAATAAAACATTTCCCCTACTTTGAGCTCCATTTCTAGGTTCTTTTTATAGTAAAATCAATCAAAATCACCTCTATTTCTATAATATATTTTCCATTCTATCAAATGAGACCAAGGAAAACGAGAATACAACCATAAATACTATACGAAAATAGACCACAAAGTCGGCATTTTAATTTAAAAAAACGATCGGAGTTTTTTTTTTTCTCATTATGCACTGCGTGCTCCAGGATTTTTTTTCATATGGTGCAACATGACCACACAAAACCATTCTCTCACATGTGGGCCTACCAGCTTTCTCCTGCATTGATTTGAAGCCGCTAGAATTTATAAATATATATATGAATATATGCATATATATATATATATATATATATATATATATATTATATATATATATATATATTTTTTTTTTTTTTTATTTTATTATCACACCGGCCGATTCCCACCAAGCAGGGTGGCCCGAAAAAAGAAAAACTTTCACCATCATTCACTCCATCACTGTCTTGCCAGAAGGGTGCTTTACACTACAGTTTTTAAACTGCAACATTAACACCCCTCCTTCAGAGTGCAGGCACTGTACTTCCCATCTCCAGGACTCAAGTCCGGCCTGCCGGTTTCCCTGAATCCCTTCATAAATGTTACTTTTGCTCACACTCCAACAGCACGTCAAGTATTAAAAACCATTTGTCTCCATTCACTCCTATCAAACACGCTCACGCATGCCTGCTGGAAGTCCAAGCCCCTCGCACACAAAACCTCCTTTACCCCTCCCTCCAACCCTTCCTAGGCCGACCCCTACCCCGCCTTCCTTCCACTACAGACTGATACACTCTTGAAGTCATTCTGTTTCGCTCCATTCTCTCTACATGTCCGAACCACCTCAACAACCCTTCCTCAGCCCTCTGGACAACAGTTTTGGTAATTTCCCCCACCTCCTCCTAACTTCCAAACTACGAATTCTCTGCATTATATTCACACCACACATTGCCCCCAGACATGAACATCTCCACTGCCTCCAGCCTTCTCATCGCTGCAACATTCATCACCCACGCTTCACACCCATATAAGAGCGTTGGTTAAAACTATACTCTCATACATTCCCTCTTTGCCTCCAAGTGACAAAGTTCTTTGTTCTCCACAGACTCCCTAAGTGGGGGCACCACTTCACTCTTTTTCCTCATCAAATTCTAGAATTCACCTCCATCTTTCATAGATCCATCACGTGGGACACGTCCACTCCCAAATATTGAATACGTTCACCTCCTCCATACTCTCTCCCTCCAATCTGAATATTCAATCTTTCATCACCTAATCTTTTTGTTATCCTTCATAACCTTACTCTTTCTGTATTCACCTTTAATTTTCTCTTTTGCACACACCCTACCAAATTCATCCACAATTCTCTGCAACTTCATCTTCAGAATCTCCCAAGAGCACAGTGCATCAGCAAAGGAGCAGCTGTGTGTGACAATCCACTTTTGTGGTGATTTTTATCTTTTAATCCACGACTTCGTGCCAAGACCCTCGCATTTACTTCTCTTACAACCCCATCTATAAATATATTAAACATACCACGGGTTTGGACATCACACATCCTGTCTAAGCCTACTTTTACTGGGAAAAAAATTTCCCTCGTTTCCTACATACTTAACTTGAGAGCCTCACTATCCCTCGTATAAAAACTCTTCATGCTTCAGGTAACCTACCTCTTACACCATACATTGCAACATCTGCCACTATTGCCCCACTTATCCACCTGTATACGCCTTTTCAAATCATAAATGCCACAAAGACCTTTTAGCCTTATCTAAATACTGTTCCACTTATTGTTTCACTGTAACACCTGGTCCTCACACCCCCTACCTTTCCTAAAGCCTCCTTGTTCATCTGCTATTCCTATTCTCCGTCTTATCTTAATTCATTTCAATTATAACTTACCATACATTTACCTCGGCCCACACTCACAGACCTTTTCACCCTATATTTTTGCACTCTCTTTTTATCCCTTTGCCTTTATACAAAGGAACTATTGCATGCTCTCTGCCAATCCCAAGGTACCTTACCTCTTCCATACATTTATTAAATAATTGTGCACCAACCACTCCAAAAACTATATCCCCACCTGCTTTTAACATTTCTAGCTTTTTCCCATCAATCCCGGTGCCTTAACCCCTTTCATTTTACACATACTGCCTCACGAACCTTCCCCCACACTCACACTGGCTCTTCCTCACTCCTACAAGATGTTATCCTCCTTGCCCTATACACGAAATTCACAGCTTCCCTATCTTCATCAACATTTAACAATTCCTCAAAAATTCCTTCCATCTTCCCAATACCTCTAACTCTCCATTTAATACTCTCCTCTCCTATTTTTAAACTGACAATCCAATTTGTTCTCTAGGCTTTCCTTAACTTGTTAATCTCACTCCAAAACTTTTTCTTATTTTCAACATCAATTTGTTGTTAACATTCACCACTCTCTCATTTGCTCTCTTTTTACATTGCTTCACCACTCTCTTAACTTTCTCTCTTTTTCTCCATATACTCTTCCCTCCTTGCATCATTCTACTTTGTAAAAAATTCTGCATATGCTAACTTTTTCTCCCTTATACTCTCTTTACATCATCAATTCACCAATCGCTCCTCTTCCTCTGCACCCACTTTTCCTGTAAACCCACAAACTTCTGCTGAACACTTACACTACATTTTTAAACTACCCCATACCTCTTCGGACCCCATTGCCTATGCTCTCATTAGCCCATCTATCTCCAATAGCTGTTTATATCTTACCCCTAACTGCCTTCTCTTTTAGTTTATAAACCTTCACCTCTCTCTTCCTGATGATCTATTTTCCTTGTATCCCATTCTTACTTTATTCTCTCAGTATAGCTACAACTAGATAAGTGATTGATATATCTGTGGCCCCTCATATAAACATGTACATCCTGAAGTCTACTCAACAGTTCTTTTATCTACCAATACATAAACCACAAACTACTGTCATTTCGCCCTACATCATATCGTGTATACTTATTTATCCTCTTTTTTTTTAAAATATGTATTACCTATAACTAAACCCCTTTCTATACAAAGTTCAATCAAAAGGGGTCCCATTATCATTTACACCTGGCACCCAAACTTACCTACCACACCCTCTCTAAAAGTTTCTCCTTACTTTAGCATTCAAGTCCCCTTTCCACAATTTCTCTCTCACTTGGTTCAAAGGCTCCTATACATTCACTTAACATCTCCCAAAATCTCTCTCTCTCCTCGCATTCCTCTCTTTCCAGGTGCATACACGTTATTATGACCCATTCTGATCCAACCTTTACTTTAATCCACATAATTCTTGAAATTTACACATTCATATTCTTTTTTCCCTTTCCTAATGTCATTTAACATTACTGCTACCCCTTCCTTTTCTCTAACTCCTCAGTACCCGATTTTAAACCCCTTTATTTCCCCCCATGAAACTCTCCTACCCCCTTCAGCTTTGTTTCGCTTAGGGCCAGGACATCCAACTTCTTTTCATTCATAACACAGCAATCATCTGTTTTTGTCATCCGCACTACATCCACGCACATTTAAGCAACCCAGTTTTATAAAGTTTTTCTTTTCTCTTTTTTAGTAATTGTATACAGGAGAAGGGTTACTAGCCCATTGCTCCCGGCTTTTTTAGTCGCCTCATACGAACGCATGGCTTACGGAGGAAAGATTCTTTTCCACTTCCCCAGGGGACAATAGAAGAAATAAAAAAGAACAAGAGCTATTTAGAAAAAAGAGAAAAATAGATGATGTATATATATTTTATGCATGTGCGTGTCGTGAAGTGTGACCAAAATGTAAGTAGGAGTAGCAAGATATCCCCGTTATCTTTGCGTGTTTATGAGACAGAAAAAGAAACCAGCAATCCTACCATCATGCAAACAGTTACAGGTTTTTGTTTCACAGTCATCTGGCAGGACGGTAGTAACTTCCCTGGGTGGTTGCTGTCTACCAACCTACTACCTACAATATATATATATATATATATATATATATATATATTATATATATATATTTTATATATATATATATATATTTTATATATATATATATGAATATATGCATAGTTCCTTTGTTAAAGGCAAAGGGGAATTTAAAAAAAAAGTGCAAAAATTATAGGGGGGATAAGTCGTTGAGTGTACCTGTAAGGTGATGGTAATTTTTAAATTTAAAAAAATTAAGGTAAGACGGGGGAATAGGAAACAAAGAACAAGGGGGCTTTTGGAAGGTAGGGGGGGTGTGGGCCAGGTTTTTTTTACAGTGAAACAATAAAGTGAACAGTATTTAGAAAAGGCTAAAAAGGTCTTTGTGGCATTTTGGATTTGGGAAAAGGGTTGACAGGGGGGATAGGGGGGAATTGGGAGATGTTGCAAAATTTTGGGGTAGGGTAGGTTCGAAAGCAGTGAAGAGTTTTTCAGGATAGTGGGCTCAATTAGAGTATGTAGGAAAGAGGGAAATTTTTTCCCATTTAAAAAATGGCCTTAAAACAAATGTGTGAACACCGTGGTTTTTTAAAATATTTATAAAAGGGGGTTGTAAGAGAATAAATGCGGGGGTTTTGGGCCCAAGAGCTGGGGGTTAAAAATAAAAAAATAAACACACAAAGGGGGAGTTTTTCACACTGCTTTTTGCTAAAGACACTTTTGCTCTTGGGAGTTTCTGAAGAGAATTGGGCAGAGATTGGGGGGACAATTTGGTAGGGTTTTGCAAAAGAAAAAAATTTAAAAGGGAAAATACGGGAAAAGGGTTAAGGTTATGGGGAAATAACAAAAAAAATTGGGTGATAAAAGGGTTAAATCAGTTTGGGGGAGGGAGAAGTAGGGGGAGGTGAACGATTCAGATTTTTGGGGGAGGGGCGTGCCCAGCGGATGGGGGCCCAAGGGAAAAGTGAGGTAATCAAAGAATTGAGGGGGGGGAAAAAAGAGATAGGGGTTTGCATTTGGGATCTGGGGGAACAAAAAAATTTGTCTTGGAGGCAAAGGGGGGGAAAAGGGTATGAGAGTATAGTTTTACCACGCCTTATTTTTGTGAAGCGTGGGGGGATGAATGTTTGCGCGAGGAAAAAGGCTGGAAAATGGAATGTCATGTCTGAGGGGCAATGGGGTGGTGTAAATATAATGCAAAAATTTCTTTTATTTTGGAATTAAGGAGGCGGGATTCCCAAAAACTGTTTTCCCAGGGGGGCTGGGGAAGGGGGTTGTTGAGGGGGTTGGGAAAAATTTTGAAAAAGGGAGCGAAACAGAATATTCAAGATTTGTATCATCTGAGGGGAAAGGGAAGGGGGGGGTAGGGGTTTCCGCCAAAAAGGGGTTTTGGAGGGGGGGGGGGGAAAGGGGTTTTGTGTGCGATTTGGCTTGGACTTCCAGCGGGCATCCCGTGAGCGGTTTGATAGGAGTAAAGGGAGACAAAGGGTTTTTAATACTTGACGTGCTTTTTGGAGTGTGACAAATTTCCTTTTTATAAGGGATTCAAAAAACCCGGGCGGGGCCGGCCCTTGAGTCCTGGAGATGGGAAGTACAGTGCCTGCCCCTCTAAAGGGAAAGGGGTGTTAATTTTTTGCAGTTTAAAAACTGTATTTGAAAGCCCCCTTTCGGGCAAAAAAGTGAGGGAAAGTGAATGGGGTTTAAATTTTTTTTTTTGGGGGGGCCAAACCCTCCCTTGGGGGGAATGGGCCAGTGGGATAAAAAAAAAAAAAAAAAATTTTTACGTCAAACACGGTCCCTTCTTTAAGACGTTATTTTTCCCCGGGCCGGGGACAAGAAAAGGGGTTAAAATTTTCCCTCCCTGTACAACTATGATATACTCCTTAGTTTAATGTCTTTAAGCCAATAATTTTTAATTTGGGCTCTTTAATGCCTGGGCATAATGAGGCCTTTTTTGCATTGCACCCCATATTGAAAATAAAAATCTAAATGTACTGTTTCAAAAAAAAAAATAAATAAAAAAATTAAATGCTAAAATCGCGATGCGGGAAAAATTCGCCAGATCATATTTCGTCATTGTCCTTTAAAATTTTCTTTATTTTTGTTTTATTACCACAAAAAAAAATTCTCTCCCAAATTTCTTAAGGAAAAATAAAAATAAATTTTAGTAAAATTTTTGGACCCGGGCTGTCACTCGAAATTTGGCCTCTAAACCCCCCAATGGTTTTTTTTTTTTAAATTTGTACCTGCATCCAGCACAGTGGGGAAAGTTTATTTGGGTTCATGACACATAATACGTGGGCCCCTAAAACCCCCGGCTTTAAAATTCCATTCCAAACTTGCCTTTTTAAGTTCAAATTTTACTTTGGGTTTCAAATTTAAATTTTTCCCCCAAAGAAATAAGGGATAATAGAATTAATCCTTCCAACACCCAAAAAAGTATTTAACAAAAAAATTTTTTTTTACATAAAATCCCTTTTCCCCCTTGAAAAAACCCAAATTTTAAACACAAAAAAAAAACAATAATTAAATGTCCCCTTCCCTTTATCGTGGATTTTGGGAGTGATGTCCCCAGCACGGGGGAGCTGAGGTTTTTTTTTTTGTTTGGAAATCCCCTTCCTTAAAGACTTGGGGTTCCCAAGCCCTTTGGGGGGTTACCCCCCTTTTCTTGGTTTTTTTAAAAAACTAGGACCACCCTTGGGAAACCCACGGGCCCAAACCCTCTACCACCATCACAAACCACCCTCTACCCCCCTCACTACCGGGGTTTAACCGGGAAGAGGGGCGGGGGGTCAAAATCCCCGTGGCCCAGTTTTTTATCCCTAAAGGGGGAACAGAGCCTGATAAAACCGGGCTGTTACTGCGGGCTGAAACAAAATTTCCAACATCAACCACCCCCCGCTGGTCGGGCGGGACTTTAGGTTTTTTGTAAAGTCCTGCTTGAAAAACACCCCAGGGTCTTTTGGGAAACCCCCCCTTTATGTATGCTGGGGGGCAGTTGAACATTTTTGGGCCCCTGACACTTTTTGTTTGTCTTTTTAATGTTCCCGCACCCCTGTTTTTTCTTTTGGGGGATTTTGGGCATCGTCTGCCAAGGTCTTTTTTTTCGTAGTGAAGTGATTTTTCAGTGAAATTTTTCGGTACTAGCCCCCTCTGGGAAATTTTCCGGGTGATAAAAATCATTATCTCTCCCGACTCCCTTCCGGGAAGTCGGGTTTTCAGGAATTTAAAAGGCGCTCCCATAATTGGGGGGTTTTTACCCCCTTTTATGCTTTGTGTGAAGGTTTTCTGTACTTTTTCCCTGGGTCAGCAATTTCACCGGCCTTGAAAGGTGCTGTTAGTTTTCCCAACAAATTTTCCACCCTAGATAAAAACAAGCGACCTAAGAGGTCTTTCAGGGGTTTGGCACCCTATTTTAAAGGGTTTTCCATTACCCTTTCCTGTCATTTTTCTAGCAGATGCGATTGATACAAGGTTATGGCCCTTGAAGGTGAGTTTCCTCCGAAAATGTCACTCCCGGTTTTTGCGTTAGTTTTTTCGCTCTATTGTGGGGCGGGAATTTTTTTATACTCTGTTTAATTTAATTTCCTCATTTTTTTACCGTCCCTTTTGATATCCCTTTTTGGAAGAATTTTGAGATATATCTACTCTCTCCCCCAGCCATGGGCCGGGCTTGTCGGGTGTTGCTGGTCAACCGGGCCCTTTTCCCGTGGGGCCTCTGCCCCACATATCCATCCAGCCGGTTGATCGGCACCTGGTAAAAGTTTATTTTGTTTAGTTTCTGCCTGAAGGCTTCACACTTTTTTCCCAGCAGTGTTTTTTGATTTTCTTCGGGTTTAAGATTTTTGAGATCTGGGACCCTAAGGGTTGATACGGGGTTCCCTTATTTTTCCCCACTGCACCCCTGCTCCCACTGGGGGGAGCATAATTGAAATTTCTCATCTTTGGAATTCCCATATTGTTTTCTGCACCCCAAATAAAAATTTTTGGTTAAATTCCGCCTGGACCCTTTGCAGTTCTACAATGGAAGACACTGCCCTGAGGTTTCCCGGGTTTGTCATTTTGAAAAAGGAAGACACGGTGCTGTGGGACATCCTTTTTCTAGGGCAGATATGAGGGTTGGAAAAAACAAAGATGGGAGCAAACAGAGCTTTCAAAACCCAACTCCTCGACTTTACTCTGTTGACTGCCCACTCTTTTTTGTTCTGTTTATGAGGGAAAATTTTAGATCCACCCAAAATTTTCCCGGGTTTTTTCCTTTAACAACCCCATTTTTTGGGAAAATATTACACCATGGGCACACTTTTCGAAGGGTTTTTCCCAAAATTGTGTATTTAAAATCTGCATTCTTTTTTTTCTTTTTGTGCATCTAGGCCTTTTTTTAGTGATCCATATTGGGGCGACGGAGCAACCTACTCTAAACCCATGTTGCCCTGGGGGGTTAATTTTTTTGGGGATCTAGATGGGGGGCGATCTTTTTTCTTTGGGCCCTTTCCCAAAAATTTTTTGATATGGGGGTTAGTGCTACCGTCTGTAGTTTTTTTGCTATTGCCCTTTAAATGCCAACTTTGTGGAGTGGGGGTATGTCCCTTTTTCATTTCCACCCTCTACGCCCCTCACAACCACTACCCCCTCTCCACCATCAAAAAACCCCTTACCACCCTCTACCACCATCACAACCCCTACCACCCTCTACCCTAACACAACCACTACCCCCTGTAAACCACCATCACAACCTCTAACCCCCCTTACCAACCCCACAACCCCCTTTCCCCCTCTCCCCCCATCACAACCCCTCCCCCCCTCTACCACCATCACAACCACAAACCCCCCTCTACCACCCACAACCCAAACCCCCCCCAACCACCATCACAACCTTTTACCCCCCCCTACCCCACCATCAAAAAACCACTAAACCCCCCTCCCACCACCATCAAAAACCACACCACCCTTAAACCCTCTTCAAACCCCCTACCCCCCCCACCCCATCCAAAAAACTTTACCCCCCTCTCCCCCATCACAAAAACCTACCCCCTCACCATCATCCAACCACTACCACCCCTACCCCCATCACAACCACTACCACCCTCTAAAAAAAACCCCCATCAAACCACTAAACCCCCCCTCTACCACCATCAAACCCCCTACCACCATCACAACCACTACCCCCCTCTAACCCCCATCACAAAACCCCTACCCCCCTCTACCATCATCACAAACCCCTACCACCCCTACCCCCCATCACAACCTTACCACCCCCTAAACCCCCAAACAAAAACCACTACCAAACCCCCTACCACCCCTCAAAAACCATACCACCCTCTACCAACCCTCACAACCCCTTAAACCCTCCTCTACCCCCACACAACCACTACCCCCCCCTCTACCACCATCACAACCCCTAAACCCCCCTAAACCCCCATCACCAAAACCCCACCACCCTTTACCACCCCACTTTCGTTTTTTTTCTTCAAACTTTTTCTTGAATTTTTATCGCGGGTTTTTTACATCCTTTTCCAAAAGGGTGCTCTAAAAAGCGTCTTGGGGGGCCCCTGGTGGCTTTTTGTGGTTTTTCAACAATAAAAACACTTAAATAAACCAAAAAAAATATGGCAATTGCCCCATGGAATCAAAATCCAAAAAGCTTGAAACAATGGCACACAGGAGTATTCCTTCACCCCGCGGGTAAGCTCCGTAAGCACATGTGACTGCTGCCTTTTTTATTTATTTATTTTTTATTTTAAAAATTTTTAAAAATACAGAGGTTTCAAAAAAAACAGGGAAGAGCCCCCATGCCAAAGGCCCCTTGAAGCAACGCAAATTTTGGGGTGGCTTAAAATTTAAGTAAGATTAACTTAAAAAATGAAGTAATCAGTGATAAAAGATTATTGTAAAAGATAACTATAAAATACAAAGAGTATTACAAAGACAGGTATATGGTTTTCATGCATTTCTGTACATTCAGTAAATGGGGGATTCCCGTAGGGAGGAAAATTTTTAAAAAAACAAAGTTAGATTGGGGCTTAGGTTTTTAAAATTTATGTGATTTAAATTTTGGGAAAAACATTTTTAAAAATATCAAAATTTTTAAGGGTTTAGTTTTTTTCAGTAAATTTTTTTTTTTTTGTGAGTAAGTGATTTTTTGGGAAAAAGACTTGAATTTTAAACAGGTAGTGGGTTTTTTTATATTTCAGTTTAAAGGGTTTCCGATTTTTGGGCCCCTTTTTTGTGCAATTTAGTTTTTTTCATAGCTTTAGATGGGCACGAGGAACTTTAAAAAGAGTGATCTGTTTTGGGGGGGCCCTTTTGTTATGGGCATTTTCTGTTTAGGTTGGCCCAAAGGGGATGTTTTTATGGAAAGGGGTTTAAAATCAGAGTTAAGTCTTTTTAAAGTATAAATTTGGTTCAGTAATAAGAAAGGGGTTTTTGTTTTGGTGAATAAGGGTTTTGTGGTTTTTAATTTTTGGTTTTAGTGTTTCTGCCTGTAGTGGGGAAATTTTTTATCATTTTTGATGCAGCCTTTTTTTTGGGTAATTAGTTTCTGAGATGGGTTTAAATTTTGTTAGCCCCATGCACAAATTTCCCTAGGTGAGATTGGGGGGAAAAAAGAGAGTGTTTTAAAAGGGGTAGGAGGGCCCGATATGCAAAAACCCCCATCTCGTGGGGGGCAAGCTCAAACTAAATTATACCTATAAAAGTACATACACATTATTATAAAATTATATTGTAAATTTCATATTAATTATTATTTTTATTTTTATAATTATTTTTTTTTTTTGGGCAAAAAACGTAAGTATTCTTATCATAGGAAAATTTACTGTTATGAGACCACCCCGCGTTATTGTAATAATTGTAAAAAAATAAAGTCGGCCCATTATTTAATGGGCCAAATTGGGCATTTTTGGGGGAATCAAAATCATATCTATTTCCCGTATATATCTTCCCTTTTATCCAAAAGAGACCAAAAAATGAGAATATTTTAACCCTAAAAACCATAGAAAAAAACAGTGGTCCCCCCGTTTATTTTTAATTTTAAACATTCCCCCGGGGTTTTTACTATTTTCGAAATCTACGAATTTTTGGGGAAACAATTTTTCCCCCTAAAAATTTAAATTTAAAAACAAATTTAAACCGTTCCTAAAACCCAGAAGTATTTTAAAAAAAAAAATTTTTTTTTTAAAAGAAAATTTCAGGGACCCCCCCAAAAAACCCATCACCCCCGAATGGACCATTTTTGTTAAGGTTTTTTATGAAGTGCGTTTGTACGGGATGTTTTGGGGGCTGAAATTTGGGCTAATCTACTTCCAATATTTCCTTTTGGAAAAAATTCGGTCAGTTTCTGGCACCTGAAAAAATTTTCTTTAAATTGGGAAAAAAAATCGTTAAACCGGGGGGCCCCTGTATAGATGGTTTGTACATAAAAAAAATTACAATGGGACATGATGAATGAAACATTAACAGCATAACACTTACATTTCTTGGCGATTCTTTTTAGTGTATGGAAGACTGGAGGAGGAGAGAGATTTAATTATTTACAGTTTGGAAGGGGAATCCCCTTCCATCAACACCTCAGGTACCAAGTGTTTTTCTCTTTCTCTGTTTCTTAATGCCACTAGGACCAGCTTGAGAGTCACTGGAGTCCTGTTCTGTAAAATAACTGTCCAGAGAGCTCTGTTTCTGGCGTTCTCTTAACACTTCCCTAAAATGGGCCAAGACTTTGTCACTGTACATGTTGCCAACATGGCTTGCAACAGCCTTGTCAGGGTGATGTTTCTCCATAAATCTATCCATCTTACCCCACATTTCAAAAATCTCCTTAATTTCTGAAGAAGGCAATTTCTTCCATCTCTCTTCCTCCTCCTCTGCAGCAAGATTCTGAGCTGCGATCTGTTGCTCTTCCTGCTGAAGCTCTTGCAGCTCCTGAGTGGTGAGCTCTTCGTTGTGGTCTTCCACCAACTCTTCCACATCCTCCAAACTCACACTGCAAAGCTCCAGGCGGACATCAACCAAATCTTTCAGTGGGCTGCAGAAAACAATATGAAGTTCAACGATGAGAAATTTCAATTACTCAGATATGGTAAACATGAGGAAATTAAATCTTCATCAGAGTACAAAACAAATTCTGGCCACAAAATAGAGCGAAACACCAACGTCAAAGACTGGGAGTGATCATGTCGGAGGATCTCACCTTCAAGGACCATAACATTGTATCAATCGCATCTGCTAGAAAAAATGACAGGATGGATAATGAGAACCTTCAAAACTAGGGATGCCAAGCCCATGATGACACTCTTCAGGTCACTTGTTCTATCTAGGCTGGAATATTGCTGCACACTAACAGCACCTTTCAAGGCAGGTGAAATTGCCGACCTAGAAAATGTACAGAGAACTTTTACGGCGCGCATAACGGAGATAAAACACCTCAATTATTGGGAGTGCTTGAGGTTCCTAAACCTGTATTCCCTAGAATGCAGGAGAGGGAGAGACATGATTATATACACCTGGAAAATCCTAGAGGGACTAGTACCGAACTTGCACACGAAAATCACTCACTACGAAAGCAAAAGACTTGGCAGACGATGCACCATCCCCCCAATGAAAAGCAGGGGTGTCACTAGCACGTTAAGAGACCATACAATAAGTGTCAGGGGCCCGAGACTGTTCAACTGCCTCCCAGCACACATAAGGGGGATTACCAACAGACCCTGGCAGTCTTCAAGCTGGCACTGGACAAGCACCTAAAGTCAGTTCCTGATCAGCCGGCTGTGGCTCGTACGTTGGTTTGCGTGCAGCCAGCAGCAACAGCCTGGTTGATCAGGCTCTGATCCACCAGGAGGCCTGGTCACAGACCGGGGCCCCGGGGCGTTAAACCCCGGAACTCTCTCCAGGTAAACTCCAGTAAACTCCAATCCCATAGAGCTCCCAGTGCCACAGTAGATTTAACAACAGACATAGGCTCATCAGGGTCAGCTCCAAACCCTTCAAAATCCCTCTTGTGAACACAATCTGGCCACAATTTCTCCAAGCAGAGTTCAAAGTCCTGGTAGTCACTCCCTCCCAAACTGTACTTATAAGGGTTATTATGCAATGGAGGATACTGAAGTGTTCTCTCCAAAAATCTCTTAGGTCAAGTGAGTGTCTGAGGTCACATTCAAGCACCTTTGAAACATTGCTTTGGTGTAGAGTTTTTTAAAGTTTACAATGACCTGCTGGTCCATGGGCTGGAGGAGAGGAGTGGTATTGGGGGGCAAGAACTTTACTGTGATGAACCCAAACTCCTCGAAAATTAGGTCATCCAAGTTTGGAGGATGAGCAGGTGCATTGTCCATTACTAGGATGCACTTGAGATCCAATTTCTTTTCCAGGAGGTAATTCTTCACACTGGGGCCAAACACTTCATTGAACCACTCGGCGAAAATGTCCCTCGTGACCCATGCCTTATTATTAGATTTCCAAAACACACACAATTTACTCTTCATAATTTGTTTTTCCTGAACACTGGGATTTTCAGAATGGTACACTAGTAACGGCTTCACTTTGAAATCCCCACTAGCATTAGCACAGAACATGAGAGTCAGCCTGTCTTTCATAGGCTTTTGTCCTGGCAGTGCCTTTTCCTCCTGTGTAATGTAGGTCCTCCTTGGCATTTTCTTCCAAAAGAGGCCTGTTTCGTCATAATTGAACACTTGTTCAGGTTTCAGTCCTTCACTGTTTATGTACTCCTTGAATTCATGCACATTTTTCAGCCGCTTTGTGGTCCGAACTGGCAGCCTCGCCATGCCTTACCACACTGTGTATGCCACTATGGTTCTTAAATCTCTCTAACCAACCTTTGTTGGCCTTAAATTCACTCACATCACCACTATTTTCAGGCAATTTCTTTACCAGATCGTCGTGCAACTGCCTAGCCTTTTCACAAATAATCGACGTCATAATATAATCTCCTGCTAATTGTTTCTCGTTTATCCACACCAATAATAACTTCTCAACCTCTTCGAGTACTGGTGATGTCATTTGTGTCAGCATATTTACCCCCTTTGCAACAACAGCGTCCTTGATTTCCTTTTTCTTGGCCACGATGGAACATGTGGTTGTATAGGGTTTGTTATACATCCTGTCCAGTTCGGCCACACTTACACCACTTTCATATTGTTAAATGATGTTTTTCTTAAATTCAGTTGTATTTCTCACCTTCTTTACCAAAGGCTTGGCACTAGGAGCTTTCTTTGGAGCCATGGTAGCTTATTTAGTACTTGCAAGCACTAAAATGAATGGAATATTATGAAATATTTCGTAGGAGCAAGTGAGGGGACCTTCACTCACTGGTAAACAATGCCACACTGGCTGGGTAGGGAGGCTGCCCCGGCTCACAGCTTGCGTACGCGTTCCGGACGAACTACTATTCGCGAGTCAATCTACGATTAGCGAGCCCGTTTTTTACGAAAATATCACTATGATTTTCAAAAATTTACCGCCGGGGGAATCGAAACCCGGGCCCTCTGGTGTTGTGAAGCGGGAGCTTTGCCACCAGGCCACGGGCTGAGAGCTTCATTGTTATGCGAATTATCGTTAGGCGTATGGAATTTCCCCATAAGAAATATTGGAAATCAAATTTAATCCGTGCAATCACCCAAAAGTATGAAAAAAAAATTTTACCACATGAAATATACATTTTCTACACAAAGAGAAGGATACATGCACACAATAGCTAGAGTAGTACCTATGCACAATATATATTGTGCATGTACTAGGTCTACTCTAAATGAAGAATAAATGACACTTACCTTTATTGAAGATGCAGCTCAATGACTGATGAAGAACTGTGTCCTGGGAGTGCCTTTCTCCTGAGTACTGTAGGTCTTGTTTGCATTTTCTTCCAGGAACAGGCCTTATCACACTGTGTATGCCAACTACGATTATTAAATCTCTCAAAACAAACCTTTGCGGCTTTAAATTCACCATGATGAGCATTAGTTCCAGGCGTTTTTCCCTGTTCAACCTGGGTGTAGTTCGATGGTGTGGGTTGCCCATCCCTGGGAGACAAGATTAAGGACCCGGACCCAATGGAAATAAGTAGACAGGTCTATGATGACTGACATGACTTTTTTGGGGTATCCTGGGTGGCTTAAACCCTCTGGGTTAATGTTTCTTGGTATTCTCAATAAGCACTCCACAACAGTGCTACAGCCAGCAGCAGCGGACAGTGCTACAGCAGCAGCAGCAGCAGCAGCAGCTGAAGTGCTACAAGCAGCAGTGCAGCAGGTGACAGTGCTACTGCAGCAGCTGACATTGCTACTGCAGCAGCAGACAGGTGCCTACAGCAGCAGCAGAACGGTTACTACAGCAGCAGCAGGCAGCTGATGGTGGATACAGCCAGCAGCCAGCGGTGATTGGTTGCTACTGCAAGCAGCAGCAGAGCTGCAGTGATGCTTTGCTACAGCAGCAGCAGCTGACGTGATACAGCCAGCAGCAGATGGTGCTTAAATGCAGAAGCAGTCGGATACTACCAGTAGCAGAGCAGCTGACGGTCGGTAAAGCAAGCAGCAGCAGCTGACGGATGCTACAGCAGGCAGCAGCAGCAGCTGACGTGCTACAGCAGCAGCAGCATCAGCAGTTGACCATGGTACTATAGTATTTCGATTAATATTTCTCACCCTTTTTACACAGGGTTGGAACTAGAAGTTTATTAGGGACCATGGTCACTTATTTTGCAGATAAAAATCACCAAAAACACTGTAATAATACGGAAATGTTCTGATTGTATTCTTGGATGCTACGCGGAGGCTGTGGTAAACAATTGCCACCGTTCGGAACATGTGAGGCTGGCTCAGCCGCACATTAGACGCGTCTCGGACGAATAGCGTTCAGCGGGGTTTTTTATGTGGGGATGCGAGGCAAAAATCTTAGCGATTAAAATGTATCGGGTATGCGGATTTAACGTTATGTGATGCCAACGGTTGCGCTGGGTCCACTGTACTATTGTTCTATCATATATTTACATATTTGAATCACTGGACATGGTTTTTGGAACTGCTTGGAGTTGTGGAACTCCTTGAAACAAGGCACCATGCAGAGGGGCACCGTACGTTCCTCACACATGAACCGAGTGTCTTTGCGTCTTTCGTTGCCGTGTTTTGTTTGTGCACAGACGATGCATCTCTTCTGAGCAAATTTCTTCTGAGTTTGACTGAAGCTGTATTATGAAATGATCACCTTCCCTCCTAAACGCTTGGGTTATTTCCTGAGTTAATTCGAGGACCTGTTTGTATAGCAGGTGTTCTTTACTGGTACTTCTTTATGAGTTGTCTGACAACGGACAAACAAAATTAACCATTCGGTGGTCTGTTGCCAGTCTTTTTTGGTACATATGTGCATTGAGCAGTAAATGTCCATGAGATGGAAAGAAAGTTTCTGTACCACTTGTAACTGCTTACTGAAACACAGTCAATAAATAAAACCAATCTCATGGTCACATTTTGTCAACCAAGCGCATGTTTTGTGTATATTCAATCACTGTCACTGGTTTTCGTAATACGTTCATTTAGTCACTCGATCAACTTGCCAACTGTCTTGCATTTCATTACGGTGAAGTGGTTGTCAACAATGTGACATTTGTTTGTCATGGCACCGTAATTGCCTTGATGTCAATTGGCCAGTAAACACCTGACATGTCATCACACCGAGCACCTGCGTTGAGCCTGGGCACTATGTTTACGATGAAACCGCACTGTGCCACACTCATCAGTCTTGTTCACTCGCACTGAAATCACTGAAGTAATGGGCTTGTGTACAGTTATCGGTTAATATAATGTATGCCCCTTACACAAGATAAGATGCCATATGTTTCTCCCTACGTCACCTGAGATACCAATAACATTCTTGGTTATCTTTCAATGTTTTACTTCCCGTGGTATACAACAATATCCCAACACCAGGCCACTGTCACCAGTCACAGAGTAACAAACAGTTTTATACCCAAACGTGTTTTCCTCTTTGCTCGGTATTTTACTTGCTTGAATGGAAAGTCTACCTTTGAAAATTCAAAGACTAGTCAATTTACCAGATTCTTGATTGGATATAAAAGTTACAGATATATGTGAACTTTTGTTTGAGATGCTTGAAAACATTTCTAATCTTGTATAAACTGTCGCTTCTGTCAGGCCTGGTTTTGTCAGAGAAGTGCCTACATACGTTAAGAGTAGATTCAAACCTGTTCACTGGTATGATTACACTGAAGACCCGGGGTAGAAATTAAGCCGATCTGTGGACACAAGTATGCTTTTTATTATGTTATAGACATGAGGCATAAGCATTATTGTTGCAAAAGCAAATACATTTCTGCAACAGTCGGCTCTTTCCAACTGGTGTAGTCTTGACTGTGTGCGTGTATGCTCATAGTTGCATGGTTTACTCAAAATACTTGTTACTTTCCTGATAATAGTTTCCATCAATGGCTGGTCAAAGAATAATCAAAGAATTCAGTTCAATGGCTGTGGTTCCAAGGGGACAAGTGGTAGAATATCCACTTTTGAGAGTCTCAAATAGTGGTGAGGCTTGGGAACAAAATGGGATTTTTGGCTGCAATCCCACTACGGTTTGCTGGTGGATACTGAATCATAAGGTGGTTGTGCGGGTGGTTGTGGTTGTGGTTGAGGTTGGTGGCTTGACGCTCTTGCTTTGTCCTTGAACTGTCGAGTCAAGCAGCGGTGGGTCCCACCCTGGGCTGTGTGAGTCCTCAGGCATTGGCGGTGCCACTGAATAACCACTAACACCATTCCACTGATTGCCTGTGGTCTATCCATGCCAAGTGTAGCCACCTTCATCTCTCTATCACTACCTAAATGGTGTAGGGCCAGGGATGTACTCCGAGAAGTTCTCTGGGATGTACTCCAGATTGTACTCCATCCCCTGGGCCCACAGATAGGGTACACTACCGAGCGCATGCTGCAAACGAACTTACGATCGCTGCACTGGTGAATTGATTCCTCACTATCACTACTTGAAATGATAGTTCAAGCGCAATAAAAAATCCACAATCAACGTCATATCATCATCCTTACTGAAAGTCAGAGGCCTGGCACGCGAAAATATTGTTTTCTCTCGTTGAGGAACAACCAGGACCCTGAGGTCACGAGTTGCCCACACCAGAGGTAGATGGTTTTGGGTTCATAGGGTTTTCTGCACTATTACGGATATCATGGTCATTCTATTCGGTCACTAATGATCAAAGCCGTAGAATTCGTCTTCATTTCCCCTTCATCAGTTGTCAGAACTCTCAGATGATAGGAAGAGGTGAATCCCATTTTCCGGGGAAGTGAGAGACTGAACTTGCGACGAGGCTCATGTTGAACAAGGTAACTGAGTCGGCTTTTTTTTTACACAATGCTATGCAGGCGCCTAGATTGTTTGTTTATGGAGCACATCACCACACAGACCCGTTCTATCACATGTAGGCCTATTGAGCGCTTTCGCGCCTAATTTGATGGCGCTAGAATCTTGGCGTAGATCTCAGTTTTGGACACATCAACGTGAAGATAGATCTACAGGGACGGACCCTGAAAGGGTTAATGATAAAGAGCTGCTTGTCGTATTTGTTGGGATTTAGAAAAATGACTATGAGGGGTGGATAAGGAAGCCAGGTGGCTGACGTTGCAAATGGACTAGGAGAGTGGTTACTTTAGCAGCTGAGAGAATTTCTGCAGAGTGGGTGCAGGTTAAGACGTATATAGGGAAGGAAGGGAATTTTTCTCAGGTGAAAATTAGGTCTTAGACAAGGGAAAGTTTAATATCACTACGGTTGTTTTTAACATATTTATAGATGGGCTTGTCAGATAGTATGAATGTGATGGGTTAGTGAGAAGAGTGTAAGATGGATAGATGTATTTTATATCTTTTTTTTTTAGTTATGCATACACCTTCCAAAATATCGATATGCAATTTGCAAAAATCAATTTATTACAAAGAATTCACCAAACCAACCAAATCAATCCTTTTAAAAAAAATTAATATGTATTTATCACCACGGCCGCTTCCCACCAAGGCAGGGTGCCCGAAAAAGAAAACTTTCACCATCATTCATCCATCATGTCATGCCAGAAGGGATGCTTTACACTACAGTTTTTAAACTGCCAACATTAACCAACCCCTACTTCAGAGTGCAGGCACTGATACTTCCCATCTCCAGGACTCAAGTCCGGCCTGCCGGTTTCCCTGAATCCCGTCATAAATGTTACTTTGTCACACTCCAAACAGCACGTCAAGTATTAAAAACCATTTGTCTCCATTCACTCCTATCCAAACACGATCACGCATGCTGCTGGAAGTCCAAGCCCCTCGCACACAAAACCTCCTTTACCCCCTCCCTTCCAACCTTCCTAGTGCCGACCCCTACCCCGCCTTCCTTCCACTACGACTGATTACACTTTGAAGTTCATTCTGTTTCGCTCCATTCTCCTCTACATGTCCGAACCACTCAAACAACCCTTCCTCAGACCTCTGGACAAACAGTTTTGTTTTGGTAATCAGCACTCCTCCTAACTTCCAAAACTACGAATCTCTGCATTATATTCACACCACACATTGCCCTTCAGACATGACATCTCACTGCCTCAGCCTTCTTCTCGCTGCAACATTCATCACCCACGCTTCACACCCATATAAGAGCTTTGGTAAAACTAACTCTCATACATTCCCTCTTTGCTCCAAGGACAAAGTTCTTTGTTTCCACAGGACTCCTAAGTGCACCACTCACTTTTTTTCCTCATCAATTCTATTGATTCACCTCCATCTTTCATAGGACCCATCCGCTGACCACTGTCCACTCCCATATATCTGAGTACGTTCACCTCCTCCCTACTCTCTCCTCCAATCTGATATTCAATCTTTCTCACCTAATCTTTTTGTTATCCTCTTATCCTTACTCTTTCCTGTATTACTTTAATTTTCTTATTTTGCACACCCTACCAAAATTCATTCACCAATCTCTGCAACTTCTCTTCAGAAATCTCCCAAGAAGCACACAGTGTCATAGCAAATGGAAGCAGCTTATGAAACTCCCACTTTGTGTGTGATTCTTTTCTTTTAACTCACGCTCTTGCCCAAATCCCTCGCATTTATGCTCTTACAACACCCATCTATAAATATATTAAACAACCACGTGACATCACACATTCCTTGTCTAAGGCCTTACTTGTACTGGGAAAAAATTTCCTCTTTCCTTACATACTCTTACTTGACCCTCACTATCCTCGTAAAAACTCTTCACTGCTTTCAGTAACTACCTCCTACACCTTACACTTGCAACATCTGCCACCCTTGCCCCCCTATCCACCTGTCATACGCCTCGGGAATCAAAGTGGAAGTTATCATAATTGCTCTTTGCTGTGGCAGCTCTGTGAGGAATTCTGATGACAGGTCACAAAGGTTGTTGGATGAATTTGGAGAATATGTAAGAGAAGGAAATTAAAAATGAACATAGAAAAAAGGCAAGGTGATGAGATGGTAACAAAAAAGCTCTAGGTAATGATACGGTGTTTAGACTGAATGTCAGACTGAGAGAGGATTGTGGAGGAAGTGGATGTATCTAAATACAGGTCCCCTCATCATTCGCCGAGGGTTAGGGGATCAGAGCTCGCGATGTTGAATAAAACCGTGAATGTTTTGGTGCCCCATCATTTGTAGGGAATTTATTACAATTCGCTTACATTAACTAGTCTGAACCTGAAATCTTAAAATACATGAAAGCGTCGTAAAATTGTACTAAATATATACCTGTTATGCTTTAATAACATATGTTTTTAATAGCATGTATGTTAATCAACATGTATGTTAGTAATTACCACAGGACTCACACTGCCTCCAACAAATGCCTCCATAATCTGGACACCCAATCAAAACCTATTGGAAGTAACTGCCTTTATTACATCAGCATCACAAGCCAGCACTATCCTAAACAATGCTAAAAAAGTCTATCCAGTACTTAACTTACAACATCTGGTCCTTAAGCAAACACTAAAGACACCCTTCTCGGCTTTAGTTTAGAATGAGACCTGGCTTTATGCAGGAAAAACTAGATATTATACCCTCTACCAGGATACAACAGCAAATTCACAACTGAGACCCAACAAACCCCCCCCCCCAGTTGGGGGTGGTATTGCAATCTATTTCTCTAACCAATTATCTTGTATTAGCACACTGGCTTTAGTGATGAATTAGGAATACAGTTTTGCTATTTTACTGTAAAAACCTTAAGACACCTAATACAAATCGGTGCCATTACGGGATACCCTCACACAAACCATCCCAAATTTCAGTGAGAAATTAAAGTCACTAAATAAACAAACAGAAAATGAATATGCAACACATCTCTTACGCTGGAGACATCAACATCAAACCTTGGCTTACTAGAGATCAGTGTAACTGATTTCATACAATATGAAACAACACATTCTTCATACCAACATAATAAACCAACAGCTCACTTGAGACAAGGTGCAACCAATAATAGGACCACATATGGACCACATATATAGCCCCCCTTAAATCAGGGATAATCACAGATAGACTACAGACCCACTACCCTACCTTCCTTCTGGACAAAACATTAGTTAAACCACCACTTGAATTCAACAAAGTTCTCATTTAGACTCCATGACGAGGCCTCAATAGAGTTCACAGCTGACCTTAGAGATTGTTGGATGGCCTACGATTCTCCAAGGCCAATCTGGTATTGATGATGGACAGACATTTTTCTTAAAAATTACTTAGACAATACAACAAACATTGTTATTAAAAACCACACACCAGATCACAACAACGGGATTTGGTTGCCATGGCTAACCAGCACCATTCTGATATGCATGACAAGAAGAAACACAATATGAAAAGCAAATATAGACAGGGCTTAAATTATTCAAAGATATTCTTAAACCACTATTTCTCAGTTCGCACCAAAAGTAATAAAGAAAGCAAAACAAACTATACTACTCCAATAGATCACAGACACTAGAGGAGATATAAAAAAGACCTGAAAACACTCTCTCAGATTATAGGGACCCACAAACTGAAAAACCAAGATATAGTCTAACTAAACTAATGAAACACCACTACATCCACTGACACAGTTAACAGATGAAACGACTTCTTCTCAACATAGGATCTAATCTCGCAATTAAAATCCCTCATACCAATGCCCATGCGGGGAATACCTAGATGGGGAATTTCCCAATTCCTTCTATCTTGCACCAACTGAGCCCTCGGAAGTCACTGGATTATAAAGGGTCACTAAAAACAATCGGGGAATCTGTCTAAATGTCCCACCATTTACTGTACAAGTGAAGCGGCCCATCTCCTTTCGATTGCTATTTCATTACTTTTTATACCAAGTCATAGAAACTAGAACCTTCCGAAACTACTCAAGATGGCATGAGTTACACCAATACATAAAGGTGGTGACTCTACAGACTTAAACAACTATAGGCCAATATCAAAATTACATTGCTATCCAAAATCTTTGAGGAAAATCGTGCACAGGAGACTTATACTTCATTTATAACAGAACAAAACATTCATAACCTGCCATTTTGGATTAGGAAAAATAAAAAGCATAATGGATGCAATCATTTAAAAATGCTAGATTGCTTTTACCACAGCATTGGAAATAAGGAATATCCACTAGGAATTTTTATTGAATCTAAGATATAAAAAGCTCTATTTCGCTCACAGAGAGACTCTAAAGGCCAATAGACATAACTACTCACAAACTGTGACATTACGGTATAAGAGGCCAAGCGCTTGCTTATTTCAAATCTTACCTTACTAATAGGTATCACATTACCCTTTGAGGGTTTTCGTCGTACTAGTACGTTTAGCGTGTAGGGTTTTTTGACGTTACTAGTACTCATAAATTCTAGCGGCCTCATATCTAGTGGGGAAGAAAGCTGGTAGGCCCTACATATGAAAGTATGGGTCTAAGTGGTCAGTGTGCACAGTCTAAAAAAATCCTGCAGACACAGTGCATAATGAGAAAAAAAAAACTTTGACCATTTTAGTTTTAATAAATCAGCGACTTTGCAGTGTTTTTCGATATTGGAATTTAATATTGTATTCTATTTTCTTGTCTCATTTTATTGAATGGAAGACATTTTACAGAAATTGAGATGATTTTGACTGGTTTTACCAAAGAAAGGTGCCTTGATTTAGAGCTCAAAGTAGAGAATTGTTCGATTTTTACAAACTTCAAAAGTAAAACAAATCGTGCCAAGCGTGCAATAACGTCAAATGGTGATGAGTCTATTATTCTTTCACAAGTGCACCAATAATATTTATACCATTTTTTACACTAATGCAGTAGTAGTCTGAGAACAGTAATCTTATATTTTTTGTGAAAATAAAAATCAAAGTGGAAAGCAAAAGAATATAAGAGGGGGCCTTGAGACATGACTAAATGACTAGAAGAAATGTCATTTTAGTACAGGATGTCTTTTCTGGTTTATTCTGGACCCTGTTCGGAAATTGGCATTTTTTTGAAATTTGTGAGAAATTGCCAAATTGCTAAATTCTTGACCTACTGTTACTTGATAGTTGAATTTCATAAATGAGTGGTTTCTTGCACCCATTCGATAGAAAAAATGGAGTTCTAGCGGATATATTCATGCTTTTTTTGTCGAACTCAGTACAGTGAAATTTGGCCGAAAATGGGGTCAATGTGGCAAAATCGGCTGCGTAAAAACATCGCGAGACGCTAACTTTGCGAGAGCATAATTCCGTAAGTTTTCTATCAAATTTCAAACTTGGTGTCTTTATGTATTGGGAAAGATTCTCTATCTTTTCATAAGAGAAAATAATTTTTTTTTTTTTTAAATTTGCCCAACCTTGAGAAGAGTTTGAGAGGGCCTGTCGACCCTCAAAGGCCGTTAGACACCGCATCAACAAACATGGGCCCACTTGATACTGGAGTTCCGCAGGAAGTGTCCTTGGTCCCTGCTCTTCCTCATATACATCGCTGATCTTCCAAAGTTCCAACACCTGACACCCATTTTCTCCTTTGCTGATGACACGTTTACGTAATCTTCACCCTAATCTTGCCACCCTCAACACATTGTTAACGAGGGAGTGATCAAAATAGAGACTTGGACGACAGCCAATAAACTTCGGCTAACACTGACAAACCTACTATATTATGTTTGGTAAGCAGCAGAGAGGAGATGCACAAATTAACTTTAGATCGACAAACACTCAAATGTACAGACATAATGAGGGCAATTCCTAGGCCTATACTTTTGACAACAACTGAATTTCAGCACCCATATCAACACATAACCAAAAAAGTATCCAAAACGGTTGGGATCCTTCCAAGATACGATTTACTACGTGCCGCAAAAGGCCCTTATCACACTTATACACACTCACTTATTTATCCATACCTCAACCTTGCTATTTGTGCTTGGGGACATCAACTGCGCAAACACACCTAAGCAATAATAACCCAACAAAAGCTGCAGTAAGAAACAATCACTAAATCCCATCCCTGGCAACACATTCCCCACTCTTCATAGATCTAAATTACTCCCTGTTCAGTACATCCACACTTACTACTAGTGCAATCTACATCTACAGGACCTTAAACACTCCAATCACCAAGGATAAAATGCTTTCTTGATAGTTGTGACAGAACCACAGGCATAACCACCAGACACAAACCATCACTACGACATTCCCGTGTCCGACTAAACCTTTACAAAAAATTCATGTTTGTCAAAGGCTCTAAAATCTGGAACACCCTACCTAGAGAACTCTAGAAACTGCGGAACACATCTCATCACCTTCCAAAACATACCATTAGGAAAACATCTTATTCTCTCAGATACACCCCTTCCGTTTACTACACGAATTTACCACCTGGTGGTTCACAACTTACACTCACTCACCATTTGACCATAAAAAGAAATATTAATCTCAATCTTAAATAATGAAATCCTTGTTACTCCAATACTGAAACTATGTACTGTTCCAAACAAAAGCATTCACATTGCCATCACCCTCCCAAATAGTTATTTAGTTACTTAGCCATATACCAACTTCCTCATACTGAGTGTGGGGGAAGTTCGTGAGGCAGTAGTAAAATGAAAAGCGGGGTAAGGCAGCCGGGATTGTATGGGATAAAGATAGAAATGTTTTTTAAAAAGAGGGTGGGGATATAGTGTTGGAGTGGTTTTGGGCAATTAATTAATAATTGTATGGAGGGGTAAGGTACCTAGGATTGGCAGAGGAGAGGCTATGCATGTTCCTTTGTGTAGAAATGGCAAAGGGGATATAAAAGAGAGTTTGCAAAAATTATAGGGGGATAAGGATGTTGAGTGTACCTGGTATAAAGTGTATGGTAGAGTTATAATTGAAAGAATTAAGAGTAAGACGTGAGAGAATAGGATAGCAGCATGAACAAGGAGGCTTCTAGAAAAAAAAAAAAAAAAAATGGTCTAGGGGGTGTGTGGACCAGGTGTTTACGTGAACATATAGTGAAACCAGTAATTTGGATAAGGCTTTATAAGAGGTCCTTTGTGGCATTTATGATTTGGAAAAGGGTATGACAGGGTGGATAGGGGGGGCAGGGCAATGTGGCGTGTTGCAAGTGTATGGTGTAGGAAGGTAGGTTACTGGAAGCAGTGAAGAGTTTTTACGAGGATAGTAGGTCAAGTTAGAGTATGTGGAATGGGGAAATTTTTCCCTAGTAAAAAGTAGGCCTTAGACTAGGTTGTGTGATGTCACCGTGAGTTGTTTAATATATTTAAGATGGGGTTGTTAGAGAAAGTAATGCGCGAGGTGGGATTGGCAAGAGGGTGGAGTTAGAAAGATAATGAATCACTCACAAAGTGGGAGTTGTCACATGCTGCTCTTTGCTGATGACACTGTGCTATTGGGAGATTTCTGAAGAGAAAGTTGACAGAGATTGGTGGATGAATTGGTAGGGTGTGCAAAAGAAGAAAATTAAGGTGAATACAGGAAAGAGTAAGTTATGAGGATAACAAAAAGATTAGGTGATGAAAAGAATGGGCCACCAATATTTTCAGATTGGAGGGAGGAGTATGAGGAGGTGAATGCTATTCAGATATTTGGAGTGGACGTCGTCAGCGGATATGGGTCTATGAAGATGAGGTGAATCATAGAATGATGTGGGAAAAGAGTGAGTGGTGCCACTTAGGAGTCTGTGGAGGACAAAGAACTTTGTCCTTGGAGGCAAAGTGGGAATGTATGAGAGTATAGTTTTACAACGCTTTATAGGGTGTGGTGAAGGGGGTGGATGAATGTTGACAGCGAGGAGTAGGTGGAGGCAGTGGAGATGTATGTCTGAGGGCAATGTGTGTGTGTGAATAAATGCAGAGAATTCGTAGTTTGGAAGTTAGGAGGAGGGTGCGGAATTACAAAACTGTTTGTCCAGAGGGCTAGGAAGGGTTTGTTGAGGGTGGTTCGGAATGTAGAGAGAATGGGAGCGAAACAGAATGACTTCAAGAGTGTATCAGTCTGTTGTGGAGGAAGGCGGGGTAGGGGGTCGGCCTAGGAAGGGTTGGAGGGAGGGGGTAAAGGAGGTTTTGTGTGCGAGGGGCTTGGACTTCCAGCAGGCATGCGTGAGCGTGTTTGATAGGAGTGAATGGAGACAAATGGTTTTTAATATTGACGTGCTGTTGGAGTGTGAGCAAAGTAACTTTATGAAGGGATTCAGGGAAACCGGCAGGCCGGACTTGAGTCCTGGAGATGGGAAGTACAGTGCCTGCACTCTGAAGGAGGGGTGTTAATGTTGCAGTTTAAAAACTGTAGTGTAAAGGGACCCTTCTGGCAAGACAGTGATGGAGTGAATGATGGTGAAAGTTTTTCTTTTTCGGGCCACCCTGCCTTGGTGGGAATCGGCCGGTGTGATAATAAAAAAAATAAAATTATTTATTAGCAATTTGAGCACACATACAGAGGTACAAAAAAATACAGATAAGAGCAGCATGCCAAAGCCACTTATACTATGCATAGCATTACGGGCTGGCTTAAAATTAACTTAAGATTAACTAAGCAATGATGAAATCAGTGATAAAACATTAATGTAAACAGATTACTATAAAGCACAAGTGAGTATTACAAAGACAGGTCATATGGTTGCATGCATTGTTGTACATTCAGTCGTATGGAGTATTCTGTTAGGTAGTGTATTTAAAAAAATAATAAAGTTAGATCTGATATTGTAGTTAAAGATAGTTATGTTGTTGTTGGCACTGAGATGTGCCTTTGATTGTTCTGCAGTGTAGTAATTACAGTAACTGTTTGATTCATTTAAGTCATTAAATAAGAGGTTGGTATCAAGATCAATGCTTGTAATCATAAGATTTGTAGTGAATCTATAGTTAGAATTAAGTATAAAACAAAGTAAATAGTCTTAAGCTAAAAAATAGCACCTGAATTATTTAACAAATGTAAAATAATGAGCTAAGGTAGTTTTTTTTTTTTTTTTTTTTTTTTTTTTAAGCTAAAATAAAGGAGACAATATAAAAGGGACTAATACAAATAAAGTGATGATCAAATAATGGAGCTTGGGAATATGATAGTAGGTAGTACTATAAAGGTAATTCTTTAAAGTTAGAATTATAGTATAAAATTATAATATAAAAAGGACTAATATAAGTTGTGGTGAACAAATAAAGTGGTAATCAAATAAATGAACTTTGGAATATAATGGCAAAATTGTGAACTTATTCTACTTTAGCACCTGAGAATAGCACCTTGATTATTTTAACAATTGTGAATATATAAACTAGGGTAGTTATATAAAGCTAAAATAAAGGAGAAAATATTTAAGGGACTAAAATTAAGTAGTGGTAAACAAAGTTAAATGGACAGATGGTCACTATGAAATAATATTGGTTTAGGAGTAAGATCTGATTTGTAATATTAAATAAGTTGAGCAGTTTATTGCACAATAAAAAGTAAAAAAAAATGAGGTAGTTGGTACTAGCTAGCAAAAGATAGTTTTGGTACTTGCAAAAAAGTAATTGGAATATACACTAATTGCACACACAATAAAAAGTGACTAAAAAAACAAGTAGTGGTAAACAAAATTAAATGGACAGGTAAGAATAATGAATATTATTAATTTGGAGTAAGATTTGACTTGTAATTTAAAATTATGAGCAATTAATAGCAGTAAGAAAGAAGTATAGAGTATTAAACTAAGTCTGCCCGAAATGCCTAGCCATGCTAGGCGTTCTAGTGGTACACGCTGTAATCATTATTCAACTACATGTAACCACACAACAACCAAATTCTGTAAATTCAACATTGTAATCTTTATAGAGAATAAACTTTGAATTGAATGCCTCCACCACTGCGAGT
Organism: Cherax quadricarinatus; assembly: GCF_026875155.1. Taxonomy (NCBI): domain Eukaryota; kingdom Metazoa; phylum Arthropoda; class Malacostraca; order Decapoda; family Parastacidae; genus Cherax; species Cherax quadricarinatus. The sequence continues at coordinate 28,268,223 of NC_069464.1, read as the reverse complement.
CCCTACTACCCTCCCTCCGACCCCCACAACTGGCAGCCAGCCCTCCCACCACTCAGTGTGGTGAGTGTTTTGTTTGTTCATTATTTGCTATTAAACTACAGTATAAATAATGTAAACCCATTCATGACTGCATATTGGAATGGCTATTAGGAAAGGTATTAGATGGTGACATCATGTGTTTACTCTTGAGCACAGCAAAGAATTGAACATTTCTGGTACAGCTAATAATAACAATAATAATAATAATAATAATAATAATAATAATAATAATAATAATAATAATTACGATATAATTGAAGAAGGAAATTGTACAAAAATACGAGGGAGTGGTTGACACATCGTCAGTGTGACTTTGTTTATGCTGGAGTGAACATTAGTCTCCCTGCTCTTCCAAACATTTCACAATAATTCAGCGGTTGAGGCAGTGGTATTTAATAACATATATGTTATAAATAATAATAGTACATGTTATTATTAATAACATGTATTATTATTAACATGTATGTATTTAATAACATATATGTTAAATAATAATAGTACATATTATTAATAACATGTATTATTATTAACATGTATGTTATTAAATACCATTGCCTCAATCACTGCCTCTACCACTCCAGTCACAGTCAATCTACAAGCACCAAACACAATGAATTATTGTGTAATGTTTGGAAGAGCTGGGAGACTAATGTTCACTCCAGCATAAACAAAGTCACACTGACGATGTGTCAACCACTTCCTCGTATTTTTGTACAATTTCCTTCTTCAGTTATATCATATTTATTATTATTATTATTATTATTATTATTATTATTATTATTATTATTATTATTATTATTATTAATATTATTATTATTATTACTATTGTTATTATTAGCTGTAGCAGAAATGTTTAATTCTTTGCAGTGTTCAAGAGTAAACACATGATGTCACCGTCTAATACCTGTCCGAATAGCCATTCCAATATGCAGTCATGAATGGGTTTACATTATTTATACTGTAGTTTAATAGCAAATAATGAAAAAACAAAACACTCACCGCACTGAGTGGTGGGAGGGCTGGCTGCCAGTTGCGGGGGTCGGAGGGAGGGTAGTAGGGACTCGCAGGTGGCGGGAAACTTAAATATGATTTGGCGGCTGGGAATTTGGTGGCTGGGAATTTGGCGGTTGGGAATTCGCGAATGTGTGAAGCCTGTGAAAGTTGAAAACGTGAATGTTGAGGGAGACCTGTATTTGGAAGTGGACTTGTCAGCAGATGAGTCTGTGGAAAATGAGGTGAACCATAGAATAGATGAGAGAAAAAAGATGGGTGGTGAGCTGAGGTATCAATGAGAAGAGAGTTTTTATTTGTGGAAGATAAAAGTTCGGTCAGCACATTTTTATATGAATGCTGCAGCAAGGAGGCTACAGCAGAGATGTCATGTTTGAGAGTAATGTGTAGTCTGAATATCATGCAAAGAATTCAGAGCATAAAAATTAAAAGATTTGGAGTCAGCATGGATTGAGGAGGGGTTGTTGAGGTGCTTTGGGCTTGTGAGAGGATTGAGAGGGTTAGGATAACAAGGAGTGTGGGGGAGGAAAGTAGGAGGGGTAGGTGTTGTCCCAGAAATGGTTGGATGGAGGAGCTTGAGAATCTAGCAGGCTTGTGGGAGCATTGTAGACTGGAGTGAATGGAGACAAGTGGTTTTTAATATACTGTTAGATTGTGAACAAAGTAACTTATGAAGAGATTCAGGGAAACCTGTTAGCCAGACTTGAGTACTGGAGGTGGGAAGGGCAGTGCTTGCACTGAAGGAAGGGTGGGGATGTTGCAGTTGGAGGGTAATTTGAATTGTGATGTCAGCACACTTCTTGCAAGGCATTTATTAACTGAATAATGGTGAATGTGTTTTCCCCCTAGGGATCACTCTGCCTTAACAGGAGGCAAATTGGTACATAGTGATTCAAGCAGTGCTGGGATGTTGTCATTGTATTTGCTTAGAGACCTGGTTATATAGTTGAAGAAAACTACTTAACCCTTTCAGGGTCCAAGGCCCAAATCTGGAGTCACGCACCAGTGTCCAAGAATTTTCAAAAAAAAAATTTGTTATTTTTTCTTATGAAATCGTAGAGAATCTTTTTGTGAAGGTAATAAAACAAAAAGTACGAAATTTGGTGGAAAATTGACGAAATTATGCTCTCGCGAATTTTGATGTGTCAGCGATATTTACGAATCGGCGATTTTGCCGACTTTGACTCCCATTTTAGGCCAATTACATTATTCCAGTCAACCAAATTCTTAGCTATTTCACTAGTATTATTTCTATTCTATCGATTGAGCACAAGAAATCGCCAAGTCAACTGTTTCAACTACAAAATAAAGTGATCGGAAATTGTTAATTTGACCAATTTAACACAAAGTTCAAAATATTCCAATTTCAAAATAGGGTCCAGAATGAACAATATAGGCATTCCTGGCACTAAACTAACATTTCCTCTGTTCATTAGTTATGTTTTGAGGCTTTACAAATAAATTCCATTTTGATTTTTTATTCACATAATGAATTTTTATTCACACCAAAAAATAGAAGATTTACTGTTATGCAATACTGTAATAATTGTATAAATATCATCACCATATTTGTGAATGTATATTAGACCCACCAGCTGATGTGTATTAGACGTGTGAGGTCGTTTGTTTACTCTTGAATATCGGCAAAAATTTAACATTTCTGCTACTTTGAGCTCAGTTTCAAGCCATTTCCAGTGCTAAAACCAATACAAAATCATCTCTATTTCTGTAATATGTCTTCCATTCTATCAAATGAGACCAAGAAATCGCAAATACGACTATAAAAAACATACGAAAAAAAAACTGCAAAGTTGCTGTTTTAATCGAAAAATCATGATTTCATTTTTTTTCTCTCATTATACACAGTGTGCTGCAGGATCTGTTTTATGTGGTGCACACATACCACATAAATGTATTCTCTCATATCTAGGCCCAAATGTACCACTCACAGTTTATCAGAGTGAGCTGAGCTCATGGCGTAGATCTACGGTTTGGACCCTGAACGTAAAGCCGTAGATCTACGGGACGGACCCTGAAAGGGTTAAACTCTGTTGTATAGTATTTACAGATGTGTTTGGTAGGCTGTTGGTTGCTCTAAATGTTACTTAAGACCCCTTTTACTGTAGGTGCCATATAAATACGTCGTACGAGCCAGTGTTGGTGGCGTATTAATATGCCAAAATTCTAGCGGCTTCAAATCTAGCGGGAGAAAGCTGGTAGGCCGACATGTGAGAGAATGGGTCTGCGTGGTCAGTATGCGCAGTATAAAAAAAATTGGGGCGCCTGCATTGCAGTGTGGGAATGCCATTTCAGTAGTCCTTGTTTACCATGTCTCGCCGTAAGAAATATCTTACTCCCCGGGGAACTGGGACTCTTCTTTTCCCAAGTGATAGTTCTAGCACAGAAGGAAGTGTCAGTGAAGATTAATTTCATGGTTTTGAGGAGTTCGTGACCGAAAGCAATGCCCAGTATGATGGAAATACACGCTGAAAATCCAGATGACCCTCAACCTTCCACCTCTGGTGCTGGTCTGTCTTGTTCACGTTTAGTTGTACCACGGCGAAAGAGGAAACTCTTGTTTCCCCATGTCCAGGACTCAGATGTGAGCAGTGATAATGATAGTGATGGTGATTATGATTTCCAAGCTCTTGATTACAATTCCAGTACTGACAGTAAGGAGGAATATTTTCCAGTGAAGCATTAGTATGTATGACACTACATGTATTCTGGTAGTGTGCCATATGCTATTCCAAGGGAAAGGAGCACATCTTGGAGTACATCCCGTGGCCCTACACCAGGAACAAATAGTGAAAATGATGATGTCGTTGTTACACTTGGGATGGATAATGTGCATGCATCATCAGATGGTGGTGATGCCATGCGCCATGAGGCACCAGAAGCGGCCCATACCTGGAGTATACTTGGAGGGTTTTGGGGGTCAGTGCCCCAGTGCCTTCTTGAAGACAGCCAGGGGTCTATTGGTAATCCCCCTTAGGAATGCTGGGAGACAGTTGAACGGTTTTAGGCCCCTGACATTTATTATGTTGCCTCTTATCGTGCTAGTGGCACCCCCCTGCTTTTCATTGAGGGAATGTTGAATCGTCTGCCGAGTCTTTTGCTTTCGTAGGGAGTGATTTTTGTGTGCAAGTTTGATACTAATCTCTCTAGGATTTTCCAAGTGTATATAATCATGTATCTCTCCCACCTGCATTCTAGGGAGTACAGGTTGAGGGACTTCAAGCGTTCCCAGTAATTGAGGCGTTTTATCACAGTTACGTGTGCCATGAAGGTTCTCTTACACTTTCTAGGTCAGCAATTTCACCTGCCTTGAAAAGTGCTGTTAGTGTGCAGCAATATTCCAGCCTAGATAGAACAAGCAACCTGAAGAGTGTCATCATGGGCTTGGCATCCCTAGTTTTGAAGGTTCTCATTATCCATCCTGTCATTTTTCTAGCAGATGCGATTGAAACAATGATATAGTCTTTGAAGGCAAGATCCTCTGACATGCTCACTCCCAGGTCTTGTACGTTAGTTTTTGCTCGATTGTGTGGTTGGAATTTGTTTTATACTCCAATGTAGTTTTAATTTTCTCGCTTTTTCATATTGGAGAAATTGAAATTTCTCATCATTGAACTTCATATTGTTTTCTGTGGTCCATTTAAAGATTTGGTTGATGTCCCCCTGGAGTCTTGCAATGTCTTCAGTGGAGGACACTATCATGCAAATTCGGGTGTCATCTGCAAAGGAAGACACGGTGCTGTGGCTTACATCCCTGTCTATGTCAGATATGAGGGTGAGTAGCAAGATGGGAGCGAGTACTGTACTCTGCCTTGTGGAACAGAGCTTTTCACTGTAGCCACCTCAGACTTTACTCTGTTTACTACTACTCTTTGTGTTCTGTTACCAAAATTATAGATCCATCTTTCAACTTTTCCTCTTATTCCTTTATCACACATTTTATGCGCTATTACACCATGGTCACATGGTCAAAGGTTTATGCAAAGTCTGTGTATACTACATTTGCATGTTGTTTGTCTTCTAGAGCATTGAGGGCCTTGTCATAGTGGTCCAGTAGTTGGGACAGACAGGGGCGTACTGCTCTGAAATCATGTTGCCCTGGGCTGTGTAACTGATGGGAATCTAGATGGGTGGTGATCTTGCTGCTTAGAATCCTTTCAAAGATTTTTTTGTGAAGTGTGGCTGTGTCTTTTGTTATTAGCAGCTGTGGGATGACCCCTGTGTCCATGCTCCCTCTCCATAGAGTGTTAAAAGCGCATGATAGGGGCTTCTTGCAGTTCTTGATGACCACGTAGTGGTCATCAAGAACTGCCATCCTCACACCTACCTATACTCACTCCTACCCACACTCAAGCTTACCCATGCTCCTTCCCACATTCATGCCTATCCACACTCACACCTATCCACACTCATGCCTATCCACACTCACACCTACCCACACCCATACCTACCTACCCACACTCACACCCATCTCTCATACCCATCCTCTCATATCAACTCCTTACCCACCCTCCTGTTTACACAGCCTCATGTCCTCCCTTACAACCACCCTCAAAAGAGCAAAAAACACAATACTGTGACTGGAGCAATACACAAATAACCCATACATAGGAGAGGGGAGCTTACGACAACGTGTCAGTTTGACTTGGTCCATTTACAAAGTCACACTAACAGAAAGGAGAGAAAGAAGCAGTATATTCTCCCCCCCCCTTTCCCCTGTATTTTTGTTCTTACTCCTTCTGGGCCCTTAGCTCTCCTGCAGTGCTCCTATTTCTTGGCCTTTGACTGACTCCCCACTACTACTACTGCCACCTCTCTTGTCTGGCATCACTAGTATTCCTTTTGGGTGGCCCGGTGGCTTGGTGGCTAAAGCTCCCGCTTCACACACGGAGGGCCCGGGTTCGATTCCCGGCGGGTGGAAACATTTCGACACGTTTCCTTACACCTGTTGTCCTGTTCACCTAGCAGCAAATAGGTACCTGGGTGTTATTTGACTGGTGTGGGTCGCATCCTGGGGGACAAGATTAAGGACCACAATGGAAATAAGTTAGACAGTCCTCAATGACGCACTGACTTTCTTGGGTTATCCTGGGTGGCTAACCCTCTGGGGTTAAAAATCCGAATGAAATCTTATCTTATCCAGAAATGGGATGGGGTAATGATAATATCCAAAGTGAAAATTAGATGTGTGTGCAACATCTGGGTATCTTTATTGTAGATGTTTTGCCAACCAGTGGCTTTATCAATACAAATTCAAGGACATAATTGGAAGACAGTAGAACTATATACAAAAGCTGAGGTAATCAGTCCCTCAACCTTGGAGTTAGTGAGAGCACCGTAGTCATGAATCTTCTAATCACGGTATGGGCGGGGATTGAACTTGTGCTGAGTGAGTCATAAAACTCCAGACCAACGCGTTAGCCAGCGATAACTGTGTTCTTCAGCAGCTCCAAGGATGAGGGACTGATTACCTGATTATGGACCAGGCCTCACGGTCTGATCCACCATGGTCTGCAGGAAACTTAAACATTAGCATAAATAAAACAGGTTTATTTACTGCTGTACTGTTGACCCTCAGTTTTTGTCGATCTCCGTTATTGCCGATTTCCGTTTTTGCCGACTTTTTTTATCAAAGTATTGGTTTCATTTTTGTTGATTTCCTCCATTTTCGTTGATGGTATGGAACTTGTCCACTGCCCAGAGCGCACACAGCACTTCCCACACGCATTCTCAGGCAGTGTCGTGTTGTTTCTCGGTGAGTGAACATATCCTGTGAGGTCATAAGAACATAAGAAAGAAGGAACACTGCAACAGGCCTACTGACCCATGTGGAGGGAGGTCCGTGTCCCCC
>NC_069464.1:28225336-28260804 GCF_026875155.1 Cherax quadricarinatus | reverse complement strand
AGAAACCCAAGCGCCCGTAATTGGGGTGTTTTTATCTCCGTTATGCGCGCCGTGAAAGTTCCTGTACTTTTTGGGTCGGCAATTTCACCTGCCTTGAAAGGTGCTGTCAGAGTGCAGCAATATTCCAGCCTTGATAGAACAAGTGACCTGAAGAGTGTCATCATGGGCTTGGCCTCCCTAGTTTTGAAGGTTCTCATTATCCATCCTGTCATTTTTCTAGCAGATGCGATTGATACAATGTTATGGTCCTTGAAGTTGAGATCCTCCGACATAATCACTCCCAGGTCTTTGACGTTGGTGTTTCGCTCTATTTTGTGGCCAGAATTTGGTTTGTACTCTGATGAAGATTTAATTTCCTCATGTTTACCATATCTGAGTAATTGAAATTTCTCATCGTTGAACTTCATTTTGTTTTCTGCAGCCCACTGAAAGATTTGGTTGATGTCCGCCTGGAGCCTTGCAGTGTCTGCAATGGAAGACACTGTCATGCAGATTCGGGTGTCATCTGCAAAGGAAGACACGGTGCTGTGGCTGACATCCTTGTCTATGTCGGATATGAGATGAGGAACAAGATGGGAGCTAGTACTGTGCCTTGTGGAACAGAGCTTTTCACCGTAGCTGCCTCGGACTTTACTCTGTTGACGACTACTCTCTGTGTTCTGTTAGTGAGGAAATTATAGATCCATCGACCGACTTTTCCTGTTATTCCTTTAGCGCGCATTTTGTGCGCTATTACGCCATGGTCACACTTGTCGAAGGCTTTTGCAAAGTCTGTATATATTACATCTGCATTTTTTTTGTCTTCTAGTGCATTTAGGACCTTGTCGTAGTGATCCAGTAGTTGAGACAGACAGGAGCGACCTGTTCTAAACCCATGTTGCCCTGGGTTGTGTAACTGATGGGTTTCTAGATGGGTGGTGATCTTGCTTCTTAGGACCCTTTCAAAGATTTTTATGATATGGGATGTTAGTGCTATTGGTCTGTAGTTCTTTGCTGTTGCTTTACTGCCCCCTTTGTGGAGTGGGGCTATGTCTGTTGTTTTTAGTAATTGAGGGACGACCCCCGTGTCCATGCTCCCTCTCCATAGGAGGGAAAAAGGCTCGTGATAGGGGCTTCTTGCAGTTCTTGATGAACACAGAGTTCCATGAGTCTGGCCCTGGGGCAGAGTGCATGGGCAATGTCATTTATCGCCTGTTCGAAGTCATTTGGCGTCAGGATAACATCGGATAGGGTTGTGTTAATCAAATTTTGTGGCTCTCTCATAAAAAATTCATTTGATCTTCGACTCTCAGTCTGGTTAGCGGCTTGCTAAAAACTGAGTCATATTGGGGCTTGAGTAGCTCACTCATTTCCTTGTTGTCATCTGTGTAGGACCCATCTTGTTTAAGTAGGGGCCCAATACTGGACGTTGTTCTCGATTTTGATTTGGCATAGGAGAAGAAATACTTTGGGTTTTCTTTCGATTTCATTTTTGGCTTTTAGTTCTTCCTGCGATTCCTGACTCCTAAAGGATTCTTTTAGCTTAAGTTCGATGCTTGCTATTTCTCTGACCAGTGTCTCCCTGCGCATTTCAGATATATTGACCTCTTTTAGCCCCTCTGTTATTCTTTTCCGTCGCCTGTAAAGGGAGCGCCTGTCTCTTTCTATTTTACATCTACTCCTCCTTTTTCTTAGAGGAATAAGCCTTGTGCATAACATCGAGTGCCACCGAGTTAATCTGTTCTAGGCATAAGTTTGGGTCTGTGTTGCTTAGTATATCTTCCCAGCTTATATCGGTTAGGACTTGGTTTACTTGGTCCCACTTTGTTTTTGTTATTGAAGTTGAATTTGGTGAATGCTCCCTCGTGACTAGTCTCATTTTGTCGGTCTGGGGCTCCGCGCATACATGACTGAACCTCAATTATGTTGTGATCTGAGTATATTGTTTTGATATGGTGACATTTCTTATCAGATCATCATTGTTAGTGAAGATGAGGTCTAGTTTCTCCAGTCTATAGGCTCCCATTATTTCTGGTTTAAATTGAATTTTTGTGCAAGATTTTAAAAAACCCCGTGTGAGTGTGATTTTCATAAGCTGCCTCCCCGGGGTTAATTCTGCAAAATATTATTTTTCTATATTTCCCCCATTTTAGGTGCCTTAAGTTTTTAAAACCCCCCCGGAGCAAGATGTTGGGTTTTAGGAAACTTGGAAAATTTTCCAGACCGTGGTCAATTTTTAAAAAGCTGTTCCCGGGAATTTTTGGGATTTTGCATCCCCGGGGGCTTTTTAGACTTAAACCCCAATGACTAGGGTTTTTGGGTTTTCGAACCCCTTTTCTGCTAAAAAATTCCCCCTACGTCATTTGAGGGTTAAACGTTTCCTGTGCAAAAAAGTTGGGCCTTTTGCAAAGTACAGGCCAACCCCCCCCCTTTTTCCTGTTCACTCTGTCCCCATCTGTATAGGTTGTAAAACCGGGGGCCAAAAATTTCATTGTCCCCAAATGATCCTTTTTTTGGGTCCAAGTGAAAACCCCGAAATTGCCCTTTTCCTTTTGCCCGCAGTCCACATGAAAGGGATTTTTTTTGTTTGTTTTCTGGTTTAAAACCCTGTAAATTTTCCAAGAAGAATGTTATCGGGCTGGTGGTATTGTTGGTACTGGGTGTAAAAACATTTCACTTGGGGATAATAAATACACGTGGGTATAACATTTCACGGGGGGTTTTTAATACATACACGGGGGGAATACATACACGTGGGGTAATACTTTCCCGTGGGGAATTTAATTTCATACACTTGGGGATAAAACAACACGTGGGGTATAATTTCATACAAGGGGTTTTAATACATACACGGGGTGTAAAAACCTACCCCGTGGGTAAAATACATACACTGGTTTTAAAAACATACCCCGTGGGGTATAATACATACACGTGGGGGTTTTAATACATACAGTGGGTATAAAAAACATACAAAGGGGGTATAATACATAACGTGGGGGTTTTAAAAAATACACGTGGGTATAATACATACAGTGGGGTAAAAACATACAAGGGGTGTAATACTACACGTGGGGGTAATACATACAGTTGGGGGAATTAAAACATACACGTGGGTATAATACATACACGTGGGTATAATACATACACGTGGGTGTAATACATACACGTGGGTATAATACATACACGTGGGTATAATACATACACGTGGGTATAATACAAACACGGGGTATAAAAACATACACGTGGGTGTAAAACCCTACACGTGGGGAAAAATAAAAAACACGGGGTAAAAATACTACACGGGGGGTTTATTCATACACGTGGGGGTAAAACTTTCACGTGGGTTTTAATACAAACCTGGGTGTAAAAACATACCTGGGTGTAATAATACACGTGGGTATAATACTACACGTGGGTTTTAATACCTACACGTGGGGGTAATACATTCACGTGGGGGTAAACATTTCACTGGTGTAATTTCATTTCACGTGGGTGTAATACATACACTGGGGGTAATACATACACGGGGTTTTAAAAAAAAACACTGGGTTTTAATACAACACGTTGGGGGTTTTTAAAATACACGTGGGTGTAAAACCTTTCCCTGGGTATAAATACATACACGTGGGGTTTAAAAAACATACAAAAGGGGGGAAAAAAACTTTCACTGTGTATAATACAACTCGGGGTATTTACATTTAAATGGGTATAATCATACACGTGGGTATAATACATACCACGTGGGTATAATACTTTCACGGGGGAAAAAAACATTTAAAGGGGGTATAATAAAATTTCACTGGGGGATAATACAAAAAACACGTGGGGGAAAAATACAAACACGTGGGGTAATAAATACCGTGGGGTAATACAACTCGTGGGGTATAAAACATACAGTGGGTATAATACATACACTGGGGGAAAAACATACACGTTGGGGTATAATACATACAAAGCGGGGAAAAATACTACAGTGGGTATAATACAAACACGTGGGGATAATCATTTCACGGGGGAAAAATACTTTCACGGGGTAAAATACATACACGCGGGTATAATTCATTACACGTGGGGATAATACTACACGTGGGTTTAAAAACATACAAGTGGGTATAAAAACATACACGGGGTTAAAAATACAAACGCGGGGATAATAATTTTTCACCGGGTAAAAAATTTAAAAAACGGGGTAAAAATCATACACCGGGTAAAAATTTAAAACACGCGGTATAATACATACAGTGGGGGGAAAAACATTTCACGTGGGTATAAAAAAATCACGTGGGTATAATACTTTCACTGGGTATAATACATACTCTTTTCGTATAATAATTTTAAAGGGGTTAATACATACACGGGGTTTAATACATACCGTGGGTATAATACAATCACGTGGGTGTTTAAAACTACACTGGGTGTAATACAACAACCTGGGTAAATACATAATCGTGGGGATAATACATACAGTGGGGAAAAACTACACTGGGTGTAATTCATACACGTGGGGTTTTAATACATACACGTGGGTTTTAATACATAACGAGGGTATAATACCAAAAAAATGGGGATAATACAAACACGTGGGGATAATCATACACGTGGGGATAATACATAAAACGGGGGGTATAATACAAAACCAAAGTGGGTATAATACAACACGGGGTATAATACATACACGCGGGTATAATACATACACGTGGGTATTTTTCCCTTTCACGGGGTTTTAAAAACATACACGCGGGGTTAATACGTACACGTGGGTATAAATGGGATTCACGGGGTATAATACATACACGTGCTATAATACATACACGTGGGTATAAAACATACACGCGGGGATAATACATACACGCGGGGATAAATTAAACACGTGGGGAAATACATACACTTTGGGGTTTTAAAACATACACGTGGGTATAATACTACACGTGGGAAAAATACATACCGTGCGTATAATTTTCCCCTTTCACGGGGGGATTAAAAAAAACACGTGGGGATAATACATATCGTGGGGGATTTTACATACAAAGGGGGTGTAATACATTTCCCCGTGGGTGTAAAAACAAAACACCCCCCCTGGGTATAAACAACTCGTGGGTTTTTAATACATACCGGGGGTATAAAACATACACCCTGGGGTAATACATACCCCGTGGGTATAATACATACCTTGGGGAAAAAACATTTCACGAGGGGAAAAATACCCCACGTGGGTTTTAAACATACACCCTGGGTATAATACATTTCACGTGGGAAAAATACTAACGTGGGTATAATACATCCCCGTGGGTTTTTAAAAACATAAAACGTGGGGATAAAAACATACCGTGGGTAAATACAACCGTGGGGGTAATACATAACGTGGGGTTAAAAAACATACACCCCGGGTATAAACCTACACGGGGGATAATACAACCTGGGGATAAAACATACACCTGGGTTTAATACATACCCGTGGGTAAAAATTTCTTTCACGTGGGTAAATACATAACGTGGGTAATACACGGGGGTTTAATACAAAACACGTGGGTTTTAAAACTACAGTGGGGGATAAAAACATACACGTGGGTATAAAAACTACCCCTGGGTTTAATAAAATTCACTGGGTATAATACATACACGGGGAAAATACATACCGTGGGTTTTAAAAAATACATACACTGGGTATAATAAAACGTGGGTTTTTAAAACATACAGGGGGGTATAAAAACATCCGTGGGTATAATACATAACCCAAGGGGGATAAAAACAACACGTGGGGATAAAAAAAATTACACATGGGTATTTTAAAAAACTACACTGGGTTTTAATACATACAAAGTGGGTATAAAACATAACGGGGTAAATACATACACGTGGGTATAATACCCTCACTGGGGGAATAAACATACACGTGGGTATAATACATACACGTGGGTATAAACAAAAGGGTTTAATACATACACGTGGGGAAAATAATAACGAGGGTATAAATTTCTAACGGGGGAAAAATACATAAAACGGGGTTTTAAATTTCATTCCCCGTGGGGGATAATTTCTACCGGGGTATAATACATACACGTGGGTATAATACTAAAACGTGGGGAAAAATTTCATACACGTGGGTTTTAAATTTCACATGGGTTTTTAATACCTTTCACGTGGGTTTTTTAAAAAAAATACAGTGGGTATAATAAATAAACGAGGGTAAATACATACACGTGGGGTTTAAACAACCGTGGGGGATTAAAACATAACGTGGGGAGAAAAACCCTACACTGGGTTTAAAACATTCAAAATGGGTTTTTAAAACATTTCCGTGGGGGAAAAACAACACGTGGTTAAATACATACAAAGGGGGTTTTAAACATACACGTTGGGTAATTACATACACTGGGTTTTAAAACATCACGGGGGGATTTAATACATACACGTGGGTATAATACATACACGTGGGTATAATACATACACGTGGGTATAATACATACACGTGGGTATAATACATACACGTGGGTATAATACATACACGTGGGTATAATACATACACGGTGGGAAAAATACACGGGGTTTAATACCATTTCACGGGGGGGTTTTAAAAACCAAAAAGTGGGTATAATACATACCCGGGGGTATAAAAACCCTACCGTGGGGATAATACATACACGTGGGTAAAAAAACCTCACCCTGGGGGATAATACATACACGTGGGTAAATTTCATAAAACTGGGTTAATACTACACGTGGGGATTAAAACAATGGGGGTTACATCACGTGGGTATAATTTCATACACGGGGTATAATACATAAAAACGAGGGTAATTTAATTGGGTCCCCGTGGGGGAAAATACATTTCACGTGGGTATAAAAACATTCACGTGGGAATTTAAAACATACACGGGGGTATAATTTCATACACGTGGGTATAATACATAAACGTGGGGATAATTTTAAACACGTGGGGATAAACATACACGGGGTATAATCATTTCCCCTGGGTTAAAAAAACATACACTGGGATAATACATTTCACGTGGGTATAATACCCTACACCCAGGGTATAATACTTTCCGTGGGGATAATACATACACGTGGGTATAATACATACACGGGGGGATAATACATAACCCTGGGTATAATAAAATACACGGGGTTTTAATACATACACGTGGGTAAATAATTTCCCCGTGGGGATAAACATAAAACGTGGGTAAAATACATTAAAACGTGGGATAATAAAATTTCCGTGGGAAAAATCATACCCTGGGTGTAAAAACATTTCACTGGGGATAATACATACACGGGGGATAATATACACGTGGGGATAATAAATACACCCGGGTGTAATTAAAACACGTGGGTATAAAAAACAACACCCTTGGGGATAATCATACACGTGGGGAAATACACGGGGGTTATACAACACGGGGTATAAAAATACACGGGGTATAATACCAAAGCGGGTGTAAAACATACCCCTTTGGGATTTTAATTTTCATACACGTGGGTGTAAACAAAACACGTGGGGGATAATACCCTACAAAAGCGGGTGTAATCCCCCCACGTGGGGAAATACCCCTTTCACGTGGGTGAAATACAAAAAGTGGGTTTAAACATACACTTTGGGGGTAATACAAAACTGGGTTTTTAATACATACAAAGGGGTATTAAAAACATTCACATGGGTTTTAAAAAACCTTTCACGTGGGGATAAAAACCCTACACTTGGGGGTAATACAACCCCGTGGGATAATACATACACGTGGGGGTAATACATTTCAGTGGGGTTTTAATACTTTCACCGGGGTAATACATACACCCTGGGTTAAAAATACATACACGTGGTGTAATACATTCACGTGGGTATAATACATAAAAAGTGGGGATAAAAACATTCACGTGGGTTTTAATACATACACGTGAGATAATACATAAAACGTGGGTGTTTAAAACTTCAGTGGGGAAATACACCCTGGGTATAAAACATTTCCGGGGGATAAACATACACGTGGGTAAATACCTGGGGTGTTTAAAACATACACCTGGGGATAATACCCTACACAGGGGATAATACATAAAACGTGGGTAAAATACATACACGGGGGATAATACCCTACACGTGGGGAAATACATACACGTGGGGATAATAATACACGGGGGGATTTAAAACATTTCATTGGGTGTAAACATACACCCTGGGTAAAAACCAAAAAACGTGGGGGATAAAAACCTTTCACGTGGGTAAAATTTAAAACCCGCGGGGGTTTTAAAACATACACGTGGGGATAATACATTTCCAAAATGGGTATAATACATAAAGTGGGAAAAATTAAAACGTGGGTGTAATTTCATAACGTGGGTTTAATAAAATTTCACGGGGTATAAAAAATACAAGCGGGTGTTTAAACATAAGTGGGTATAATCATACACGTGGGGTTTTTAATACATACACTGGGGATAATTAAAATACACGCGGGGTAAAACATAAACGTGGGGATAATTTCAACCTGGGTGTAAAACATACACGGGGTAAAAATACATCACGGGGTGAAAAACATAAAACGTGGGTTTTAATTTAAAAAACACGTGGGGGGAAAAACATACACGGGGGGTATAAAAACATACACGGGGGGTTTTTTACCTACCTGGGTGTAATACATACAGTGGGGATAATACATACACTTTGGGGGGGAATACATAACCCCGTGGGTATAATACATACACGGGGTTAATACCCAAAAACGTGGGTTTTTAAAAACATACAGTGGGTTTTAATACATACACGTGGGTTTAATTTCAAACACGTGGGTATAATACATTCACGTGGGTGTAAAACTACACGTGGGTATAATACTTTAAACGTGGGTGTTTAAAATACACGGGGGGTTTTTAATACAAACACGTGGGTAAAATAAAATTACTTTTTGCTCCAAAAAATTTTAAAATTGACTTCATGAGAGGTAATACTTAATTATTGAAATGTTTTTAGTGAGTTTTTTTGGGGGTAAGTCACCAGACATTTTTGCCCCCAGCCATTTTCCCGGGCCCCCAGCCATTTTCTGAAACCCAGCCCTTTTTGACCCCCCCCCCTTTTTCTGACCCCCAGCCATTTTTTTGACCCCCAGGCCCTTTTCTGACCCCCCCCATTTTTTTTTTGACCCACAGCCATTTTCTGAAACCCCCAGCCATTTTTTTGGGTCCCCAGCCCCTTTTCTGAACCCCCAGCCAATTTTTTTGAAACCCCGCCATTTTGATCCCCAGCCCCTTTTGGACCCCCCGCCACTTCCCGGAAACCCCCCGCCATTTTCCCGACCCCCAAACCATCTTCCCGACCCCCAGCCATTTTTTTGACCCCCCCGCCATCTTTACCCCCCCGCCCCTTTTTCCCCGAAACCCCCATTTTCTGACGCCAGCCATTTTTCTTTACCCACGCCCCTTTTCTGAAACCCCCGCCATTTTCCGACCCCCCTTTATTTTTTTTGACCCACAGCCTTTTCTGAAACCCCGCCCCCCTTCTGAAGCCCCAGCCTTTTCTGACCCCCCCCGCCAACTTCCCGACCCCCCCGCCATTTTTGACCCCCCCGTCATCTTTTACCCCCACCATTTTCCCGAAAACCCCGCCATTTTTTTGACAGCCCATTTTTTGACCCCCAGTCATTTTCCCGCCCCCCCCCCCTTTTTCCCGACCCCCAGGGCCCTTTTTTGAAAACCCCCCCCTTTTCTGAAACCCAGCCTTTTTTTTGAAACCCAGCCATTTTTTTTTGACCCCAGCCCTTTTTCTGGGGGCCCCCACCATTTTCTGAAACCCAGCCATTTTTTCCCGAACCCACCCTTTTTCTGAAACCCCGCCATTTTTCTGACCCCCACCACTTTTTTGACCCCCCGCCATTTTCTGAAAAACCCCGCCTTTTCCTGAAACCCCCGCCATTTTTCTTTACCCCCCTCATTTTCTGTTTCCCCCAAACCATTTTTGAAACCCAGGCCCTTTTTCGGGCCCCTTGGGCCCCCCCTTTTGACCCCCCCCCTCTTCTGACCCCCCCTTTTTTTGACCCCCAGCCATTTTTTGGAAAAACCCCGGCCCATTTTTTGATCCCCCGCCATCTTTAGACCCCCCCGCCATCTTTTACCCCCAACCATTTTTCCCGACCCCCCAGCCATCTTCTGACCCCCCCGCCTTTTTTTTTACCCCCCGCCATTTTTTGAAACCCCGCCCCTTTTTGATTCCCCCGCCATTTCTACCCCCAGCCCCTCTTTTTGACCCCCAGTCCTTTTTTTGGGCCCCCAAACCATCTTTTTGAAACCCCCCGCCATTTTTTTTGAAACCCCGCCTTTTCCTGAAACCCAGGCCCTTTTTTTCCCCCCCCCCCGTCATTTTTTTGGGCCCCCAGCCCTTTTCTGAAAACCGAGCCATCCCCTGACCCCCACCATTTTCTGCCCCAGCCATTTTTCTTTCCCCCCGCCATTTTCTGAAACCCAAACCATTTTTTGATCCCCAGCCCTTTTCACCCCCCGCCTCTTCTGACCCCCCGCTTTTTTTGGGCCCCCAGCCATCTTCTACCCCCCCCGTCATTTTTTTGACCCCCACCCAAACTTCTGACCCCCCCGCCATTTTCTGAAACCCAGCCCATTTTTTGAAACCCCGCCATTTTCTGAAACCCAGCCATTTTCTGGAAACCCCCGCCATCTTCTGACCCCCAGCCAAATTTTTTAAACCCCGGCCATTTTCTGAAACCGAGCCCTTTCGGGAAAACCCCCCATTTTCGGGCCCCAGGGCCCTCCTTTTGAACCCCCCGGCCCTTTTCTGAAACCCCGCCTTTTTTCCCGAAAACCCCCGCCCCTTTTCTGACCCCCAGTCTTTTTTTGTCCCCCCCAGGGCCCTTTTCTGAAAAAAAACCCAAACCATCTTCTTTACCCCCAGCCATTTTTTGACCCCCCCCGCCCTCTTCTACCCCCAGCCTTTGGGGACCCCCAGCTATTTTCGAAACCCCGGGCCCTTTTCTATCCCCCCGCCCCCTTTTTTTGACCCCCAGCCATTTCTACCCCCAGCCATTTTCTGACCCCCCCGGGCCCTTTCTGACCCCCCGCCCTTTTTTGACCCCCGCCCCTCTTTGACCCCCCGCCCTTTTTTCACACGACAGGCCCCTTATTGTAAATTTATTTTACCACATGGTATAATGGGGTTCCCCCCCCGGGTGAATGTATCCCCCTGGGTGTAATGTATCCCCCCGGGGGTAATGTTTTCCCCGTGGGTGTAAAAGTATCCCCCCGGGTGTAATGTATCCCCCTGGGTAATGTTTTCCCCCTGGGTGTAATGTATCCCCCCGGGTTAAGTTCCCCCCCCGGGGTTTAAGGGTTTTCCCCCCGGGTGTAATGTATCCCCCTGGGTGAATGTATCCCCCGGGTGTAATGTTTTCCCCCCCGGGGGTAATGTACCCCCTGGGTGTAATGTATTTCCCCTGGGGTAATGTATCCCCCTGGGTGTAATGTAACCCCGGGGGGTAAATTTTCCCCCTGGGTGGGAATGTACCCCCCTGGGTGTAAGGGATCCCCCTGGGGGAATGTTTTCCCCCCGGGTGTAATGTATCCCCCCGGGGGTAATGTATTCCCCCCGGGGGTAATGTTTTCCCCCCCGGGGGTTTTTTGTATCCCCCTGGGGGTAAAGGGACCCCCTGGGTGTAATGTAAACCCCCCCGGGTTTTTAATGTTTTCCCCGGGGTGTAAAGTATTTCCCCTTGGGGGTAATGGGTCCCCGTGGGGGTAATGTATCCCCCTGGGGGGTAATGTATCCCCCTGGGTTTTAATGTATTCCCTGGGTGTAAGGGACCCCCGGGGGGTAAGGGATCCCCCCTGGGGGGTAAAATTTTCCCCCTGGGTGTAATGTATTTCCCCGGGGGGGGAATGTAAACCCCCCCTGGGGTAAATTTTTCCCCCTGGGGGTAATGTATCCCCCCTGGGTTTTAATGTATCCCCCCCGGGGGTAATGTATCCCCCTGGGGGTAAATTTTTTCCCCCTGGGGGTAATGAATTTCCCCTGGGTGTAAAGTATTCCCCCCCTGGGTGTAATGTATCCCCTGGGGGGGTAATGTTTCCCCCTGGGGGAAATTTTTATCCCCGTGGGGGTAATGTATCCCCCTGGGGGTTTAAAGTATCCCCCCTGGGGGCAATTTCCCCTGGGGTAATGTATCCCCCCTGGGGTAATGTATCCCCGTGGGTGCAATGTATCCCCGTGGGGTATTTTGTCCCCCCCGGGTTTTAATGTATCCCCCTTTGTGTAATTTTAAACCCCCTGGGGGTAATGTCTCCCCCTTGGGGGGTAATGGGATTCCCATGGGGGTAATGTATCCCCGGGGGGTAATTTTTTATCCCCGTGGGTTTTAAGTAAACCCCGTGGGGGTACTGTAACCCCGTGGGTGGGAATGTATCCCCCCTGGGTTTTAAAAGTATCCCCCTGGGTTTTAATGTAACACGTGGGTTAATGTTTTCCCCGTGGGTTTTGGGAATGTATTTTCCCCGGGGGGGTAATGTATTCCCCCTGGGGTGTAATGTATCCCGTGGGGGGTAATGTATCCCCCGGGGGGTAATGTATCCCCGTGGGGGTAATTTATTTCCCCCTGGGTCTAATGTAAACCCCGTAGTTTTTAAAAGTATCCCCTGGGGGTAATGGATCCCCGTGGGTGTAATGTTTTCCCCCCGGGTGTAAAAGTATCCCCCCGGGTGTAAAAGTATCCCCCTTTGTTTAAAGTATCCCCCTGGGGGGGTAAAAGTTCCCCGTGGGGGTAATGTTTCCCCCTGGGGGTTTAAAAGTATCCCCCCTGGGGTAATGATCCCCGTGGGTGAATTATTCCCCCCGGGTGTAATGTATCCCCCTGGGTGTTTAAAGTATCCCCGGGGTGTAATGTAAACCACTGGGGTAATGTATCCCCGTGGGTGTAATGTATCCCCCTGGGGGTTTTAAAGTAAACCCCGTGGGTGTAATGTATCCCCGTGGGTGTAATGTATCCCCGTGGGTGTAATGTATCCCCTGGGTGTAATGTATCCCCGTGGGTGTAATGTATCCCCGTGGGTGTAATGTATCCCCGTGGGTGTAATGTATCCCCGTGGGTGTAATGTATCCCCCCTGGGGGTAATTTTATCCCCCCGGGTTTTAATTTTATCCCCTGGGTGTAATGTTCCCCCCTGGGGGTAATGAATCCCCGTGGGTGTAAAGTATTTTCCCCGGGGGGGTAAAGTATCCCCGTGGGTGTAATTATCCCCCTGGGTGAATTATCCCGTGGGGGCTAATGTATCCCCGTAGTTTAATGTATCCCCGGGGTGTAATGTTTTCCCCGTGGGTGTAATGTATCCCCCTGGGGGGTAAAGTATCCCCCCCTGGGGTAATGTTCCCCCCTTTTTGTAATGTTTCCCCCTGGGGGGTTTAAAGTCTCCCCCCCTGGGTGTAATGGAATTTTCCGGGGGGGTAATTATCCCCCTGGGTGTAATGTATCCCCGTGGGTTTTAAGTATCCCCCTGGGGGTAATGTATCCCCGTGGGTGTTGTATCCCCCCGGGTTTTAATGTATCCACTGGGTGTAATGTATCCCCGTGGGTGTAATTTCCCCCTTTTGGGGGTTTTAAAGTATCCCCGTGGGGGTGTAATGATTCCCCCGGGGTGTAATGTAAACCCCCCTGGGTGTAATGTAAACCCCGTGGGTGGGAATGTAACCCCCTGGGTGTAATGTTTCCCCCCCGGGTGTAAGTATCCCCCTGGGGGGGTAATGTTCCCCGTGGGGGTAATGTATCCCCGTGGGGGGTTAATGTATCCCCCTGGGTGTAAGGGATCCCCCCTGGGTTTTAAAGTATTCCCCCCCTGGGTGTAATGTATCCCCCCGGGGTGTAATGTATCCCCGTGGTGTAATTTTTTCCCCCCGGTGTAATGTATCCCCCCTGGGTGTAAAAGTAACCCCCCGGGTTTTAATGTATTTCCCCCTGGTGGAAAATGTATCCCCGTGGGGGGAATGTTTCCCCGTGGGGGTAATGTATCCCGTGGGTGTAATGGGATCCCCCCCTGGGGTTTTAATTTTTCCCCGTGGGGTTTTTACTGTATCCCCCCTGGGTTGGGAATTTTTATCCCTGGGGGGGGTACTGATCCACATTAGTGTACTGTTTTCCTTAAAATGGCTTTAAAGACATAGTATATTGTATTGCACGGGAACAATTTTATTCAGGTATTTTCATCCTGGGGTGGGTAAATTTGTCTATTTGGATGTATAGTGTCAAAAAGGAGAATTGTATCCATGAGGGTTTTTGTATTTAAAATAGGGGGTTTTGTCCCATATTTGGGGAGTGTATGATGTAGGTGTGTTGTATAAAAGTGCCTTTCCTGGAGGAGTTCCCAAACCCGGAGGGGTTACCCGGAGGGTCTACCTGGGGGGTCTACCTGGGGGATCTACCCGGGGGAGTCTTTCCTGGAGGGTTTTTAACCTGGAGGGAAATCCCACCTGGAGGAGTCCCCAACCCGGAGGAGTTTTACCTGGAGGTCGTTTTAAGGTAAACCCCCCTCCCGGGAAAAGTCCCTAAAATAGGTTTCCCCCTTTTTATCAGAGCGTTACTGTTGGCCAAAGCAAAACCAGCGTGCCAAATTCCCCGTTCCCGGGGTCCCTGGGGGGGAAAAGACTTCAGGGATCTATCCGTTTCCCTCTTGAAGGGAGCAAAAGGGGGCCCTTTTTCAGGGGATTTTTCCCCGTAAAAGTTTGGCCTTAGAAAGGTGAAATGATTTTCACCATGGCTGTTTAATTTTATATATAAAAGTAAAAATGGGTTGTAAGGCAATTTTAATGCGGGTAATTTTGGGGGAAAAGTGTTGGGTTGGAAGTAAAGAATCTAATGCCCAAAATGGGATTGTCAAAGTTGCTTTTGGCTGATTGCTGTGTTTTGGGGGATCTGAAGAGAAGTAGGGAAAGCTTTTAAAGGACGAATTTTGGGCAGGTGTAAAAATGGGGTATTAAAAGTGAAATAGGGAAAAAGCAAGGTGAAGAAGAAAAAAAAAATTTTAAATAAAAAAATATTGGATTCCCAAAATTTGGGGGAAAAGGAAAAAATTTTGGAGGACCCCAATTTCCTTTAAATATTTAGTAGTGGATTTTTTTTGCCCGCCGTGTCTGTGAAAAACAAGGGAACCCTAACCCAAATTTACTGGGAGAAAGGTAAATTGTTTTATTAAGGAGTTCTAAAAGACAAAGAACAAAATCCCCGTGATTCAAAAAGGGGGGGAATTTGGGGGAAAGGGGGAGTTTGGTGGTAGTAAAAGCCCCCTACAATGTTTGTGAGGCCCTTTAGATGTGAAAGTTTGCAGCAAGGGGGAGGGGTTGGAAAACAGTGGGGATGTCCCTGTGTTTAAGACAATGTTGGGTGAATATTATGCAGGAAATCTGTAGTTTGGAAATTAGGAGGTGCTGCAGAGGGGTTGTTGAGGTGGTTCATACATCTGAAGAGGACAGAACAAAATAGAATGACTTGAAAGGCGAATAAATTTGTAATGGAGGGAAGGTGGGGCACGGCTCGGTCTAGGAAACGTTGGAAGGGGGTTGCAGTGGAGTTTTTGTGTGTGAGGGTATTATGCAGGGCATTGTAGAAAGTATTATGCAGGGCATTGTAGAAAGTATTATGCAGGGCATTGTAGAAAGTATGTGTGTAGAAAAACGCTCCACTAATAATGTCAGCAACGGATTTGTTCTTGAATTGGATGCGTATTATTCCTGGTCAGTCGGAGTAGCTAGGACAGGGCAGGAGAGGAGAGGTGTGTAGTCAGTTCCAGAAGAGCCGTAATGGCACAAGGTTGGTGATTATCTGAGTGGGGGCGGATGATTTTGAGTATGTTAGATAAGAGTTAGTGGAGGCAAGTGGTTTTCGTGGTTCCATGTGCTGATGGAGTGTGAACAAGGCAACATTTATGAAGGGAAACTGGTTAGCTAGACTTGAGTCCTGAACTGCCTGCACTCCTCAGGAAGAATGAAGATATTTACCGTTTTGAGGTGTAGTATCGGCGCGCCTCTGGCAATAGTGATGGAGTGAGTAATGGTGAAAGTATTTCTTCATTTTTGGGTCACCATACCTTAGTGGGAGACTACCGTTTTATTAAAAATATAAAATATTTATTACTATTATTACGAAATTAGGATAAAATAATAAAATAAAGTAAGAGTTTGTAAAGTCATAATATTATTGGGCCAAAGATTTATTCACTTAGATAATGGAAGAAAACACAACATATAATAATGGCACATTAATGTTACAGACAACTGTGTTAGTAATTCCAATCAGTAATAAAATCTCTGTACATACTTATAACACACTTCTAACAGTCCAATCATTAAATAACTTGAGATGTATGTAGTTAGCATAATTGTGAATATAGTCTCATTAAATATAGGTTTTTTCCTACGATCTCCCATTAAACACCATAGTTAACTAATATAAAACCCATTAAACACCATAGTTAACTAATATAAAACCCATTGAACACCATAGTTAACTAATATAAAACCCATTAAACACCATAGTTAACTAATATAAAACCCATTAAACACCATAGTTAACTAATATAAAACCCATTGAAACACCATAGTTAACTAATATAAAACCCATTGAACACCATAGTTAACTAATATAAAACCCATTGAACACCATAGTTAACTAATATAAAACCCATTAAACACCATAGTTAACTAATATAAAACCCATTAAACACCATAGTTAACTAATATAAAACCCATTAAACACTCATAGTTAACTAATATAAAACCCATTAAACACCATAGTTAACTAATATAAAACCCATTAAACACCATAGTTAACTAATATAAAACCTATTAAACACCATAGTTAACTTCAATCAAATGCAACTCTGGAAAAATGCCACAGTGGTTTATAATAGTGTTATAACCAAGATTTAAACACATAGTTTACTCAATCCAAAGCAAGCAGCGCAGAAAAATGCCACAGGGTCAACAAGAGCAAGCCAGCCAAGATCAGCCCGGCAGACACCACCAGACCCAGCCAGCCAGCCAGCCAGCCAGCCAGCCAGCCAGCCAGCCAGCCAGCCAGCCAGCCAGCCAGCCAGCCAGCCAGCCAGCCAGCCAGCCAGCCAGCCAGCCAGCCAGCCAGCCAGCCAGCCAGCCAGCCATTGGATTGATAAAGTCACGGATTAGCGAAACGGTTCCACAGCAGCGATACCCAGATACTGCTCGGTTATTTATATATTAATCTTTAAATTCAGGTCAGTCATACTTAGAGAAGAACATTGGTTCACTGTAGCTGTGTTAGATAAGAATAATGATTCATTGTAGCTGTGTTAGATAAGAACATTGATTCATTGTAGCCTGTGTTAGATAAGAACATTGATTCATTGTAGCCTGTGTTAGATAAGAACATTGATTCATTGTTGCTGTGTTAGAACATTGATTCATTATAGCCTGTGTTAGATAAGAACATTGATCATTGTAGCTGTGTTAGATAAGAACATTGATTCATTGTAGCCTGTGTTAGATAAGAACATTGATTCATTGTAGCTGTGTTAGATAAGAACATTGATTCATTGTAGCCTGTGTTAGAACATTGATTCATTATAGCCTGTGTTAGATAAGAACATTGATTCATTGTAGCTGTGTTAGATAAACATTGATTCATTTAGCCTGTGTTAGATAAGAACATTGATTCATTGTAGCTGTGTTAGATAAGAACATTGATGCTTTCAACATTGTAGCCTGTGTTAGATAAGAACATTGATTCATTGTAGCCTGTGTTAGTAGAACATTGATTCATTATAGCCTGTGTTAGATAAGAACATTGATTCATTATAGCCTGTGTTAGATAAGAACATTGATTCATTGTAACCTGTGTTAGAACATTGATTCATTGTAGCCTGTGTTAGATAAGAACATTGATTCATTGTAGCTGTGTTAGATAAGAACATTGATTCATTGTAGCCTGTGTTAGATAAGAACATTGATTCATTGTAGCCTGTGTTAGATAAGTACATTGATTTATTGTAGCCTGTGTTAGATAAGTACATTGATTCATTGTAGCCTGTGTTAGAACATTGATTCATTATAGCCTGTGTTAGATAAGAACATTGATTCATTGTAGCCTGTGTTAGATAAGAACATTGATTCATTATAGCCTGTGTTAGATAAGAACATTGATTCATTGTAGCCTGTGTTAGATAAACATTGATTCATTGTAGCCTGTGTTAGATAAGAACATTGATTCATTATAGCTGTGTTAGATAAGAACATTGATTCATTGTAGCCTGTGTTTAGATAAGAACATTGATTCATTATAGCCTGTGTTAGATAAGTACATTGATTCATTGTAGCCTGTGTTAGATAAGAACATTGATTCATTGTAGCTGTGTTAGATAAGAACATTGATTCATTGTAGCTGTGTTAGATAAGAACATTGATTCATTGTAGCCTGTGTTAGATAAGAACATTGATTCATTGTAGCCTGTGTTAGATAAGAACATTGATTCATTGTAGCCTGTGTTAGATAAGAACATTGATTCATTGTAGCTGTGTTAGATAAGAACATTGATTCATTGTAGCTGTGTTAGATAAGAACATTGATTCATTGTAGCTGTGTTAGATAAGAACATTGATTCATTGTAGCTGTGTTAGATAAGAACATTGATTCATTGTAGCTGTGTTAGATAAGAACATTGATTCATTGTAGCTGTGTTAGAACATTGATTCATTATAGCCTGTGTTAGATAAGAACATTGATTCATTGTAGCTGTGTTAGATAAGAACATTGATTCATTGTAGCCTGTGTTAGAACATTGATTCATTATAGCCTGTGTTAGATAAGAACATTGATTCATTGTAGCCTGTGTTTAGATAAGAACATTGATTCATTTAAGCCTGTGTTAGATAGAACATTGATTCATTATAGCCTGTGTTAGATAAGTACATTGATTCATTATAGCCTGTGTTAGAACCAACATGGATTCATATCACCTGTGATTATAAAGTACATTGAATAAATAACTGGGGAACATTGTCTCATCAACCATTACTGTAAAACACTGATGTCCTTCTAGCATGGGTATAATAACATTATTTTAACCTTGATAAAAACATGCATTTTCAATTTGTAGCAGCAAGGTTAACAAGTACATATTCATGAGTGTGTTGACCCTACCCCGGTAAATCACTGATTTAAGGCATTAAAAATTACCAATTGCTCATCCACATTTCGAAACATCGGCCATGTCCTGCATATTCATTTTTAACGCACAAACAATACTAAACTGCCCTGCGACACTATGACTGCAATCATACAAAATGGGGTTGACCTCTTTTGAACACATTGGCAATATAAACTAAATTATCATCCGCCTAGGAATATTTTCATTGATAAGGAAAACTTACTACATAACCACCATGCCTATGCCAAAAAACTTGGCACACATTGGAATAAGAACAATTCCTTAGGGATATTTAAATCCTAAATAACTAATAGGTATCCAAAACTTGTCCACATTAGAAGCCATGCCTTGCAATCAACACTACTTATGTATCATTTCCATTCCTATTCCTTGCCACCCTCAACACCATTGTTAACGAGGAGCTGTTCAAAATATCGACTTGGATGACAGCCAATAAACTTAAGCTTAACACTGACAAAACCTACTGTATTATGTTTGGTAGCAGAGCAGGTGTTGCGCAGCTTAACATTAAGATCGACAACACTCTAATTGCCAGACATATGAGAGGAAATTCCTAGGCCTATACCTTGACAACAACCTAAATTTCAGCACCCATATCCAACACATAACAAAAAAAGTACCCAAAACGGTTGGAATCCTCTCCAAGATACGATACTACGTGCTGCAAAATGCCCTTCTCACACTATACCTCTCACTTTTATCCATACCTCACCTATGCTGTTTGTACTTTGGGATTAACTGCAGCAACACACCTAAAGCCAATAATAACCCAACAAAAAGCTACAGCAAGAATAATCACTAAATCCCATCCCTGGCAACACCCCTCCCCCACTCTTCATAGATCTAAACTTACTCCCTGTTCAGTACATCCACACTTACTACTGTGCAATCTACATCTACAGGACCTTAAATTCCAATATTAACCTTGACCTAAAATGCTTTCTTGATAGTTGTGACAGAACCCACAGGCATAACACCAGACACAAACATCTCTATGACATTCCCCATGTCCGACTAAACCTTTACAAAAATTCAATGTATTTCAAAGGACCTAAAATCTGGAACACCCTACCTGAGAACTCTAGAACTGCAGACACATTCATCACTTTCAAAACTACAGTTAGAAAACATCTTATCTCCCTGATCCACCCCGACAACTAACTACATGATAACCACCTGGTGGTTCACACTTCACTCACCCATTAACTATAAACACGGAAATACGAATCTTAATCATAAAATAATGAATCCTAACTAGTCATAAGTTTGCCTATGATACTACAATATAGAACTTGTGTATTGTGCCAAAACAAAAGCATTCACATTGCTAAACTCACAAACTATAATGTAGTCATTTAGCCTTAATACCAACTTATCCCATAAATTGTATTAATTTAGACTTAAGAAATAATCTAAGTCTGCCCGAAATGCCTAGCCATGCTAGGTGTCCTAGTGGCCCCTCTGTAATTAGTATTTTATAACATGTAAACCACACATTGTAATCCTTATAGAGAATAAACTTGATTGATTGATTAATTCATTATAGCCTGTGTTATAGAAG
Organism: Cherax quadricarinatus; assembly: GCF_026875155.1. Classification (NCBI taxonomy): domain Eukaryota; kingdom Metazoa; phylum Arthropoda; class Malacostraca; order Decapoda; family Parastacidae; genus Cherax; species Cherax quadricarinatus. The sequence continues at coordinate 28,240,085 of NC_069464.1, read as the reverse complement.
AACATTGATTCATTGTAGCTGTGTTAGTTAAGAACATTGATTCATTGTAGCTGTGTTAGATAAGTACATTGATTCATTGTAGCCTGTGTTAAATAAGAACATTGATTCATTGTAGCCTGTGTTAGATAAGTACATTGATTCATTGTAGCCTGTGTTAGATAAGTACATTGATTCATTGTAGCCTGTGTTAGATAAGTACATTGATTCGTTGTAGCCTGTGTTAGCTAAGTACATTGATTCATTGTAGCTGTGTTAGATAAGTACATTGATTCATTGTAGCCTGTGTTAGATAAGTACATTGATTCATTGTGGCCTGTGTTAGATAAGAACATTGATTCATTGTAGCCTGTGTTAGATAAGAACATTGATTCATTGTAGCCTGTGTTAGATAAGAACATTGATTCATTGTAGCCTGTGTTAGATAAGAACATTGATTCATTGTAGCCTGTGTTAGATAAGAACATTGATTCATTGTAGCCTGTGTTAGATAAGTACATTGATTCATTGTAGCCTGTGTTAGATAAGTACATTGATTCATTGTAGCCTGTGTTAGATAAGTACATTGATTCATTGTAGCCTGTGTTAGATAAGAACATTGATTCATTGTAGCCTGTGTTAGATAAGTACATTGATTCATTGCAGCCTGTGTTAGATAAGAACATTGATTCATTGTAGCCTGTGTTAGATAAGAACATTGATTCATTGTAGCCTGTGTTAGATAAGAACATTGATTCATTGTAGCCTGTGTTAGGTAAGTACATTGATTCATTGTGGCCAGTGTTAGATAAGAACATTGATTCATTGTAGCCTGTGTTAGATAAGTACATTGATTCATTGTAGCCTGTGTTAGATAAGTACATTGATTCATTGTAGCCTGTGTTAGATAAGTACATTGATTCATTGTAGCCTGTGTTAGGTAAGTACATTGATTCATTGTGGCCAGTGTTAGATAAGTACATTGTGACCTGTGTTAGATAAGAATATTGTGGCCTGTGTTAGATAAGAACATTATGGCCTGTGTTAGATAAGAACATTATGGCCTGTGTTAGATGAGAACATTGATTCATTGTAGCCTGTGTTAGATAAGTACATTGATTCATTGTAGCCTGTGTTAGATAAGAACATTGATTCATTGTAGCCTGTGTTAGATAAGTACATTGATTCATTGTAGCCTGTGTTAGATAAGTACATTGATTCATTGTAGCCTGTGTTAGATAAGAACATTGATTCATTGTAGCCTGTGTTAGATAAGTACATTGATTCATTGTAGCCTGTGTTAGATAAGTACATTGATTCATTGTAGCCTGTGTTAGATAAGAACATTGATTCATTGTAGCCTGTGTTAGATAAGAACATTGATTCATTGTAGCCTGTGTTAGATAAGTACATTGATTCATTGTAGCCTGTGTTAGATAAGAACATTGATTCATTGTAGCCTGTGTTAGATAAGTACATTGATTCATTGTAGCCTGTGTTAGATAAGAACATTGATTCATTGTAGCCTGTGTTAGATAAGTACATTGATTCATTGTAGCCTGTGTTAGATAAGAAATTGATTCATTGTAGCCTGTGTTAGATAAGTACATTGATTCATTGTAGCCTGTGTTAGATAAGAACATTGATTCATTGTAGCCTGTGTTAGATAAAAACATTGATTCATTGTAGCCTGTGTTAGATAAGTACATTGATTCATTGTGGCCTGTGTTAGATAAGAACATTGATTCATTGTAGCCTGTGTTAGATAAGAACATTGATTCATTGTAGCCTGTGTTAGATAAGTACATTGATTCATTGTAGCCTGTGTTAGATAAGAACATTGATTCATTGTAGCCTGTGTTAGATAAGTACATTGATTCAGTGTAGCCTGTGTTAGATAAGAACATTGATTCATTGTAGCCTGTGTTAGATAAGAACATTGATTCATTGTAGCCTGTGTTAGATAAGAACATTGATTCATTGTAGCCTGTGTTAGATAAGAACATTGATTCATTGTAGCCTGTGTTAGATAAGTACATTGATTCATTGTAGCCTGTGTTAGATAAGAACATTGATTCATTGTAGCCTGTGTTAGATAAGTACATTGATTCATTGTAGCCTGTGTTAGATAAGAACATTGATTCATTGTAGCCTGTGTTAGATAAGTACATTGATTCATTGTAGCCTGTGTTAGATAAGAACATTGATTCATTGTAGCCTGTGTTAGATAAGTACATTGATTCATTGTAGCCTGTGTTAGATAAGAACATTGATTCATTGTAGCCTGTGTTAGGTAAGTACATTGATTCATTGTGGCCAGTGTTAGATAAGAACATTGTGGCCTGTGTTAGATAAGAACATTATGGCCTGTGTTAGATAAGAACATTGATTCATTGTGGCCTATTTTAGATAAGAACATTATGGCCTGTGTTAGATAAATACATTGATTCATTGCAGCCTGTGTTAGATAAGAACATTGTGACCTGTGTTAGATAAGAATATTGTGGCCTGTGTTAGATAAGAACATTATGGCCTGTGTTAGATAAGAACATTATGGCCTGTGTTAGATAAGAACGTTGATTCATTGTGGCTGTGTTAGATAAGAACATTGATTCATTGTAGCTGTGTTAGATAAGAACATTGATTCATTGTAGCCTGTGTTAGATAAGAACATTGATTCATTGTAGCCTGTGTTAGATAAGAACATTGATTCATTGTAGCCTGTGTTAGATAAGAACATTGATTCATTGTAGCCTGTGTTAGATAAGAACATTGATTCATTGTGGTCTGTGTTAGATAAGAACATTGTGGCCTGTGTTAGATAAGAACATTGTGGCCTGTGTTAGATAAGAACATTGTGGCCTGTGTAGATAACTTGGCCTGTGTTAGATAAGAACATTGTGGCCTGTGTTAGATAAGAACATTGTGGCCTGTGTTAGATAAGAACCTTTTATTCATTGTAGCCTGTGTTAGATGAGAACATTGATTCATTGTAGCCTGTGTTAGATAAGAACATTGATTCATTGTGGCCTGTGTTAGATAAGAATATTGATTCATTGTAGCCTGTGTTAGATAAGAACATTGATTCATTGTGGTCTGTGTTAGATAAGAACATTGATTAATTGTAGCCTGTGTTAGATAAGAACATTGATTCATTGTGGTCTGTGTTAGATAAGAACATTGATTCATTGTGGTCTGTGTTAGATAAGAACATTGTGGCCTGTGTTAGATAAGAACATTGTGGCCTGTGTTAGATAAGAACATTGTGGTCTGTGTTAGATAAGAACATTGTGACCTGTGTTAGATAAGAATATTGTGGCCTGTGTTAGATAAGAACATTATGGCCTGTGTTAGATAAGAACGTTGATTCATTGTGGTCTGTGTTAGATAAGAACATTGTGGCCAGTGTTAGATAAGAACATTGTGGCCTGTGTTAGATAAGAACATTGTGGCCTGTGTTAGATAAGAACATTGTGGCCTGTGTCAGATAAGAACATTGTGGCCTGGACACAAATAACCTGCACATAGAAGAGAGGTGCTTACGACGACGTTTCGGTCCGACTTGGACAATTTACAAAGTCACACTGACCAGAAGGAGAGCAGGACGGGTATATATAGGCAGGAGGTGGTAGTAGTAGTAGTGGCAGTAGTGGAGGGGGAAGGAAGTCGTTTACCTGGAGTTTACCTGGAGAGAGTTCGTGGGGTCAACGCCCCCGCGGCCCGGTATGTGACCAGGCCTCATGGTGGATCAGGGCCTGATCAACCAGGCTGTTACTGCTGGCTGCACGCAATCCAACGTACGAGCCACAGCCCGGCTGGTCAGGTACCGACTTTAGGTGCCTTACCAGTGCCTGCCTGAAGACAGCCAGGGGTCTATTGGTAATCCCCCTTATGCATGCTGGGAGGTAGTCGAACAGTCTTGGGCCCTTGACACTTATTGTGTTGCCCTTAGTAGTAGTGGGGAGGTGGTAAGAGTAGGAGGGACCAGTCAGATACTAAGAAAGAGGAGCACTGCAAGGTAGCTGGTGCTCACAAGGGAGCTGGTGCTCACAAGGGAGCTGGTGCTCACAAGGGAGCTGGTGCTCACAAGGGAGCTGGTGCTCACAAGGGAGCTGGTGCTCACAAGGGAGCTGGTGCTCACAAGGGAGCTGGTGCCCACAGAGGGTAAGAGCAAGAACACAGAAGGGGGGAAACAAATAAATAAGTAAATAAAGAAGGAACAAATACACAGGGCAGAAGACAACCCAAAGGAGAAAAAGGAAAAAGAAAAGGGGAAGAGGAAGAAGAAAAAAAAGGAGGAATCAGTTTAGGTCACGAGTTTTCTGAAGTTCGGAACATTTTACAATGTAGTGGGAGAGGAAGGCATCTACAGAGACGAAGCCACGACTAAGATTCATACAAGGAAAGTTGTGTATTAGGGAGGATTCAACCAGACGGCGACTGTTAAAGTTGGAAGTTGGGAAGACAGTTTTAGCAGAAGACCTGTCAATAGGATGACTGTGATCTCTGACGTGACAGAAAAGAGCATTGTTAGTGTAGGCAAGCCTAACACAATTTTTGTGCTCCCCAAGTCTGTCAGAAAGAGATCGGCAAGTTTCTCCAAAGTATTGAAGAGGACAGGAGGAGCAAGAAACAGAGTAACACCAGGAACATCTGTAGAGGGAGGAGAGGTATGAACGAGATTAGTGCGAAGAGTGTTAGTCTGGCGGAAAGTAAGCTTGATGTCTAAGGGACAGAGAGAATTGTTGAGATTAGAAAGACCGGAAATGTAGGGAAGGCAGAGGATAGAAGAGTTCCCAGGAGTAGAGAGTTTGGGAGAGAAGAAATTAAGTTTAGCACGTGAGAGGGCAGAGTCTATGAAATGGGAAGGGTAGCCAAGACGGGAAAACGAATTATGAAGAGTGGAAATTTCTGAATGAAGGAACTGAGGATCACATACGTGGAGAGCACGAAGAAAGAGGGAGATAAGAACACATTTCTTGACAAAGGAAGCATGATAAGAAAAGTCATGAATGTACATGCCACTGTGCCTTCTCACCGGCTAAACGCAATTTCTTCCCTCCCAAACTCTCTACTCCTGGGAACTCTTCTGTCCTCTGCCTTCCCTACATTTCCGGTCTTTCTAATCTCGACAACTCTGTCCGTTCCATTCATCTCTCGACCCTCGGGTAGAGAGGACGTACGTGGAACTGCACTTTGACCCCTGGTGGCAGGTGACAGCACTTTCATTATGGCGGAGGGTGGCTGCAGACGTGTCAACACTGTTTGTGTGGAACTGGTGAGGGGCGTGCTCAATGCCCAGAATACCAATATGTTGCTGACGGTGATATTGCGGGACACGTATGGCATCGCTAATTAAAACCTTTATGGTGTTTCCCTGAATGGTGTGGCACGAATTTTCGTCAAGTTCTGGCTGAGCAGAACTTATGAAAACATGGTGGCCAAGTACCAGGATAAAGTTAAGCCGGTTATCCCTGGCATTAGTGTCCATCTTCATGATGTGTCAAGGTTCTACACCTGGGTCAAGGTGTGTAATGTGCCTTTCGATGCTGATGAGAGTGATTTACGACATGTGTTCGGAAGATATGGGATGATTCATATGGCGACATTGCGACGCTGGCGAGATGGGCCACTTGTGGGCTCCCCTGAAGGGACGTTTTCCCTTAAAATGTCCCTGAAGCATCCTATTCTGTCATTTTTGGGGATAGAGGACTTCCGGACTCAGGTGTACGTAACATACACGGGTCAGAGGCGTACATACTGCATGTGTGGGGTGTACGACCACGTGGTGGCGCATTGTCCAATGCGACGTGGGAGACCTGAGGCTGATGTGAGGCCTGATGATACTACGGATCGGCTGACTTAAGCAACTGCGACGCAACGTGAGCCTTCGTCACGGGAGGTGTGGAGTGTGGAGATGGGGAGGGAGAGGGCATTGTCACCTGATTGTGTGACACTCACTGGAATTGGTAAGGATGTAGGCTTGGTGTCGGCAACGGGTGGTGAGGAGTCTGCAATTGCTCAACATGTTCTGGAAGCTTCCCTTCAGGAGGCCCTGCACGACTTATTGGAAGTTTCGGTGTCTACTGTGGACAATGCTGGGTTGGATACTGAGAGTGTGGAGGCAGGGGTGGGAGGCCTCAACGAGAAGGAAGTGAGTGGTAAGGGGCTGGTTCAGAGTGTCGGCAGTGGAGGTCCACAGGGAAGAAGCCCAGGAGGAGGTGATGATTGAGGAGCATAGCTCTCACAAGAGGGCGGCTGTTATTTCTGATAGTGAGGATGTTTTGACACCTGGCAAAGGACTGGGAAGAAAGCTTGGCATGATGTAATGCTTAGAGGTAAAGATGGCTTAAAGAATATTGAGTGTGTGCAAGGGGAAGGTAATTGGAAGTGTGGAGGGTGGGGTGAGGATCCTCACTTAGGTTCTAAGTGTGTTAGGGTGCCTAAGGGTAAGCCCCCCATTACGACCTTCAAGTGTCTCACTTTAAATGTTAAGGGGCTGAAAGCAGTGGGTAAATGTAACGTTTTGGAAGGTTATTTGAGGAGAAATGTGCCAGACCTTGTGTTCCTGCTGGAACATAATTATAAATCTATGGGTGAATTGTTGATTACTGGATATGAAATGTATATGGGTTGTTCTACACGACTGAAAGGTGGTGTGGCATTGTTAATTAAGGAAGCCAGCCCATTTCTTCTGCACAGGTGTGAGGTAGGGGAGAAGGGGCAGGTGGTATGTGGGGTGGGGTTCGGGTTTGTTTCATTGGGGTGTATAGTTTGATTGGGATGTATGGTTTCATTGAGGCATATGGAAGGGAACATGGGTGTTAAAAATTGGTTCTTTATGGACGTCCTTGTCTACCATTTAAGATAGCTGCCAGGCATTATGATTATAGGGGGTGATTGGAACTGTGTTGTAAGACATAAGGATGTGGACCCTAGGGGGAGGGTTTTTTCGGGGGTTTTAGGGATCTGTTGCGAGATGTGAATGTAGTGGACGTTGGAGGAGAGGTTGATGAAGTGATGCATACGTTTATTAAGCGCGTTTATGCGGCGAGGCTTGGCTGCATAAACCATACCCCCGGCCGGGATTGAACCCGCGGTCATAGAGTCTCAAAACTCCAGCCCGTCGCGTTAGCCACTAGACCAGCTAGCCACAATAAGATTCATCCAACTAGGTATATTTCTACACCATAGGAAGGTTAGCACAGGCACCTCTGTGACCACAAATGCAAGTTTTTACAGACGAATCTCCAGCTAGCGTGGCCGTGACGAACTCTAGCTCAAGTCCCTTCACTGCCGTCAACATGACTCAAGAAATCGTAATGACACGATTTGCAATCGTGTCATTACGATTTCTTGAGTCTTGGCTGCATTTATGTATCTCGGGGGTGAGGGTGGGCAGTGTGTGTGCATTGGACGTAAGTTTCTCTGATCATCGAGGGGTTCTGGTGAACTTAAATTGGGAGGATTTGCCGAAATGTTTCAGGGGTTACTGGAAGATGAATGTAGGGTTATTGCGATGGGCTGATGGATGACGGGGGTTGATGACCTTGGGTGGTGGGACACAGTCGGTAAGGGGAAGGTGAGGAATTTTTATCAGAAGAGGGGGAAAGGAAGATCGGCAGTTTCAATATGGGATTTTAAATTACCTTGAGGGTCAGCTACAGGAATGTTATATGGGAGGGGGGGTGCATATCTGATGGGTGAGATTGTGGGTTTGAAACAGCGGATTAGGGATATTCAAAATCGTAATTTTGATGCAGTGAGGGTTGCAGGGGGCCTTGAGGTCTTATGGCTGGACTGTCCTTTGGCGTATGTCTTGCGAGAGCAGGGGAAACATCGCAGGGAAATGGATATGATGAGTTTGCGGGTACAGGAGCAATTGGGGGGATACCGTCAGGGGTAGGTGCTTTTGTCAACAGAGGGTACGGGTTGTTATATGAATGTGTGGAACGTGAAGAATGGTAAAAGTGTGAAGGTTAATTGTGAGGTGATAGGCGCAATGGGTGAATGGGTAAATTGTAATCTAGTGCATAAGGATCAATTGAAATTGAGTTGGCCTATAAGTGAGGAGGAGATTAGGATGGCTGTGGAGGGGATGAGTGTGGGTAAATCATTTGGTATTGATGGTATCCCTTGTGATTTTTATAGGGAAACTGGGAGTGTTTGCATGGATTTTTAGTAGCTTTATTTAATGCCATGAAAACCATGGGCAGGTTGGGGAAACAGCAGAGAATGGGTGTGGTGGTCATGGTCCCTAAAAAGAAGTCTTGTGAATGTGTGCATGATTATCGTTCGATCACCTTAATGTGTGGCGATTACAAGATCTTTGCTAAAGTGTTTGGAAATAGGTTGAAAGGTTTTCTTGACAGAGTTTTGGATGAGGGTCAACATGGGGTGAATATCAAAATGGTATACGATACCAACAGGTAGGTAGGTAAGACACATAGGCAACATTTAGGCAACTTTATACTGAAACGTTTCGCCTACACAGTAGGCTTCTTCAGTCGAGTACAGGAAGAAGGCAGGAGCAGTGAAGACGATGTAATCAGTCCATCACCCTTGAAGTCGTAGATTTGAGGTTGTCAGTCCCTCAGCCTGGAGAAATTCTGTTCCAAAGTCTAGAACTAACTGAAGATCAAGCGACAGTGTTGAGACTTAAATACTGTCGGAAGGAGAGGTGCAGAGTAGTAGTAATGAGAATCTAGCCATTGAGAGGTCACGCCCTTCTCAGATCAAACAGTTCCCACTTGAAAAAGTTGTCCAAGGCGTTTTCTCTTCTGTACCAAGATGCCATTGTGTTGCAGTGTCTGACAGAGTGAATATCAAAATGGTATACGATACCAACAGGTAGGTAGGTAAGACACATAGGTAACATTTAAGCAACTCGACTGAAGAAGCCTACTGTGTAGGCGAAACGCTTCGGTATAAAGTTGCCTAAATGTTGCCTATGTGTCTTACCTATCAATATGGGGTGCCTGGGCAGTCGATGTGTGTGAGGCAGGGGATTATACGTAGATTTATAGATGAATGTGGGGGGGGGGACATCAAAGGTGGGGTTTTAGCGTTAGATTGGCATGCAGCGTTTGACTGTGTGGAGTGTGAGGAGTTGTGGAAGTTTATGCAAGTGGCAAGAGTTCGGGAGGGAAATCGTCAGTTGGGCCAAGGTGTTGTATGTGCAGGCAACGGTTAGGGTGCAAGTGAATGGTAGATTAAGTCAACCTGTTAGGATGGAACGGGGCTTGCAGCAGGGATGCCCTGTATCGCAGCTTCTCTTTGCATTGCCCCAAGACCCGTTCTACAGGTCTGTGCATTGTAGTGTAAGGGAAGGGATGGAGAGGGATGGGGTGTCCATGGAACCGGGGATCGTAGGTGATGTACATGACACCAACAGTTCTATTTAGATGGTCTGAGGATTTACGTAGGGTTAGTGAGTTGGTGGAGAATTTTGGCATGGCAACAGGGATGACGCTTAATAGAGATAAGTCGATGCTTTTGAGGGTGGGGGATGGTGTGGGTGGGGCTTTTGGGCAGGGTGAAGGTTTGCCCCTGGTAAGTCGACTTAAGGTGTGTGGGGTTGTTCACGTGGGAAATTTTCAGGAGGCACAGGAGGTGAATTCGAGGGAAGCTGTGGATAGGGTTTTGGGTAGATTGGTGGGATTGCATACTAGGGGTTTGATGCTGCACCAGCATGTCATTGTGGTGAATGTGATATTGTATGGTAAGCTGTGGCATGTGGCGGGTATATATCCCTTGGAAACATGCGATGAGAAGCGTCTGTTGAAGCGTGTGTATCGATATATTTGGGGTTCGGGCTGTGACTGGTTGTCGAGAGATGCTGTGTGTCTATCAGTACGCCAGGGAGGGCTGGGGTTAATGTCACTGCATCAAAGGTTGTTGGGTATGTACGTTAAACACAGTTATTTGAGGGAGGGTAGAATCGCAGGTACAGGTTTTGCATGGGTGAGAAGGGACTTGGGACGTTGGGTGAGGGGTAGGGATGTTCAGGTGTATGAGGCAATGTTGAGATTATTGTTTTGCTAGGGAACCATGCGGGGTCAAGATAGGTAAACTGGCTTGAGGAGGTGGTGGGGAGGTGGTTCCTTGGGTTGTGGGTATATATCCTATGTATGCATGGGGCGATACATGGGGGCGCCTGAAAGGGTTGCAATTGAAGGCTGTGGTGCAGGAGGTAATGTTTAAATTTCTCCACAATATATAGCCGTCGAGGAAGGTGTTGGGTAATAGTCGTGTGCAGGAGGGTAGGGAGTGTTGTGTGTGTGGGGATGTTGACACTGTGTTTCATGCCGTATATTTTTGTGCGAGGTTGGAACCAGTGAGAGGGTGGTTTTGCAGGGTTTTACGTATGGTGGGTGGGGGTGGATTTAGTGTTTTACGGGCATTAAACTTAGATGTGGAGGGGGTGTTGGTACAGAATGCGATGGATTACCTGGTCGTCGACTTCGTGTATACTTCGTGGGCTTTACGGAGAGCGCCGGTGAGGGAGCGAATTAGGGCCCTGGCAGCGATATTTTACGGGACACACAGGAGGAATAAGGATATCGCTGGGGACAGATGGTATTTCAAATTTTCAGAGGGATATCGTAGCTTTCGAGTCGATGACTTATGGGCGTTACGGTTTTAGGGAGACATAACGAAGCTGGCTTCGTGAGGAATGCGTGGGCATGACAGAGCGAGTTGTGTGGGGTCGGTGAGTGTTGTGAGCCAGCCAGACTCCATTCAGGAAATGGGTACGAGTAACATGGAGCTTTCCTTTCAACATGTATGAATTACTGTACTTTATATAACAGTGAGCCTCTTCTGTGCAATATGAATGTGCAGGTTCTTACTATGCCTAATATATTATCTTTGACAAATGTACTTACTGTCTTGCAGAGGTTATGTAAGAAGCGTGTTTATGGATGTTTCTATATTAAGATCTGTTTGTTATTTATTGTTGTGGTTGTTATGGTTGATGACGGCAGATGCAGCAGTTAGGGGGGGTGCAGTGTGCACTGTATTATGTCATCTTAGGTTATGGTTGTTATGGTTGATGACGGCAGATGCAGCAGTTAGGGGGGGTGCAGTGTGCACTGTATTATGTCATCTTAGGGATGTGCATTTCTTTTTATAATAATGTACGTGTAAGTTTCTGTACTTAAATTTGCATGAGTACACTGTTGTATTAGTCTGCTGCATATCACACTTATTATTATAAATATATATATATATATATATATATAATATATAATATATATATATATATATATATATATATATATATATTTTTATATATATATATGTCGTGCCGAATAGGCAGAACTTGCGATCTTGGCTTAAATAGCAACGTTCATCTTGCCATATAGGACAAGTGAAAATTTGTGTATGCAATAATTTCGCCAAAATCATTCTGAACCTAACGAAAAAAATATATTTCACTGTGTTTGTTTAGTATTAAATTATTGTAAACACATCTAAAATATATTTAGTTGGGTTAGGCTAAAATAAATTGTTCTTGTTATAATAAGGTTAGGTAAGTTTTCTAAGATTCTTTTGGTGTAAAATTATAAATTTTTACATCAACATTAATGAAAAAAATATATCTTTAAACGTATAAGAGAAAATTTCAGGAAGGACTTAATTTTAAATGAGTTTTTGCTAAATGACCAGTTTTACATATTCGGCACGACATACACACACACACACACATATATATATATATATATATATATATATATATATATAATATATATATATATATATATATATATATATATAATATATATAATATATATATATATATATATATATATTTGTGTGTGTGTGAATACATTATTTTAACACTTAAGTTATTTCTGTCTTTGTCTGAAATATTCCAATTTGGAATATTTCAGACTAACAACAATGTCTAAGTGGCGTAGTAAGCTGGATGGGAAGCTGAGTGGCAGCTTAGTATTTATTATATTTTAATGTGAATCACTGCAATAGGAGAGACATCTAGCATTAGATTCAATGGTGTACTTGCTTCCATCCTGCTTCCTTTTCCACCTTCCTTGTTAGCCTCTCCTTCCTCCTGGTCAACCCAACTTTCCAAGACAGGAAGAAAAGTTTCCAGCCTACAGCTATCATGGCATTGGAAGTGTTGGATGACACACTATCATAGCAGATTTTGAGATATTTTACATGCTTAAATGTTCTCCAAATTATCCGGGTTTTGTTTCTTGTTGCTATGATTAGCTTACTTAGAGACTTGAAAGTCTGGAGCCTCCACTGTATGTTTACCACTTGCAGAGTGACGCTCGGTGTTGTGATATTTTCAGTTCTCCTGCAATAAATAATTTCTTTTATAGTAACATTAAGGAACAGTTCACCGTAAGTAACGTTGTACGGTATTCACAGTACTTACTAACCAATACCATATAAGTAATGTCTGGAGACAAGAGTCTAGGGATTCTCAACTTTTCTTCCATCATTAATCCCTTCGGTTTAATGTATTTCTCCATTAACCCCCTTTACTTCCATACAAAAATTTATCGTTATCATAAAGGGACAGAAACACAATTAAATTATTCAGGTTTTGCACGAAAATAGGTACCTGAGGTACATCAAATATTTACCCCCTGACATGTAATGTTTTACCCCCCAGAGGGAAATTTACCCCCAGGGGTAAATTTACCCCCAGAGGTAAATTTACCCCCCAGAGGTAAATTTACCCCCAGGGGTAAATTTCCGGTAAATTACCCTAGGGTAAATTACCGGAGTAAATTTACCCCCATGGTAATTTAACCTGGTTGAGAACGTTATAGTAATATTCCCAACTCAGATATTAATTAATACATAATCTGTTTTCAGTATTTTTTTGATATTTAACATTTGACAGATAATTAAAAATTTGTACAAGTATCTTGGATCATAATCTTACTTCAATTATAATTATTTTCATTAAAAATTATTACTATGCATTATTACTATTATTATTATTAGTAGTAGTAGTAGTAACATTATTGTTATAAATATCATCATTATCATTATCATTTTGGGATGCACTATAAACATTTTCTAAAAAAAAATAAGAGTGGATTAAACTCTGTATACCAATAAATTTCTCATAAAATCTGAAGAAAATTTATTATATAAAACTTTTACATTTATTGCTCCTCCTTGGAAAAAAAAGGTCAGTGTAAATGCGAGGAAGAAACTAGTGCTGGCAAATATAATAATTTGCCCTTGGAAGTAATTATATAGGTTATATACAGCTTAATTAGTGGACACAGCAGCAGCATGTAGCTCTCAGGTCGCTTTGAACAGCTTACAGAAAGGTACCTGTCAGTAAAGATGGACTGATATTGAAAGTTGCTCCTGAAGAGTCGTACTGTCACCAGGAACAGCAGATATGAGGCCAGGGTGAAACATACTCCAATTACATAGGCGCCTTGACTCCAGTAGCGTAGATCGAGTAGCGACTTCGAAGGATCCTTCAGGAGAGACTTTAGTTCGCTCACTCGAATTCCCAGAGGGTTTTCCATTAAGTTGAGGTCGCAGACGGCGGCTCCCTTTGCTTTCACGTGGAACCCGAGAACCTTTCCACATCTGACAGAAGTACTAACAATCTCGGAGAAGTTAAAGCTGTCTAAGGTGAGGCGGTAAGCATGTGCTCCGTTAGTAAGTTTTGTATAATTCATCTTCATCACCGCCTGGGCATCGGGAGCTCGCAGGTGGAGTGTATTCCTCGTCAGGAAGCGGTTGGCTCTGTAGATACTCTCGTGACTACATGATCCAATTTTCAGGGAGGTCTCCAAATACTGGAAGTCGCTGCTGATGATGACCAAGAACTGGTTGTGTTGATGAAGCACTTCGATGACATCTTCCTTCGTGCTGGATGCAACGATGCAGTTTCTAGTCGAACTCAGGTCAGTAGTATCACTTTCCGGGGACGGGGCGTCAGTAATATGCTTTGTCGAGTGAGGAGTGGACTGCTGCTGTGAGATATTTACTTGAGGAATACCATCGTTGGAAGCTCTGACAGACTGATGAGTTGTGAAAGAAGGTAAGTGCTGGGAAAGAGTGCCTGCCTCACATCCAGCATACAGCAACACCAAGCATAGTGCCATAACTATTAGTGCCATCATGCTAGCTCACTCCTTAGTTTAGTAGACCATAATCTGCCCTTCTTGCAAACACAGATCACATCACTGCACATTACCGATAGAACAGGCAGCAGTAATAATCTGTTATAACAGTAATAGCACGTTACTGTTATAACAGATCACTGTAGGCCCCCTTTACCGTTAAAGCGTAAATTTACGCCCTTCCCCAGCCCGACGCTATCTGTGAATAAATGTCTAACCACACCATATTTATTACAACGTCCATAATCTCGCGATAAGATTGCTTTGCTATCACACCTCAATTACTGGGAGCGCTTGAGGTTTCTAAACCTGTATTCCCTGGAACGCAGGAGGGAGAGATACATGATTATATACACCTGGAAAATCCTAGAGGGACTAGTACCGAACTTGCACACGAAAATCACTCACTACGAAAGCAAAAGACTTGGCAGACGATGCACCATCCCCCCAATGAAAAGCAGGGGTGTCACTAGCACGTTAAGAGACCATACAATAAGTGTCAGGGGCCCGAGACTGTTCAACTGCCTCCCAGCACACATAAGGGGGATTACCAACAGACCCCTGGCAGTCTTCAAGCTGGCACTGGACAAGCACCTAAAGTCAGTTCCTGATCAGCCGGGCTGTGGCTCGTACGTTGGTTTGCG